>VZTX01006368.1:0-59372 GCA_013400915.1 Pardalotus punctatus | reverse complement strand
TTCTTTTCTCTTTTTTTTTTTTTTTAATGACAAAATATCCTTTCACCACTCTTGGAATTTATTTTTTCTGTTTTTGAGTATCCACGTGCTCTCTCCCTGGAGACTTCTCTCAGCCAGCCATGAAATCAGTACCTCCCAGGACAACACAATGCAAGCTTATTACTGCTTACATCATTCCTGACATAATGATCTCTGCTCTATTCTCTGATTTCTTTTAATCCAAATTACTTACTTTAGTGTCTTCTCTATCTGGAACTTTTTAGTCCAGATTACTCAGATACTAAATTTAAATGAGAACTAATGCCAAATTGATAGATAGCCATGTGTTTGGATGCCTGTAATATAAGTACTCCCATCACCTTGTGATGACGTGCAGATAATTTTCTCCAGTGCTGTTTCTCTTGTCTTTTGTCTCTCTACTGATTTGTGCTTCATTCGTCACTGACATCACTGACGCATCTCGGTGCTTGTTTCCTCTTCCAGCTGTTGCAGCCACTGAGTCCTGTTTATGCCCTTTTAAAAGCTCCAGCTCCTTTACGCAGTGCCTACTAAAGAGTGCACTCAAGTTAACAAAAGTCTGAGAAACAACCTGGCTTTTTCAAGATGACCAAGGTAAGCTGGCTATCCTAACATGCCACACGTTTAGCTGAGACTGCCATCTGAAAAGAGCAGCTCTCCTATGCCAATTCCCAGAGCTGGGAATTTACAGCTAAAAGAGAAATTACTTGCTTTACTTAAAAAATTGCGAAAATGATAATGTAAAACAGTTACAGAAGTATCAAATACATTATAAGTAGCATGAGAAGATCTCAGAGATGTCACTGCAGCCTGTATACCCATGACATAAACAAATGAACAAGACAAATGCTGTGAACCTGGTCCTTGTAGAGTCTAAAAACTGGAGATTACTCTTCATATTCAACTTTTCTTTTCTTTTCTTTTCTTTTCTTTTCTTTTCTTTTCTTTTCTTTTCTTTTCTCTTCTTTTCTCTTCTTTTCTTTTCTTTTCTTTTCTTTTCTTTTCTTTTCTTTTCTTTTCTTTTCTTTTCTTTTCTCTTCTTTTCTTTTCTCTTCTTTTCTTTTCTTTTCTTTTCTCTTCTTTTCTTTCCCCTCAGTTTACTGCCTTTTTAGCACTTTTCCCCAGTAACTACAGCTTATTCTGTCCATCTGACAAGATTGCTCCTGGTAGGACAATTTCCCAACGTTTCCAGCTGGGACTGGTTCATAGCCCCATCCCATATGATCCTTTTGTCTAACTTCTATGCTGTACAGAGGAAAGCTCAGAAAAAGTGAAAATATTCAGCCCAGGAATTCATACAGTATGTGAAATTACTGCAGCAGCCAGTGTTAGCGGGAGGTTGAACTGACCTTAATCGTAAAGAAGCCACACAAGTAAATGTCTTCTAACTTCCTTGTGCCTTTCCAAGAGAATGAGGAAAAAATTAATATAAAAATAAATGTAAAAGGAACTTGTGCATTTGGTCCAGAATTTGATACCTCGGAGATCAGGAGCTGTGTGAATTTTCCAACTGAACTAACTTGTTGAGTAATTTCTGTCACCAGACGTTCAGGGGTCACTGAGTAGACAAGGCAAACCCATGAACACCAGAGACTGTTAAGAAACTATTTCACAAAACAAGAGCAGTTTTCATTGTTTTTCTCACTGCTATAAAGGAAGCAGACAGCAATTTTCCAGTGCCTGCATTGCACCTTTCATGTGCCTCATGCTGCAAAACTCAACTATTAGGAGACAGGTAATGGCCTGGCAAACTTTCTGCACTGCTTGAGTTGCACTTTTCTACTCTGCTTCGGTTGCACTAGGAACTTGGAGCTGTGTGACAAAAGGAGTCAGTGTCTTGTCCTTAAATGCCAATGCAGAAACTGGACACTACCCCAGCCAAAGACCATGCCTGAACACACTCCAGCTGGGGACACACAACTCTGCCCTGTCAGCTCCAAAGTCAGTTCCTGACCCAAACAATTAGGCACATGTTGATGGCTGCAGAGCTTGAGGGGAGACCATGTTTTCATGATGCCTCTCTGGCAATAGTCACTAGTGCCTGTGACCCACCCTATGCTCCTTTTGCTGCTCCTGGGTACAGCACGAGCCCACAGCCATTTGTGCAGAACAACTGAGGAGATGATGCACATTTTCATGGAACTAAAACTGACCGTCTGTGAAGAAGGCAGAAGAAATCCTTAGCTCACTGTTGTTGCCAGCACATTCATATAATGAAAGCACATTCTCACCTGCCTGTACTTCTTGTAACATCTCAATAATATGTGTCAGGCCTGGAGGATGTTTCACAAAGCTCTTAAAAGGCTCATGAACATCACCACTTTGGGTTTTCTGAGCCTCTGTGTGATGTTGCATCTCTTCAGAAGCCCAGTCAGTCATGTTTGAGACCCTACCCTTGCCTTTTTTGTCTTTTGGGGAATGCACTGACAGCTCTGTTGCTTTGGTTCATTTCTTCAACCAAAATCTTTGTCTAATTACTGACCTGAAAAGGAGAGGGTTCTTCCCCAGCTGGGTGAAACAGAAATATAGCCTGGGGAATGACTGCAAGCACATTGCATTTCTCTTTTTCTTTTTTTTGGATATCATCTATTTTTCCTTATTTTATATTTTCACACCAGTTAGCTGATGCTATGTAAATTAGGCTCTTGATTTCAGAGGTGTTCCTTTACTTAATGTGGTGCTTTGTGAAATTGTCAGCTAAGCATTAATCATCATTTAGCCTGTCATTTTGTCTGTGTCTGACACATATTAAACTGTACCTCAGGATATACACGTCTGGTGGTGACAGTCATTTGTTGATTGAATGTGACTTTTAATGAACTTTTCACCGAGCAGGCTATTCTAGGGATTTATGAACAACTGTATTTGTTACAAGTGCTTCTGTAATTTTTGGAAGCAAACATCGAGCAACAGTGTCATGACTTCATGGTAGCTGCCGCAGCATGCAGAGCTGCATGTCTTGATCATTAATCCCCAGCGGCATCAGATTCACCGAAGTTCTGACTTTGTAAATGCAGATTCCTAATGGCAGGTGCCATTAGGAATCTGCATTTTCTGCCAGTTTTATAGCCACTCTCCAATGTATCTCATGAACAAGGCCACGCACCACTGCAGCCATCACAGCGAGGAGCCTGCTCAGTGTCAGTGTCACCAGCCACACTGGGCTCGCTTTCCTTTGGAAACTTAAAACAGGCTTCAAAGGGTAGCACAAGCTTTTCATACAAAAGAAGTGAGGATGACCAAAATGGTAGGACACCAGTCCACTGTGTGTATATCTGGGATGCAAAAAAGCAACTTTATAGTGGGAAAGATCTTTCTCTTATTCTTTTGATTTTGTTTATAATAGGGATTTGTTTGTAACAACTAGTTCAAGAGATGTTTCTTTCTTTGTCTCAATTTCTGATTGCCATTGTATATATTCCCTTGGAAGAACTGGAGATCAAACACAGAACAGGATGAGGCAAGCTTTGGAAATTAGCTATGTATATAGAGACTTGGCAAAAACATTAACAGATGCAAAAGAATTTTTTTTTTTAAAAAAATGTAATAATCTAAATGAAGGCAACACACAATATGAATATGAAAAGAGAACAGTTTGGAAATGGAAATACAGCACACTTGGAATTAACATAGACTTTTTCTAAGCCTGGCATGATTCATGCAGTGCCAACAGGCTGTACAATTTGCATCAGTATCTATGTTTCAATACAATTTTGTAACCAGGCTATTTAAATCCTCTAAGCCTTTTATGAATGCATATGTGAGCCTGGACACACATGAGGCAGGAGGCAGGAACTGGATATCTGCAAGGCACATCTCACATTCAACCTGTCAGGGCCAACAAAAAAGCAGCATCTCTGTTCAAACTCTGGTTTGTCATTCTGATACGAGCACACATTTCAGCTGCAGATCCTCTGGGCAATGTAATCTTCTCCCTTCTCCTTAGAGTGCTTTAACTCAAAGTGCATTTAGAGCTGTCAGTTCTGTTCTAGGTCACAGTAAGATGTGACGCTTGATGCTGTATCACAAATGACAGGATATCTGCACGTGGAAGTTTCAGTGTATTTGGATGCATGCATGAAATCAATCTCATGAACCAGAAGCTTGATTTTTGCTTCACATTGCTTTCAACTTCTGTGGAGTTTAGTCTTCTTTTGTACTAATTCAGAGGCCAGTATGTTGAAGGCCCTGTCCTGCTTCTGAGCAACATGAGGGTATGATACTAACAAGAACAAGATGCTGCCATTTAGAGTAATTTGCTATGCAAACTAGGGAGGGCTCTGGGCATTGCTCATGCTGCAGGTATTTTAATGGAAATACTGGTAAATAAGTAAATAAAAAACCTAGTATTCCTGCTGAACACCTTTCCCAACCAACATTCTCTCTGAGAAGGTTTCTGAATGTCTCCAGAGTCTGAACTTTCCCCAAGAAAGACCATATGTATTAAAGCTGCAAGAATCTGAGACACAGATGATGCACTTGCTTTTCTGTTTCTGTACCCTATTATAAGCCTCATTGTTTTGGGTCATTTATTAGAGGCCTTATATATATAAAGAACTGGGAATCTCAATTTTTTTGTGTTTAATTGCACCTGATAAATATTTGTCCCATAATTTGCACTTTTTTACCCATTTATGATTTTTGTTTCTACATTATTCTCTGATCATGTGAGCAAAGTGTCATTTAATAATGTGTCGAACAGAACAAATACTTCTTTTTATTTGTCTCAAACACATTGTCTAAGGATTTCATCCAGTGACTCTTGTTTTGTGAGACAGAAGTTGAATCTGGATGACTTTCTTTAATATCCTGTGATGGGCCTTTAAGTAGTTATTAATCCTTTTCATCCCAAGGTAGTTGAGATTCTTTAAAAAGGTCTTCACAGTTCTTTCCAAAAAGACCTTGACAGAAGCATTAATGAAGTTTAAAAGTCTATATAAAGTGGATCATTTACGTATGAAGGAACTTGATGAAACCTTCAGGAGATGGGAAGAGGCATAGCTTCCTTCCACAAAAGGCATGTTGATGCTTTCTCATATGATTCATACAGTAGAATCATACAATAAGATCATAGAATCATTTAGGTTGAAAAAGACTTTTAAAATCATCGAGTCCAGCCATTAACCCAACCCTGCCAAGTCCGCCACTAAACTGTGTCCCTAAGCACCACATCTACACATCTTTTAAATACTTCCTGGGATGGGGACTCCACTGCTTCCCTGGGCAGCCTATTCCAATGCTGATCAACCCTTTTGGTGAAGAAAGTTTCCCTGATATCCAATCTAAATCTCCCTAGTGCAGCTTGAGACCATTTCCTGTCATCCTACTGCTTGTTACCTGGGAGAACAAACCAAACCCCAACTGGCTAGACCCTCCTTTCAGGCAGTTGTAAAGAGTGATGAGGTTCCCCCCGAGCCTCCTTTTCTCCAGGCTAAACACCCCCAACTTCCTCAGCTGCTCCTCACAAGACTTGTGCTCCAGACACTTCACCAGCTCCATTGCTCTTCTCTGGCACCTCAATGACTTTCTTTTAGTGAGGGGCCCAAAACTGAACACAGAATTTGAGTTGTGGCCTCACCAGTGTTGAGTGCAGGGGGACAATCCCTTCCTGATCCTGCTGGCCACACTATTACTGATATAGGCCAGGATGGTGTTAGTTCACAGTTATTCATATGCCAAGTGATGCTATGTTTTAGGTTATTTTTAAGTGGAATGACTCAAATACAGCCTCTGGAGCCCTTTTCAAGATTTTGGACCTTTCTATCTGTCTGAGTTCAAAAAGTATTTGAATGGCAAGTTTACCTCAAAATTAGTGGAACAGTTGTTCAATATCTGACCCCTCAAGATATGTCTAGGTGAATAGGATTCAGGCAAGCTGATTTTATTATCCATTTCCTTTATATGAGCTTTTTTTTCTCTCTTTCCAACCATTCAATATGAGATAACTCTGCAGACCTGGTTTTTGTAAAGAAAGTGGATGGATATGAATCTCTCCAAGTTCTTTGGTAGAGAACACTGCAAAGAAAGACTTGCATTAGTACCTCTCCCATGGCGTTTTTGTGATCCTCTTACTCCTTGGGAATCCCTCAACTCTGCAGAACTTCCTCATTCTCGTGATCTAAGGTTTTATGAATAACTTTTATACTTGCCTTTAGCAAGTTGCTCTTCAGATTCTTTGTTTATATTTTAAAGCCTAATTTGTTGTGTTTATGATCTGTGTAAGCTCCTTTATTTGCACATAATTTCTGGAAAAATGCCTTTTACCCTCAGATAAGACTTCTATTTAGTTTTGTCATCTTATTTATCTAAGAACCTTCCTTTTTTCCTTTTTCTTTTTTTCCCCAAGGACTATTCATTTATTTTGAAACTCTTAAGAGGATGCTTTTGAGGAGTGCAAAATGTCAGCTTTCTGAAATCAGTGTTCTAGCAGAAAGGAGAGAATTACTGTGGCGAGATTCTGCCTCCAGCTTAAAAGACAGCCTCAACCTCTGATACAATGCTACATCCAGTAGTGTGGCTGCTCAGATCCTATGAAAACCCAACTCAGCAAAGCTCTGTTCCCAAGGAAGGGCTGTGGTCAGGAGTTTTGCTGCATGGACCATCCGGTGGTCCATGCAGCACTGGCCTAGAGAGAAGGATGGTGGTCCTGCAGGTCCCCACTGCTCCCCAGGTGTCATCCCCTTCCTCTCCTGCCTGTACCTCCAGTGCCTGCTGCAGAGAGCAAAACAGTCATAAAAGTCAGAATTTTGCCTTTGTTTCCTTTCTACTTCATTTGGGTCTTGTTTATCTTTAAAGTTTTAGATGCCAAATGGAACATGGTCACAGGACTAGCCACTAGGATCTGGGCCACTGACTTCATTCCCTGTCTCTTACGCACCACAGTAAGCCATAATCTTCTTCATAAGTTTCACAACTGGAATTCAAAAACAGTCATTTACAGTATTTTCCTCACTGGCTTGTTTTCTCTGATAGCAAGTGATTTCATTAGAAGGCTCTTTGGGAATCTGAAATTCCCAACAATATGTACAATATAATATAAAGAAAGACAGGTTTGGCATGCATATTATTAAAGTACACTAGGATTTTTTCTTAACCCTCCAGATATTTAAAAATATAGAAACTGCATGGAGCTACAACATGAAAAGTCTCTCAGCAAGAATTACAAATGTAAAATCTCTTTTTCAAGTGACATTGATTTTTCTACAAGAAAAGGAGAAACTAAAATAAAGAAATAGTAACTTATAATAAAGAAATGAAAGAGAAACCCAGTTGTGGCTCGAAGTAGGGAAGCTCCACATTTCTGTCAAGGCGTGCCCACAGCAGAAAACAAGTTGAACCCAGCTGCTTCAAAGCAGCTTTCCACTACTGAACGCCACTGATGTATCTGATTCACTCCTTTGCAGAAAGGATTTTTCTCTCAGTGCCACTCTGGGAACACTCACATCCCTGAAGGACTCGTTGTCATGGAGTAACCATCTCACTCATAGGCACTAGCTGTTCTTCCAGGCATTTATGTTGGATCTGATTCAGAGCAGGTCTGAAGTGCTCCACTCTGAACCCCACCTGCACACGGCATATGCCAGCTGCATCAGGAAAGGTGAGGAGCATCTCCTCCTACCCCAGAACTCCTGCCACTGCCTCAGCCTAAAGGAATACACAGGTTGGATTTTCCCTCCAAAGACATACAGGTGGGCTAGAAGGATGTCAAGGCCTTCACATGTTCCCAAGCTAAGTGCAGGACAGGACCTTGGCACTAATATCTATGTATTCTCCTTAACTCGTGTGTTCTCACACAAACAAAGCACTGAAGGTGACCCAGCACACTGAATTTCAGTTTCTGTGGGAAAAAAAAGGAGCTGCTGAATATAAATCTACAGTACAAATACTAGCTTCGTGAGAGAATAACTGCAGGTTCATTCTTTTGAATAAACCTTCTTTATAACCCAGAAAATAAAAGACACCTACCAATTATTTTCGTTACTAAGCTAAAAATAGTAGTCATAAGAGGGTTTTTTTGAGAAATCAAGCCATCTGCCCATATATGAAATAAATGACAAAGGGACTAATCATTAAAGGAGATACAATAAATTATATTCTAAGAAAAATATTTTAGAGGGGGTACTGGCAGGCCTCCAAACTACAGTTCTTGTACTTTTTAGAGGTCATTTGGAAAGATCTAATAAAAATGCAAGATAATCAACCAATTCTAAGCCATCACCTGAGTTATTTGGTGTTTGAAGTTTCCATTGTAAATAGGATTTCTTTAACAGCATGGCTTAAATAAATGTTAAAAATAGATGCTAAGTATTCTAGGTCATGCCAGAAAAATGAAAGAATTAAAACCAAGGGATTTTAGGTTCATGAAAGCCAACTTCATTTTCAAATGGAATAAAATTCTAATCCTCTGTTTCTCTTTATTTGTTATTATAAATAAATATGATAAAAAGCTTGATATGGTTTGTAGTGTAAACACTGAAAAACACAGGTAAGGTACCTGTCTTTGGCTGCATTTGTCCAGTTCTCAGAATATAAATGGAAAGTATCTGAGAATAAATAGAAAACCTCTGTACAGATTCCCTTTTCATTTGGCTCTGACTGGATCTAGGGAAATGGCTGGATGAAGTCTCATATATAAATATTTATATAGACTGTCTATAGTGTGATTTTCCTAACAGTTTAAAATGATTTCAAAATAGATAGTCTAGAGTCCTTTTAGTACAATTTAAAAAACAAACAAACAAACAAACAAACCAAAAAACAAAAAACCAACCAACAAATCTATGCTAAAAACCAGTGCTTAAAATGCCTAGATCTTTTAAAAAGCTTTCAAAGCCAGTTTGGTATAATGTAGTATAATATGCCTGAAGATGTTAGTTTTGTGTTTCCACTGAAACACAGTCAGTAAGGTAGAGAACTTGCAGTATTCTTCACGGGGCACCATTTTAAGCGGAAAACAGCAAAGACTGCTGATTTCAGGCCAAGGCTGGATTTTTCCAAACTCCTGCATGAAGACATGTCCCAGATGCCGGCAGCCTTGACAGAGGCGTGCAGCTGCACCACGGCCTCTCCCTGTGCGACCTAACAAGGCTCGAAGCCAAAAAGGGTCACATATGGCTACATCCAGGTGCCAACTTTTTGTCACACGCTCGCTGCTTGCGTCGGGCAGGAGTGGGAGGATGTCCTGTGTCATTTTCCCGGTGCAGTTTGAGGGATTGAAGCCAAAAAAAGGGGAAAGAACAGGGACTAAAGTCAGCAAGGCTCCAGGTAAGAGCTGTGTTTTCTCCTGTTGTTTTTGGGGCGCCGGGACCTGCTCTTCCCCCCGACATCAGTTTGCAGCGGGACAGCTCTGTGCGCTGTGAGGGCCACCGGGGGACAGGGACCCTCGGCAGGTGCGTCCCTCCACGCTTGCTGGAGGGGTAGGGGGTCCAGCCAGGTCCCCTCTCCCGGCAGCCACGGCAGCATGAGCACCCCGCGCTCGGTATTTTGGGGAATGCTGCCCCACGCCCGCCACCTCCAGGCCTGGCAGCCCCTGGGGCTCGGCCCCCCCGCGCCGCTCCCCGCCGGGATGGGCTGCGGGGACGGACTCGCCGGGGGGGCGGGCACGGCATCCCGCCGCCTCCCGGGCACGGCATCCCGCGGCCGCCGGCGCAGCGCGATCCGAGGGCAGGCACCTCCGGCGCCGGGTGAGGGCGGCGGCGGCGGGCGGGGGAAGCCGGGGCCGGGCGGGGGGCAAGAGGTGCGGGAGNGGAGGGGCCGTGCGCCTTCACACCGGAGCGTTCCCGGCGACGCGGAGTGCCCAGGTACCGTGCACGTCCTTCCCGACCCCGGGCACCCCTTCGGGCATGGAAGGGAACGGGGAGAAGTTTGGAGCAGCTCCGGGCGAGGAGCGGTGAAGCTGCTGTGGAGGGTGGTCCTGGGAACGTGATGTCCCGTGCCCGAGCACCGTGTCCCAGGCGTTCTTCGGGATAGGTCACGGATAATCTGCCTGTGTCTCCCTGCCCTGGGCGTTTCCGGACTGAGCAGGTTTAATGTTTATTAGCGCCAGGTATTAACCTTTAGGGAAACCTCTAATCGGTGTCATACATAGACTGCTTGTCATCGGGAAGGAAAATGAAACTACTTCTTCTCCAGCAGAAAAGCAATCAGAAGTACTCCAGGTGCGATTTTAAACTGCATCTCTTTCCTGAAACTGTTTGTGTGGTCAAATTAATCAGTGGTGACAACATGAAGGCTAGAGAGTAACTCACTGCTTAGGTATATTAAAATATACATTTGAAACATAACTGTTACGCATAAAGTCCATAATTTAAGTTGCGTGGACGTGATAATGAACAACTAACATGGAGTTTGTGGATGCAAAAGATATTCCTAGAAAATCAGTTAAAATACATCACTGACTTTCAGCTTTCTGTGTTTGCAAGGAATGTCCTTGTACTTAGATCATGCGCAAGACTGGAATTTTTTTTCTTTCTGATTGCCACAGAATGCTGGCAGTAAGAGAATTGTTTCTTAATCCAGTTATAAATGATGCTTCTCAGCATTTGTTGAAGTTATTTGTGGACTCTGCAGAGCAGGCAAGTGTTTTTAGGAAAGAGAGAAGTAAGAGTATTAAAAATTCCTGAAGCAATAGGTAAAATTACTGTCTGCCTTTGGGAGCATTGTGGTTAGGATTGGTTAATGTGGAAATATATAGGGCATATTGGTTTACACAGTATAACTTCATCACCTTTTGTATCTAGGAAAAATAAAGTTTTTAATCAAAAATTTGATCAGAACAGAGACCTTGAAAACAGCTGAAGGAAAGACAATGACACTTCGTTTACCTTTTCTCACTGAAAAAGTCACGGGGATGAGAATGGTCTGAGTTACTGAGTTTTTTTGTTTCAATTTATAATATTCTCTTTGATGTTTTGAACTTGAAAATTCATGCTATGATGGTTTTGAAATATTACATTGTGATTGATAGCAAGTATATATATAAGATAATATGAAACTTAACTAGAAATACCCACATAACTTCTAAAAGCACCTTACTGTACTTTTGTACTTTTAAAAGCACCTTACTTACTTCAGTTAGGGTGAAGGTTTATTTCTGTACCTTGGTTTTGTAATACACCCTGTTGAAACAGAGACCAGTCCACTTTTTTTTTTTTTTTTTTGGTGTGTGTATTAGACGTATCATGATAGTTACAAATTAAGGCAAAACAGCAAAACAGCGTAACATGCATGAGTATGCTATAAAAATATACATGAACTTCAAAATCATGACAAATTTAAAAAATCTTGATGCAAGTCATGAAATGCAGAGAGATAGAAACTTACTTAGGTCATGTTGTTAATCTGTCTGAAAGTGCAAAATTATTCCCTTGTGTCCATTCATTGACTATCATGTTACAAATAATATTTTCTGCTAGTATACTGATGAGGGTTTTGAATGAGCCTTCCAGATTGTAGCTGCTTCCTTCAATTTCTAAAACCTGGGATGGAAAATCTGTGAGGAATCACTTGTATAGTTTTCTCCACCAGTTCAACATCATATGTTCCCTGAACTCCTGCTGGGCTTTTTGCTGGACTTCATTGATTTCTTTCTCTTTCTGGTGAAGTTGCTCCAGGACCACACTTGGTTCTCTGGGCATAGCTTCCTCTTGACTGGCTTTGGGGGGAAAGTGATGGAAATCAGTGGGTTCTTTCCACTTCTTGATGTCCAAAGAGCCTCCATGCACTGCAGCGTCTCCTTAGGGTGCACCTTGTTCTCTCAAATAGTTTTGTGAGCAGTGGAACAGTTTAGGATTTTGGATTGATTTGTTCCACTCTGTGGCATCCAGACTGGCCACTCAAACCCATGGGATCACCCCCAGCACTGAAAGGGGAGAATTACAAAAGCAAATACAAGTGATCTTGTCTGGTAGAAGTAGTTAGACAGTCAAACATCTGTGTGAGAATGGATTAAGATTCTGGCGTTTGCGTTTTTACAAGGGGATCATCCAGATTTTCATTGCAGCCTAAGAGTGTGGCTTAGCAGAAATCCTAGAAAGTCAGAAATGGTGATCTGTTTGTGAAAAGCTCCCAAATCTGGCTTTCCTCACGTGAAATAATGTCTTCTGTTCTTGACTTAAGAATTCTGGTTTTAGAAGTTTTTCCCATTTTAGATTTATGTTTGTTATTTTTTTCCCTTCTGCCCTGACTAAATTAATTTCAGACTGGTTTCCTAAGGATTTGAAGCTAAAATAATAATAATAATGCTGTCTGACTGATAGCTCCACTCATTGCCTTGCTGTAATTATTTTTACCCTTGGGGATTAATTTCTGCCAATATAAATAGAAGAGTAGAGATTTCAAAGTGAAGAAATCTTACAAACTTCAAGACTTCTGGTGACCAGGGAGATGAGGGAGATGAGGTTGATGAGGTTGATGCCCCCACTGAAGGAAGAGCTGTAGCAAGCATTCAACTTAATAGACATCACAAAATTTGTGTGAGTGCTCCATAGGATGCTGAGCTTTACAACTTCTACTGCTTGAGGCTTGGTGATTATATTTTTCAATTTCTTTGCTCCTTGGGAGTGCACAGTCGTGGAAGTTTTGATCATGCGTTTTCTTCTCCATAGTCCTCTCAAAATAACTCTATTGGTCTGAGATGTTTCTGGTAATGAGTTATATCGTCATTCCTCGACTTCATAAGCTGACATGTTGCTTTCCTAGCCCATAATTTAATACTTCTAGATACAGGGTTGATAGCCAATGGTGCAGTAATTTTCTTTGTTATCTCAATGCAAACACTAGATTACTGCGGTCACAATAAAACCTACTTTCTTCCACTATCAGTTCCTCTCAATTGCTTACAAGTTTTTGATTAGACTTTAATTTGCTTCCTACTGCCACTGGTGTTTCTTCTGGTTAAGGCTACATCCAAATGTCCTCTTCTGCTTTCTCTGCACAGCGGGATGCTGTAACACTCTCCCCGTGTCATGACAGGAGAAGGGTAATGGAGGAGAAATATGAAAAAGTATTGTCAGTTTATCTAGCAAGACCTTTATGAATACATGTTGCTTTTATTGACTTTTGAGTGGTGGTTATTGTTCTGATTATTTGTTCTGTTACACAACCGAAGTTAAGAGTGTGTTCATGGATAATTGCCCTTTTTCTCCTTCCTTGTCTTGCCAACATTAATGCATCACAATACTTGTCTGTCTTTTCTCTTTTAGTGTCTCCCTATAAAATTACTAAGGGTAGGTTTTTTGAGGGCTTTAGGTTGGGTTTGGTTGATTTTTAAAAATTGTTTTTTTCTTTAGAAATATTTCATAGTATACGAAGTTGTTTTTCTAGCTTTTTTCCTGTTGCAGAAATTGTATCAACTGCTCTTGCTCTCTGGGCATGAATAGACATATATAAATGAAACAAATTTAGTAAAGTGCTCGCCTGATAATGTTGATTTCTTTGATAATAAATTTCTGCCTTCACACTGCACAAAGCTCTCCTCTCCATCTTTTATAATTGTTTATATATATTAAGGTCTTCATTCCCCACTAAAGACATAGCACCATGCTTGTATAGCAATTACATTTGACTTTATTCTCTTGTTTCATATTAGCAAGAGGAAGGATGAGGTGCCCAATGATGTCTTTCTCTGGGAACAAGCACAGACGCTCATGTAGCATCTTGCCTTGCCTCATCCTCTCGCACTTTGGTGGAGCCAAACATCCTTCCATGCCCCAAGGACCTGGCCTCCTGGAAGCCCCACACGGCTCTCCCTGCGCTCTGGGTAGCTGCCACCCCAAACCCCGGGCTGGGTGCCTCCAGCTGGTGTCAGAGACAACTCCCACAGCAGTTTCTCACCCCCCATCCCTCACCAGAGGTTGTGTTGCTCCCAGGAACGTGGGATGTAGCATCATATGTAGGTGCTACCCAATCTGCTTCAGTTCAAATGCATCCAAGGGATGGATCTTAAAGTGTTTAACTTTTGCTGTGGTGAAAGATTGGGTAGGGCATGCAAACTTGTGCCCTTACCTTGGCAGGGCAGAGAAGGGCAGTGACATCCTGCAGAGAGGGAATGGGGCCTCTGTCCAGAGGCCAGGGCATGGGCTGGGGTGGGCTGAGAGCAGGAGTCCTTCACATGATTCAACTGTGGCTGAGGCAGCTCCTCTGACTACAGCTAAAATCCCCTGTCAGCAAAGGGAGGTGATGATTTTACCAGGGTCAGGTTTGCACTGTGCATGGGGAGATGAACCTTGAGCAGCCTTTGAGTGTGGAGCTCTGGCCAGGTGCACCCAGGCCGAGGCATTTGGACAGGAGGATTTCAGCTGGCCTCCCAGAGCACAGAAATCACTGAATATATGCAGCAGAAGCTTTTCTGCATGTCTTTGCTTTGGTATGTGGCACACATCTTTCTGCACTGAACCCAGAGGTAGGGGCAGTTCTGTGCTGGGTTGTGCTGCAAGGACGCAGCTCTGAAAGAAAAATCTTCCATTTTCTGTGTCCCTAGGAAGATCCCAGAGAAACAATTGCAGATCAGGGAGCATTTGCTTTTTACTTCTTGCTTCTTCTTATTTTAATCTACAGATTAAGCAATATTTGCTACATACATAATGATAGCAAAGCTATCTCTGTTGGCTTTCCCCATCCTGTGCACATATTCCATCCAACAGAGGAAGGTGAACTGGGTTTATAGTACACACCGATGTTTATGCCTGCAGATCTGAACACCTGCTTATGCAGAACAGAGGGAATATTTTATACTGCTTTTCAGCCCTCATGGACAAATGGGTAGCCTTTTATTTTAGCCTTTTTCAATTACCTTTGCAACCAGTTTACAGCATTCTGTTGGAAATCCAGAAGTTTGTCCATAGGCTCCTGAATAACCTGGAACTGTGATTAGTAATGCAGCTTTGGAGTTGTTGAAATGCCCTTGGAGGATGTGCAGCATTCAACACCATACAGTTTTCTGTATAAAGTACTGTCTTTTGCTCAGGCTCAACACCCCTTTTAATTTTTGTTTTGCCTAGTTTGGAATCTTGTGTCATTTATATCCTCTAGCTAAGAACATGACCCATCGATATTTTATATCTTCTTCATTGCATAGTACCTTGGTCTTGCTCAGACAGATGCAGGAGCACTGGCAGCTATTAAATATTTCATACTAACTAATGAAAGTGCTCTGTGGCATTTCACTGAGTGATGCCAAAGAGATTGTCATTGAGATGAGTCTGCACCCTTCCTCTGCCTCTTCAAAAATAGCTTTAATTCCTGGGCAATACATGGTATCCTTTGTTCATAAGCAATTTCTATCCTCAAAGGTGGATTTTATAGTCCTTAATTAAGGAAGTTTCCATTAAATAGTGATAATAAGGTGTCCTGGAAATATTTATGTGTACACCTTTGCATGTCTCTTCCATCTGTTGTGGATGAGGTTTGGTTGGATAAGAGGACTAAAGGAAGCAGAAGATGGGAAGGTGATGTCTAGAAATTCTGTCTCTGAGTGGACAAGCAGTTCTGAAAATAGTGTTTGAACTAGAATTTCCCCCATGGTACCCAGTAGAAGGATATGGTTTGCCTAATACCTTGAAGTATACACACTTCTCAGGGCTTAGCCAGTTGTGAATAGTATTTTTGGCTTTGGCAGATGACACAACAATGTGTTAAGCAATCATATGTCACTTTGTCTTAATTTAAATCCACGATACAGTGGGAGTGTTGAAGTCTTTTTGCTGTTTGTATGAATAGAAATTTTGAGGACTGACTTTATAAACTGCTCTGAAAAAAAAGGAAATTCACCCTGGCACTGAGGAGCAGGACAGAGTTCTGTAATTCTGTTGCCACTTCTTCCAGAGCATGGATAGGATGCTCCTACAGAGACAACTTGTAATGGGAAGACAAAGCACTGATTTATCTGTAAGCCTGCCTGTAGCAGAGCCAGGCTTGGACACAAGATTGCGGTTCCCAGGACACAGGGAGTCAGATGATGCTGTGGAGTGTGTCAGTGTAGTTCCTCTTTCCTGTTTCCTTCCAAAATAGGATGCACTTTCCTCCAGGGAAGAAGCCATTTTCTAGAGTATCAAAAGCATGATGGTTTTGGCTGGAAGAGTTGCCCCATGAGGAAAGGCTGAGGGATGGGCTGGCTCAGTCTGGGAGAAGATTGCTCTGGAGGTGCTGACAGCAGCCCCTGGTACCGTGGGGAGGGAGGTGGTGAAAAAGAGAGAGTCAAAGACACAGGGGGCATCAGCTGGACCAAGCCAGCCAGGTTTAGATGGTGCACAAGGAAAAGAAGCCAGGGAGGCAGAGGTGTGGGCTGCCCACAGTGGTTGTGCCAGCTCTGCTCTGGGGGGTTCCAGCCCCAAGGGGATAAAGCCCTGGTCAGCCTCATCTGACCTTGGTGCTAAGCTGGATCAGAGACATCCTGAGCCCTGTCCAGTCTGAGTTGTCCCGTGACCCCATCATTCCAAGCTCAAAGTTGGGCCCCTGAAAAAGTTGATGTGGAGTCCTTGTTAGCCATCTAATGCATGAAAAATGTAACAGAGAAGAGGAACCTTATTTAATGGACTGAATGAAGGCCAGTGACAGTGCCTTTAATAAGAAATAACAAATAGATGCTAACAACAGTATAGTGTTTTGCAGTCCCTGCCTTAAAATATCTTGCTAATACGGTCTGCCTTAGACACAGTTAAATTCAATGTTGTAAAACAATTTCTGAGTGTACTGCATGGGACCTGTTTCAGGCTTCAAGTCTAATTCAGTCTGCTGCAGCTTTTGTTCACTTAAGAAAAGCTTCCTGCAAGCACAATACAGTATAATAAAAATGCAGGGACTTCTGTAAACATGTTTTGCTAAAGCTTTAATGTGATAGTTACGTTTTGTGTTCCAAAATGAAAAGCTGAGTCTACTTCTTTCTTGGAAGTAGGCATCCTGTGCAATGGGGTAATTTTGATGTTTAGAAGAAAGGTCTCTAAGTGGGGATGGGGGTCTTCTAATGTGTCTCGCTTGTTTTTCTTCTTGGAAAGGTCAGGTATTAGAAATTCTGTTGTATCACCCTTCTGATATTTTCTTTAAATATCTTCTCAGAAGAGCTAGATTGCAGTGAAACCTCTTGGTAACAAAGTCTCCTGAGTTGCTTCTGTTTACCAAAAAAATACTAAAGAACCATCCCAAACAGTAAAATAAAAGCAATTGCTTCTACAGTAGTCTCATTTAAGCAAATATCAAGCAAAAAGCTCCTCTCCATGTGTCAAAGCTGTTTCATAAGCAGTGATTGAACATGTGTTCCCTGAGTAACATGAAAGAGTTGGCATTAAGAAGCCAGTGGTGCTTTCAACAACTTCCCCTCTCTCCCCCATCATTACTCAGAAACTGTCACTAAAAGTGCTTTCTGTTTACCTCAGAGAGCTTAAAAAAGCTTAAAAAGATGAGTGTGTGAGGGCTCAAGGAATATTTGTTTTCTTTCCCCTTGAACTTGCATTTGTTTGCTGGAAAAGCTAGAATTGTGGAAGGAATTAAATTGAATAAAAATAATTCTCAGCCAATTCCTAATGGAAACAACCTATTATTGATGTGACTGGAAGCTCTCCACTTGAACATGGAAGGTGTTTATCACAGGGCATGAGGCTTTTAGGAAAAAGGATCACTGAAAAGGCAATGCTGGTTCTTTTCTGTTCTGAATTGGTAGTTTTATTATTTACAGTTTGAAGAGAGAGTACATGCTGTCCACACAGTTTCTTTTATTAATGAGTAACTCACTTTTATGTTCCTTCTCTCCTTCCGGATTCTCATTACTTACAGGTAGCTGGAAGTAGCACTGTAAAGTAAAACAGAATAAATGGGATGGTGTGTTTCTCAAACAGATTTCCCAAGAGACTCAGTGTATTGTTTCTGTTCTAGCAAGTTTTGAAACAAAAAAAAAAAAATAAAATTAAATCATGAGACTAATTCATTTAGTTTAACTGAGTATTAAAATAATTCCAAGTGGAAACCTACTTGCTATAATCCCATTTAAGAAGAGACAATTTCTTGTTTTGAGTCAACTGTAATAATTCATATTTTAGCATGGAAATTGAATGTTGTTACAGAAACTTATCTATCTTGAAGGGATATAATAAGACATTCAGATGTATATTTACTGTGTTAATTAAGTGACTGCTTAACAACCAACCTTTTTAGGAAGTTAAATTCTGTCATGTAAAGGGAGAACAAACAAAACTGGAGGCTCTTTAGTAGCAGTTCCTGGTCTACAGAGCATAGAAGAAAGCTGAACAAATTTATCCAGCTAATCAATTTTGCACATCCACATGGAGTTATATCCACATCATGATTCTGACAACCAAAAAAGTCAATTAAAACTTTACACCCTAATGATTTTAAAAGTTGCTTGTTCTTTAGATTTTTGTAAAACCTAGAACCTGAAGTTCTAGTGCGTAAAATTAAATAGATACTCTGAAAGAACTGAAGGATGAGATTTAGAGATGCACCTTTTTTTAAAATTAAGTTTTTAAATTATACTTAATGGCTTGATTATTCCTTACTATAAATATTTTGACAATGCAGTTTTTCTAGGCATACATTTTGAGAGGGAATGGCAATTTATTTTTTTAAAATCTGTGTCTTGGCCTTATTTCTGTACCTTTTCAGAATGTAGGAAAAAGCATGTAAGATTAGAGGTGAATCAAAGCAAATTAAAAAAAAAAGGTCAATTTAAATTTGAATGGCTCAGCACCTCCCCACCACCACTCTCTCCTCTCCTCCCAGTGCTGGGAGCCACCAAAAAGCCACCAAAAAGCTGGGATTTCCAGCCCAGATCTTTCTGTATGGCTACCTTTCAGGGTAGAACTGAGTGCATTTGATACTGCTCTATTCCTGGTTGAGAACTGAAGAGCAGAGATAACAGCTACCAGTGCCATCGCTTGGGCAAAGGATGTTTCCTGTAATCCCAGCTTCCCTGTTAAGACTTTCCAGCGTCAGTATTTCATGGAGGAAAAGAAGCGAGGCTGACAGCCTGAGCTGCCATCTGACAGGAGTCACATTTGATGTATGGATGGCAGCGGATCCTTGGTTGTGTCTGTGACAAGAGAGGCGGTCCAGCCTTCAGGCTTAGAAAAGCAGGAGCCCATCAAAGGTGAGACCTAATTACCATTTGAAGTTAAGCTTTTCCCAAAATGGGGATATTTGTTCAGATGTCTTACCAGGAGCTGGCAGGGGGATCTGGCTTCACTCCTCCTGTGCTAGTCTGAGCTGCTCCAACAAGACAGCAGGCCAGTCTATTTATACAATTGAACAAAGGAGGGGCAGGATCGACCTCCTTTTGATTTTGGGGCAAAGGCCTTGACAGCAGAACACATAGAGACATGCTCTTTTGATGGAGCATGTCCTTTTAAGGTTCCATCTCCTAAAAGAGAGTGTAGCATTCAAAAGCATGAGGATAGATGGCTCATCACTAAATGGGATGTGATGAGGGGGAAGATGCTTGGCCTCAGGCAGCATGGGAGCTAAAAACAGCTCAGTGGTGTTGTGAGCTGTTTGCACAGTGCAGCACAGCCAGTGCTGAACTTGGGAGAGACTGGAGATGGTCTGGGAATGTGCAGAGTGAAATCCTCAGGGGGGAAAAACCCTGAAACTGAGGAAGGCATATTATGGCATGTTCATGTCTGGTATCAGTGTGGGAGTTTGAAAAATTGCTAAGAAAATAGGCATATAGACTGTATAAAAACACATAGGCTTCTTTTGGGTGAGGAATACAGACGACACTGTTCTCCTTTTCACATCTCTTCAGAAAGTGTCTTGGCATGTTTTCTGTGTATTTGTATCTCTGAATTTAGGAGGGGAGGATGATGAGGAAGGGAAGCCAAGGTGAGGAGGAGGGGAAGCTGAGACGAGAGCACTGCTGGGATATTACAGAGTTTAGCACCAGTTTGTTTGCAAATGGAAGATGCAGAGGAGCTGCAGTGATGCGTTATTTTGTTAGTTATGTTTCAGTGTAGCTCTGGAGTTGTGGATCCTAGGAGAAATGCCACTCTGCACAAACATGGTACTCAGAATTTGTTGGTGAACTGTGACATCTGAAATAATACTTCTCTAGATAAAAATAGAGCTTAACTGTGCTAAACATTCATCACACACTTATTGCAACTCCAATTTGAATGTTTAAGCTGTGAACAAAATACCAGGAGACACCCACTAATAATTCTGCGGCATCTGCTTTCTGGAGGAAATTGTGCCCTCATTTTCTAAATTAGTGGAACAAAAATAACAGTTGTTTTTGTTTCTTTTTTCCCCTCAGGTCATACTGCACTTGGTAATAAGTCACTGGAAAACAGCTCATGAACTGTCTGTACTTCTCATCTTGGGTGCTGAGTTTGTGGGATGTTCACTTGGAAGCCTTGGGAAAGGCAGCCACCAGTGGGGGAGAGGGGCAGAGCTGAGGTGACAGAGCAGCGACAGCTCAGGGAACAAAGTCTGTGGCACGTGGAAAGGGCTTGAGGACCCCTGTCTGTACACTTTGGCAATGAGCAGAGGAGTGAGATAAAAGGTCAGGATGGTTTTTGTTTGTAACCAAAGTGGGCAGGATGTCTATTGAGGAGAATGATAGCTGCATACATTAATGTGTTTTGGCAACAGCAGTTGCACCCAGGTGTTGTCTCGTGTTTTAGGAGCTGTGGCAGGGTGTTCCAATGTAGGTTACTTTTTTTCTTCAAGGTAGAGGACACTTTGAAATCCATTTTAAATCCTGGGTAGCTCCTCCTCCATTAAAAAATGAATGGATGCTCTAAAATGCCAAGACTAGACTATTTCCTTTGGTCAAATTTTCCATAGGAAAACTGCTCTGTATTCAACAATTTAAAGCTAGGATTGGTACTGATGCTTAAGTTTAACACGGTTTATTAAAATATCTTCATTATTCAGAAGGATAAAATTTTTCTGGTGGTTTTGCACTATTTTGCACTGAGTAAGTGGCACTGTTGTGGTGGTAAAGGCTACCTTATTTTTGTCTCCACAATTCAGGAAGAGCTGGGATGTTATGTTGCACTGGTGGATCTGTATAAGCAGAAAAGATACTGGTAATCAAACATGAATGTCTGTAGGAAAGGTCATCTTAGTTATCAGATGCATGTGCCCTTTTCCTATCCACTAACTTGCTATTTTAATGGCTCTGGGGTGGCACAGATTTGTTACTAATCCTTGCTTTGAATCAGCAGTGCCTACTGAGATAATGCAGGAATTGTACAGAGCTTTAGAGGGATGGATGGTTTAGATTAAAAAAATAAAAAACCAACAAAGAAACAAAAAAGCCAAACAGATCAAAAGAGCTTTTCTAGTACACCACCAAATTTATTACTTCTAATTTGGAAATTCATTTAAGCCATTCTTATTTTTCATAGCTTTATCTTGAAGAAGCATTTTTACAATGTAACCCTGATTTTTTTCTGCACTTTTTTTCCCCCTGGGACTGAGTAGTGAGGGCAGATATCCAATTAGTCCAGAATGAGCTTCAACAAAACCCAGATGTTTTGGCTCACAGTATCTCCAGGCAGCATAGCAAGTACCACCTTATCCAAGGGTATAAATACCACTGGCTTTGGCCTCACACCTGCACCTTGCCTTGGGTTTGTGGCCATTTGCAGCCACAATTGGTGCTCACATCTTCAGCCTTTTCTTCAGCCTGATAACACCTTTCAGTCAGAATTGATTTGTGCCATGGTCTAGGTTGTGGCACCTGAAAGATCCCTCCACATTGAGGTTTGGTAACGTGGGTTGCTGGGGCATCCTGCATTGGAAGTGTTCTGTGGTTGGAGATCTGGGGATCTTTGAGGTAGGAGCAGGTTTTCTCATGAATCTCCAGCTTGTCCTTGCTAAAATGGGAAAACATTACCTTCTGAGTTGTGAGATGAAGCCTTCAAAGAACAGAAGAGACAACTGTGTCACCAGGGAGGCTTCTTGAAAGATTGAGGAGTTCATGTTCTCTAGTGAGGCAAATGAGTGATGTGCCCTGGATTTAGCTGTGCCTACCATGTGATAATAGAAATTAATTGTGAAAAGTTTATGATCCCAGAAACATTTACTGACAGGCTGCACAAGGCAAGGGTTCTGCCATTGCACAGACTGGGCGATGTTTTTTTCACTCAATTTGTTTTTCTCTACAGCCGTTGACTCCAGGTCCATTCCACTATTTCGGGTCACTTTGTAAGCGATCTGTAACCACACTACTACATACAGCTCTCCAGGATATGTAGGTTCAGCACATTTTCTTGTTGCATGAAATCTCAGAAGGGCTATTAGTAAATCCTGAATTTGATTTTTCTTTTTATAGTCATTTACAGTTTCAGATAAAATTGCCACTTGCACTAATAAAGGACAGTATGAACTTGCAGCTTGCTCTCTTTTGACTAGGTTACTCTGTCAGTTTTTGACATCTGTTAGCTGTTTTTCAGCTTCCAGTTCTGTAGCTGAAAGACCAAAATTACAGGAGAGTAGTTTATTTGTAGAAACTGCTACATTTTTCTTCATATAGATGTAATTTTCATTTGTCTATCTATCTATCTAATCTATCTATCTGTCTCTATCTCTCTATCTATCTAGTATTTTGACAGTCAGCTTCCAGATGTGTTCAAAGCACACACCTCTAAATAATCAAGCATTAGCTTATGAAACTCAGTGACCATGAAAACTGAGAGGACGGTGTAGGACTGGTTGACTGATGCATGCTAAGCAGAACATGTGATAGGGAGAGGGTTAGGCACAAACCTCTGACTGCTGGTATTTGGGGCAGGGAACTTTTGTGCCACTAACAGACACTATGGTTTTGCTAAATACCTGGTGTCTCTTCTCCATCATGCTGTCCTGAGGATTCTTTGGGGAAGCAAAAAATTACTAAGGACAAATAGAGAAAACTCAGAGCATTGTATGAGAATTTGGTTGTAGAGCTTGGACATCCTTCAGTGGGAATGGACATGCTTGAATTGCCATGCATGAATATTTTTATGATATTGAATAAAACTCTGAAAGGAATTTGGTGAAATACAGGGAATCTTGAGGCCCTATGCAATGTGTCTCTTCATTTCTGGGATGTATCCTGCCCTATTTCTGTTTCAATGGGGGTTTTATGCATTAGTTTAGAAGCAGTGCGTCCTTAGGAGAACAGTTTCCTGCCTCACAGGATAGTCTTAAACCCACGACTCATCAAGATCTGAGGAATGGACCATCCAGGACTTGAAGGGTAGAGTTTTGTGTTGGTGCCTCTCTGCCTTGTAGAGTTTGAAAGCAAATGAGGGTGAATTTGGCTTCTGACATATATATCAGAATATCTGTTCCAAATTGTGCCTGGCTACAGTAGCCTCTTAGATGGATCTCTGCAGCACAGTGGCACACGGGCCCTGCTGGTTTTTTTGAGATGTCCTTCATACAAAGGGCAATTAAAAAATCTATTGATCTGCCTGCTTGTCTTTCTAAAGCTGTATGGTTTATTGATGTGTGGCCTGACCATATCCTTGTGCAGGGCACTGACATGTGAACTGTGTTCAGAATGAGCATGTCCTTTTCCTCTATACAGATGAAGGGAAGATTTCATTCCTGGAATGGACAGAGGGAATGTTGTTGCTGTGCATACCTGACAGAGAGACAGACTAGGAAAAATACCTGGTGAATTAATATCAGAATTACATTCACTCCCAGGCTGCTAAAAGCTGCACAGGTAGTCAGTTTCCCATCATTTCAGTGGTGTACATACAGAGCAGAGAGAAGAGCAAGAACCACTACCACGTTACCTGAGGTTTGGTGTCACAGCACGCTGAGTCTGGAGGTGACCTTCAGTTCTCATCAGTGTGATACCCAGTGTGCCCAGGCTTTCTTCCATTGGTTTATTTCAGGTTTGACCTCAGTGACACCAGACGTGGAATATCACATGGTCAGTCACAGCCTGTTAGGTCAAACAAAGCATTAGCAAATGCAATTACAGAGCCTGTCTGATGGATACCCTTGTGCTAACAGACACGGGTGTTCATGTGGAGGGCACTTTGCACGGGGACAAGGCAGGAGAAGGTGCAGTGACAATGTGACATGAACTTAGGGAGTGGAAAATGAACGGTGGATTCAGCAGTGAGTTTGAACATAGGGCAGTAGTGTTCAAAAACACTTCTTTTGTGGTTTATCATCAAGGTTTCAGGCTTATTGTTCTGCCATTAATATCAGCTATCCACCTTGGTGTTGTTATTTGCTACATATAGATATAAATACCATATTTTCATGATGTGCAAAATTGCATTCCCCTACTGATAGCAGCAAGGAATCTTGCAGGGAGCATTGCAAAGCACTTGTAAAAATCCTTTTTATTGAATGAATCTATACTGGAGTATGCAGAGGTTGGGGCTGGAGTTTAATGATTCCTACTTTCCTTCTGCTCTTTGCAGAGATGCTGTTGTTCCAGGGAGGGCTAGGGAAGCCCTTGGGCTGCAGCTGTGTCTGACCTGCACAGTGCAAGAATTAAGACTGAAGAAAGCCCTTTTCCACTTCTGCTGTCCCTCTGCATCTCTTTAGGGATCCGATATGATTCATTGTCTTCTCTGGGACCACCTTCTCCTCACCTCTAAATGCCATTCAGCCTTTGGAGACCCCTGGTGTGACAGCAGATTGCTTTAGTTAAACATTGGCAAGTGACCACTGTCTGCAGCTGGGGTCTGTCTGGGCTTCTGACCCCTTTTCCTTCTCATCATAGGTTTTGAAGAGAGATTTAGTTTTGGAACTGCTGACTGCAGCTCTCACATCTATGCTGATGGCTTTATTTATGACAGAGACATCCAATAAATTGTCATCTCCTGACTGCCCAATGTCAGAGATGTCTCTGTAGACTGGACAGCAGGTGTTGATTCTTTGGGGCATTTGACTTTTAAATTTCCTCATCATCATTTTACTTTAAAGAGCACTTTTACAGGAGTTGGTTACTCTTGTTGGTGCCCTTTCAGAAGGGCACCCTGCAGCACTGCAGGGCTGCCTCTGCAGCCACCAGCCCAGAGTTGCTGGGCTTCAGGGGTGATCAGGATGGAAAAATATGTGTGTTCATCTCTTTGTGCACTGTAAAACTTTCCATTTTACCATCCAAGCAGAGTTTAGCACTAGTGGAAGGGTAACACAATTTCAATAGGAAGACAAATTGGTAATCTTAGGTTCTTTTCTGATTGAGCTCTTTCACTCTTTAGAGTGCTTTTTCATTGACTAATGCTTCTTTTAAATAAAAAAAAAAAAACTAAACTGAATGAACAGTTAATAAGACCCTTTCCCATTTTCATCAGAAAGCTCATGTCTTATTAGCACAAAATACCCTTGTAATTTTCCACTTTGAGATTCTGCTTTCTACCTCTCCAAAATCAGCAGACACATTTGACTTCTCCTTGCCATAGGAGGGAATACTCCTTCCCCTCTGCAGGAGATTGTTGTGGGACTAGTTGGAGGTTATCTCACACACCAGCTTCTGGAGGTTGAAATCAAAACTGAAAATATTTTTTTTGTAGTCTTCGCTTTGTTAGAAACTTGATGTTTTGCCTTGTCACAGAAAGGAATGGGTTTTCTTAAACCAATGTTGACTAAATGACTTGGACTTCTTTTTGGTATGGAAAGGAAGGGAAGTTTTTCTTCTGCTTAGAACTGATAAAATGGGGATTTAATTTGTCGGGAGTTTGTTTTTGTTTCTATACTTTTTTCCAGAGCAGTTGAGAACAGTTGAGCTGGTTCTTATCAAATGGGGAAAATGCTATGAACACATGAAGGTGCTTCCCACTGTATAGTCTCCATATGTTCTGTGCTTGGCAGATTGTGGGTTACTTGAGAGAGATGCAGTGTTTATGTGTTTAATAGATTTTGATAGATTTTGCTTCCTTCAGGTTTTTTATGACCTCCTCAACATTATCAATTACTTCCTGAACCTCTTAATCAGCTCTTTGGATTGAACACAGCTTTCGAACGCAGGGTAGATTTGCCACAGACATCCAGAAACTGCTCCCTGTAGGCACCTTCATGACATCAAGCAGGTTCTGCCTTGGAAACAATTGATATTTGTTGCCTGTTAATTCTGTGGATATTTGAAATACTAAGATTGTGTGTAATGGAAAGCAAACCATAAATCTGTGGAGGTGTGTGAATTTCCAGTGCTGGTTTCTGACAGAGATCCTGGCCAAGTGACAGGACATATGGAATGATAGCACAATCTTCCCAAAGCCAAGCCTCATTGCTGCCATATTTCCCCTTTCTTTGGTATGTTCCTGTTGTCTTACCATCAACCTCAGATGATCTATCCTTTGGTTGTACCAAAGATGTACATTGAGATGTCCCAAAAGAAAAGAATTAAACAGGAGCTAGCCACAACTCTGGAAGAGGAACTCTGCTCTCCTGTTGAGAAGGACAGCAGAGTTCCTTAGTGTAGTATTTGAAGATCTGAAGAAAATATATGTTAACAAAACATCTGAACTTGCATAATTAACACATAAAGCCTAATTATAGTAGATTATTTTTACACTATCATTTAACTTAAATTCTTAGAGATTCCACATGAGAAGTGCAGATACTCAGCAGTTCTGCAAAGGAGTAAGTAATTCAGTTTGTACTTACAGCCAGGACTGTTAAGGGAAAGTTGCTTAATTAAGCCTCTTTAATACAGACAGATTTTTTTTTTTTTTTAAATTCTGCTGCTGAAAACAAGCTTCATTCATTGCTTATTCCTGAATGTTTGAAACAGATTTAGAGTTTCAAATGCTTATCAATAAGTGTTAATAACACTGAGTATGGAAAGTTTTGGGGTTTTTCCCTGCATCTGTGAAATTTCTTTTGAAAATAGTAGGATGTCCTAATGCAAGTTACTGGTAAAGAACTACAACTGTAAGCAGATGTGGCTTAAGCATAAGATAACCTACCAAGTAGCTATAGACTTTTTTAAGCTTTGATAAAAGAACTCATGAAATGTCATTTTTTTACATATTTCACTGCAAATGATGCTTATGGCATAAGTTGTTTGCCTTAATAGTTGCAACATGGGTTCAGAAATTGCATTGACCTCCATAATCTGTTCAGATGTAGAGCCCACCTATCTCCATGTATGGGAATGGTAAAAATGTGCAAATTGATAAGCTCCATCCATTTTTGAAAGATAAACTCCTCAAATATGAGTTTACAATGTGGAAATCATGCCTGCCAATATCCTTCATGTTCAGCACAGGCTGTGTGAGGAGGGTTAAATCTTGTGCATCCTGTCAGATTTCAAAGATGCTTCACAGAAGGCAGAATTCCTTGCTGCTAGTCCAAACCTACACAAAATCCCCCTCTTTGAGCCCTGTCTTGAATTTGAGATCCTGGAAATGCTCCCTATGATGTAAGTATGAGTTGGATAAAGTATTCAATCCACCTTAACCTCACATTTTTATTTCTTCAACATAGACACCTTTTTTTGCTTCAAAGACTTCACAGACTGGGCACCAAGAAAGAGCAAGTTTACTTCTTACAGCCTGTATGATGCTGTAATTGCAGTCATGGCGATAGGAAGCGTAAGGAGCAGGGTTTGTCTGTAGGCTGAAGTTTGGTGCCTCCCTTGCTTGCAGTGGAACTGAATTCAGCCAGTAATCCTGTGCCTCTCAGCAACTGGCATAAAATGCCTCGTAGCAGAGGTCAGCACTTAGGAGGCTGCTCCTAACACAGACAGAAACTCACCTGAAGGCAGAATGAGGCAGCAGGCACCATGAATTCTCTCTTAGGAGACGGTCACAGTTGGGTGGTTTAGGTCACTTAAGGAATCACTGCCAAAGGTAATAGTAGCAGCAGGTTTAATCTAAATTTGTGAAGGTGCATCTTGACAAAGTTTGATGGCAAGGTTCATTCTACGACTCACTACACAGACAAAGCATAAAGAGCAAACTCGGATTAGAACCAAATTTTAAATTATTTACATGGAGCACAAGAAGGGAAAAGGATAAAGATGTTATAGGTAAGGGAGATAATCCCAATGAGTCATGAGGCTCTAAGAGGACCCCCTTGCTTTCTAAATTCCTATTGGGGCGTTGGTGCAGCTGAGTCCAATATTAGTCCCAGGTTTGGTTCATGGTTTATGTCTAAAGGACTTTATGGGGAAATACAAGGAGTAGGGAAGACCCTGTGTCTTCAAATGTTTTCAAGCCTTTTTAAGCAATTTCAGGCCATGCTGCCAGCAGCAAGGAGGTGAATTGGTGCTGTTCTTCCACACTGCTCCAGAGGGATATTGTTTTTCACATTTTTGAGATAAAATTTAGTAAAACACATTAACCTCATTAATCACAATGTGAAGAAAAATCCTGTCAGAGAATCTAGGCTTTATCTTTGCCTTTTGCGTTTTGAGACACTGAAAGGAGGAGAAAAAAAGACATCAGATATGTGTCTGACTGATAGTGCTGAGATTCAGAAATTGTAACTGGACTGGGGAAAAAAAAACCTTTATTATAGGCACCAGGTATGGAAGTATGGATCTGAAAGGGGAACTTGAAAGGCAGGCTTTCTCACTGGTTTTGCTTGAGGGGGTCTGCTGTTCTGATCCTGTTTCTCTTTATGAATCAATTTTTTATCAAGTTGTTTTTATTTCACTACTGTTTTACACTAACACAAAAGGAAAATATATTATTAAATCTAGTGGGTTTGTGTTTGTACTTGTATAAATAACTCTTTAGCAAGCTGTTTATTAGTTTTTTCTACTGCACAGCATCAGGGGATAAAAAAGAGTCCCAGTGTAGATGTGCCTACACAAAGATTGTATTTCTAAGGGAGCACTAAAAAATGAACACCAGACTAAAAGGCACATGCCATGTTCACAGTCTGGAATTTGGTATTTGAAGTTTGTACACACAAGGACAGTAGCAGCCTTATCAGAAAGCATCTGCTTAGCATACATTTCAAAACTTGCAGTACTGACAGCTCCTACAGCACTGATGAGTTGGCTGCACAGAGGTGAAAGATTTGTGATCTTCCTGTCAGCAAAAGCATATGTAGACCTGATAGAGAAGGTAATGAAAATATTCATAGCAGTTTTGACCACCACTGCTATTTTTTTATGCTGACCCTTCACTTCTAAATGGATATGGAAAACAAATGAATCATCATTTTGTGGTGGCAAGGATAAGGTTCATCTTCCAGGCTGAAGTGCATAGTTAATTAGTTATTTACGACAATGCTCTTTCAGAGTGAGGGTAGACTGCATTTGTGTATTTCACTGAATGGATTATGTTGTTTTCTTTAAACCAAGAATTCAGGAAGGGCAGGTTTTGAGTACTTTCTTATAGGCTGATAAAGCACAGGAAGCCACAAGAGCTTTCTCAATTGCTGCAACAACTCTTCATTTGCCTGATACTCCCTTGCCACTTGCCTGATACTCCCTTGCCACTTACCTTTGCAAAAGATATTGGATGTAGTTGAAGTATGATTTCTGACCCCAGCCAAAATCAGTGGAATCAATGGATCTCTTCTGTCATTGATGATGTGCATTTTGAAAACCATAACTGGGCCCTGGGACAGCTTAAAACTCAATACACTGTTATGGACTTCTTAATTTTGATTTTGGAGCATTATATTTCTATCATTGGAGTGTGTTGCCCTGTTGAGCAATAATGCTCAGCTGTGAGACACACTGTGAGACACACATCAGCACCACAGCTGAATAAATGCAACTTCCACACTATGAAAGCAGATTAAAAGCCGGACTTCCTCATATATAACAGGACTGCATGACAGCTAACGCTGACGTGTAGAGTGTCATAGACAGTACAAACACCTGGCTCAACTGCTGGGAGTTATTTGCATAACATATTGAGGGCAGAGAACAACTGCCACAAATTTTACATATCATCAATTCCCTTTATTTGTCTTGCTTCAAAGCAACATGCCTTGCTTTTCTCCTGAAATGCACCTGTAGGTAGAGGCCAATATTATACTAAAATAGGAGACAACTGGATTTTTTACCTACCTGAGCTAAACAAGTATGATTTGATATTTCAGTTGGATACATGCAAAGTGACTTATATATATCATAACCACCCAGTTACTGCACTTTCTTTCTCAGAAAAAACCTGATAACACTCTTCTTGAACAGCAATAGTTGCATCTTTTTTCTAAGTGTCCATCCGATGATTTTAAGCAGTTAGTTCTGGATATAACCATCTCTCTGGAAATGAGTTTTGGAAGCATTTTCCTAATCAATTTTCATGTACAGTCACCCAGATGAGCTCAACCAACCTGTGGCAGCAGTTCCTGTGCACATAATCTGTTGTGGTTGCCCAGTGGTGAGGAGGGCATGGCTGAGGGGGGCAGGTTCTAGTGACTTCAGTAAGCTTATGAAAGGATGTATCACTACCTCCTCGGACTAATGCAGTGCCTACTGCTGCTTTTTCCACACACCTCCAGGATGCTGAAAGAATTTCTGTGCAGATTTGTTACCAGTTCTATGGCAGATGGACATCCAGGTTTTGTCAGTCAATGGTATTTGTAGATTCAGTGGCTTTCCTGTTCTGAAACCATATTCAATAGAGGCACTGTCAGAATAAATGATTATAGCTGTGAATTATTTAAGAAAGTAAATATATAGGGAATGAAAGATGACAAAGATGGAAGAACCAAAACAGCCTTTTTTGAAGAAAAATTAAGAAGCAGTAGACTGTAAAATAATGAAAGTAGCAATAATTTGGGATAGAATTTTAATACGAAGTAACAAGATTATGTTGGAAATACTGCTGAGGCTGGTTGAACTTTGCATATGAGAAATTTTCCAGGATTATTTTCATCAACCCATAGCAGGGTCCTTGCTGGAATAACAAGAAGCAGCAGGCTGTTGAAATAGCACAGAGAACCCAAAGGCTTTTGGGGTGGAACTGAGCTGAAAAAAAAAGCAACCTGCCAAAAACCACGGAGACTTCAGCAACTACATCTACTTTTTGGTTGCTGGGTGTGTCTGGAGGGCTGGTGGCAGAATGCACTTCAGAAAGCCACAGTGTCAAGCTGAGTGCAAAGGTCACTTCCTTAAACATATTCTTCTTCTCCTTCCATGAAGGAATACAATTCTAATCAATGAAATTGAATTGCAGATTTGAAAAGCAAAAAGGGAGAAAGAAGTTGATGAAATTTCTGGGGTTTTTTAACATTTGAGGGAAATCTGGTGTCCTGGGAAGGTGGAGGGGCACTACAGTAGGCATGTTTCTATTTTGTTTTAGCAACCAGAGCATGGCCATGTTCTGAGGAGCCACAGTTCATGCTCTGGGGGAAAAATGCAAGATATCATTTACATGCCAGCTGTACTACTATGTTTGTCGCTCTTCTCAACACAGACCCATTGCCCTTTTTTATTTTCTATCACTTTTATAAACTGATACAGAATAGGATTGTGTGGAGGGAGAGTCAGATGAGAAGATGATAAGGTAAAACTTCCATTTTTGTTTTAAGAGAGAACCTTCTTAGTTTCAGCAAGAAATCTCCATCTGCAGTTTTCCAGGAGGCTGTTTCTTTAAAAAGATGTTTTCAAGATTGGTTGGTATCAGGTGTTCACTGCCGTGTGATGCAGGTGTTACCATGGTGACCACTCCACTTGCTTGGGTAGGATGTCAGAGGCTATAATTGTGCTTTAAAAATCCTGTGCGCAGTATGATAACCTGCTCGGAAATAAGCTGTAGCCTTGCTCAGCCCGAGGTTTGTCTCTGAATTTCCTGATTTGTGACTGCAAGCCACAGAAGACTGTGTACTGATGTTTAGGGGAGATTTCTTTCCTGTCTCCCTTTCCACATGACAAACAGGCACAATGGGTTCTACAATATAATGAGAAAGACTAAATCCTTTTAGCCACACTTTCTCCCCCTCCCTATTTGAGTCTGTGGCTCTTTCTGGTCTCAGGCCAGCAGATAAAGCTGGCTGGAGCTCTGCTGTGTCTGTGTGACTCTGCTTGTGTCTGCCTTGTGCTAGGGCACATGAAAAAGGGTGTTTTACTGATACACTGGCGTCTGTGTGGCTGTACTGGGGACAGTGGCAAGCCTGAAGTGCCTTCTCTGCCTCTGGCAAATCTCTGACTTGGGATTAAAATTGCATTACCCTTCAAAATGCTGCTTGCTGACCATTTGTATTTCATGGGTCCTAATGCTGCAACCACACATTTTTCCATTTTACAGTGCAGCTGGCAGTAATGTTACACTTGTTCCTTAGCTTCTGCAGGGTTAGAGACACCGGTGACGTGACCCTTTTTCCATACACTGCTTATGTCCGTGCAAAGGTAGTTTGCCATTTTGGCTGCCACGATCTATAGATGCTTGGATTTCTGCTTCAAGCCAAGTAAGTTGTAGTTGACACAAAAAAGTAGTAAGATCACAAAGCTTATTTATTACCTTGAATTCTGCATCAGTAAGATGGAAGATAAGGAGAAAAGTTGGTAAGGAGTGAGGAAACTATAGGATAGGTTGATGGTCAAGAGGCAAAGGCTGAAAGAGTAGTAGAGTTAGAGGCTATTGTGCATCCTGTCCCAATTCCTCTATATCCCAGCTACTGCTTCTCAGCAGCAGCCCAAAGCCCCAGGCTCAGCCTCCTATGGATGCCCCTAGGGAGGATGGTATCCTGGCAAACCGAGTTTTGATAACTTACTGTATCTTTGCTCTTTTGGTCTCCTCAGAGGGCCTGGGCTCAAGACCACAGCAGCAAAATAGCCCTACAAGAAGGTTCCAGTCTGTTACAGGAGATCAGATGGCAGGGGAAAGAAAATCTCCCCAGTGAAATAAACCTTTCTGATTAAGTCTTTTACATTTCTGTAATTTTAATAGGGCTTATCCTTTAAGTTGCTAAATACCCAGCAGAGGTAGAGAATTGTAGAAGTCAGCTTGGTACTCTGCAGAGTTAAGAACAGAAAGGTGAACATTTGGAACTACTGTGTCCTGGTAGTCTCTCTTAAGCCTCCAACTGCTATTTTGAAAGACAAAATTAGAAAACAAGATGAAATAAGTATTTATGGCCCCAGTTGTACCAGGTACTTAAGAATTTGTTTTTAAGGATGCAGCTGTGAAAACTGGACATGCAATCGAGTTCTTCCATGTTCTGGAGCTATGCAGTACAATGGTGTGTAGTGCTACAACTTGGAGTTAAAGTGACATTTCATTGTATAGTGTACTTCAGTTTATTGATTTTATCCTGTTGTATTTGAGTTGTCTTTTGCTGGGTAGTAAGTGGGCTCTAATACAAATAAATGGAGCACCTACAGATATTTAGAGGTGAGTGTAGTTAGCTGTCCTTTAGGTCAACTTTATCATGTCCCCAACATATTAAGTGGGTGCTCTTCAGCTGTGCTGGGCATCTTTTAGAAGCCAGAGCTACTCCAGGGTTCAAATTCTTAAACTGAAATTTCCCTTTGGCTTTTAATCAATGAATGAATGTGCAATCAGTGAGCTGTAAGGAAAATTTCTAAATGTGGACACAACTAAACCAGACCCTAATGCAGTCATCAAGCAGTTTGAAAAAATAAATATCAAAAGCAGATGAAGAACAAACAAAGTCAGACTTTGTATAGCATAGAGCATAAACACTGATATGAAGACTGACTGAAATCTGAAGGGATGGTAAACAAGAGCATCTGTCCTTTCAAACACCATATTTATTAATAAATAACAAGCATTTTAATGGGTTGCTTTGCATCTAACTGTATAAATAAGACTGGAAAATGCCAGCCAAAGCTGCTACAGACAGCAGAATCAAACACTAAATTGTTTGGCATAAAAGTGAGAGCTTCCATGGCTGGTTCCTTACTGGAGAAAAGTGACACAGAAAGTGACATAACTTACTAATTATTGACTCATTCTTCGTGTTTTTACTTCTGTTTCCCTGATTCCTTCCTTCTTTGTGGGGAAGGGCTTCCCCTTCTGATTTTGCTTTGTTCCTCTAAGCAACAGAAACACGCAACAGAAAACCATCTGGATGCCCAACTCAGTGCCAGCCCTATTCAGAATGAAAAGCTGATTTTTGATGCCTGATTTGGAGTACCACATGGTCTGTTCTATATGTCTCACAGCTGAACTGGAAATCTGTCACCATGCCCAGTTTCCAAAAGATGGAGACTCTTAGAATACAGATTCCTGCTGGATCAGTGGGTAGTTCCCCATCTTTTGCACACCTCTTAGGGTGAGCAGCTCAACCTGAAAATTGTTCATAACTGTAACCCTCTTACCCTGCTCTGTGCAATGCCTGCAGCAAACTCAACTTTACTCACCAAGGAAGGCACAACAACATCCTGGGCCTCATTTATTAGACCATGTATGGAAGATTGTCCAGTTTTGCTCCTGCCTTACCAAAAGGATGTTGATAAACTGGAGCAGAAGTTGGTCAGGAAGGAACTCCTGAGGAGATGATGAGGGACTGGGGCTTGTTCAGCTTGGAGAACACTTGGAGATATGTGTGAGCAGCTTTCCCATGTGTTGCTGAGAAGGTAGAGCCAGGCTCTTTACAGACTTGCACAGCAGGAGAGCAAAAGACTATGGTTATAAACAAGAAGAGCACAGATTCAGACCTGAGGTAAGGAAGATCCTTTTCATCATGATGACAGTGAAACCCTGGCACAGAGAGGTTGTGGAGTCTCTATCCTTGAAAATATTCAATAGCCGAAAGGACAAATCCCTGAGAAGTGTGATCTGAATTAGTTATTTACTCTCCTTTGAGTAGGAGGTTGGAGTGGTTGACCTTCTGAGGTAATTTCCAACCTGAATTATTCTGTGATTTTATAACACTGAGTTTTCAGCCTTGTTTTGTCCTCTACTTCTGGCTCTATCCCAGTCACCTCCTCCTGTCCTGCTCTCAGAGGCCTACAAGCAATGCAGGGTAACACTGTTGTTCTCCACCAAGTGAACTTTGACATGATGGAAAGTGCACTGGTTTTGAGGTGTGGACAAACTCCCACTTTTACAAAACCCTACCCTGTTTTCATAAGAGAGTTGCTTAGCCAGGGCATTTAGGCAGCTGACCCAGGAAGAAAACATTTGCTTTCCTTTCATGCAGCCATATATATATGTACAGATATATAAATATATATATATATGTATATGCATATATTTTATTTCTTTTTTAATTTAGAATGATTCTTTGTTGTCTTTTACATTGCTGGTCATCTGGAAGCTGGTATTTGACTTTTCAAAATGGTGGCTGGCAAGAAGGCATAGCAGCAATTAGCAGGAAGGCAGAACAGTATTCCAACAAACACTTAGTTGAGGTATTTTAGTATAGCAAAAATGAAGTTTCTTCTGCTTCAGCAAATGAAGAAATAATACTGTCTAAAGTTCCAGCCCCAAGCAAGTAGAAAAGAACTTGTACTCAGGGTCCAAAATAAAGTGGAGCAATTATTGGGAGCAGGAGCAGGAAATGAGCCAAAGACAGTGGATACATGTTCATTTAGGCAAAAAGACAGATGGAAAAAAAAATTAAACCACATACAGCAAAACCAGATTTCATTGGCAAGAGACTGAGTGACTTCTTGAATGACAAAAGTGAAAAACATATTTCACACCCAGTCAACACCTTGACTGATTCTGTACCAGAGTTCAAACCTGTGCCAGTCTGTCCCTGTGTCCTTGTAAATCTGCTTGGGGAAGAAGAAGGCTATCACCAATGCTGAAGTTTAAATTACTGATTTCTACCTGACTGCCTCATCCATTTACTCCCATCTGAACAGAAGAACTTTGTTTTGTTAACTTGTTTTCACCATGAAAGTGTTGACTGTTCCTTTTTTTTTGGGAGACGGACATTTTAGTCTATTCCTAAATTTACCTATGATGATATTCTGAAGCAAGCATCAGTGGATTGTGACCTCTGAGAAACCACCAGAGTCTGCTTCCTCCCAGACCTTCCTTCATGTTTCATGCACCCCGTCTGTTCATAAAGTGTTCAGCAAAGTCAAGCAGGATTCCTTGCTTTGATTTAAATAGTTTTTTCAGTTGTCCCAGAAGCAGTGACCCTAATTCATTTTTATATGCAGAACTCTTTTTTAGAAGACTAAACAGAATAAAGTTGAACTAGTTTGTACTCTTCCTAATTATATTACTTGTTCCCTTCTCCTTCTCAGCTGACTTTGAGAAAAGCTCAGAAAGCTTATGCTTTTCTTCAGCAGCAGAGTCAGAACTCATACAGAATGGGCAGATACAAAGGCATCATCTGAAATGCACCTATGAGTAGTCTGAAATAATGACTTAATAATAAATCCAAAATAACGTTAGGAAAATTCCAGAGTTTATTTTCTGTCCTAAAATTGAAGGGACTCTGAGGTCAAATTTCTAATGTAGATTAATGACATGTAAAGTTTCTAAAATTGTGTTAAAATATATAACAAGCACACTTCTTTTTTTGGCCACTGTTGAATTGGTATTACTTTTTTTCCCTAAAAATTTTACTTTGAAGAGGAAACTTGCTAAATTGACTTACAATAAGGAGAGGAAAGAGCCTCTCCCAGAAAATACAGGGCCTTGGGTTGACAGAGAGGTAAAATGAAAACTTTGTCTATCAAAACTCACTTCATTTCATCTAGTTATGCCACCTTGAGAACTGGTCATCACTGTTTTCTTAGAAGTTGCAGAATTCACAGTCTTCAAATTCAGTGATTAACTTAGGATGTGCCTGAGAACTTCTCTCCAAAAGAGCAGCATGAGCAGACTTTTCAGAACTTGGGTAAATCAGCTTTCTATTTGGTGAGGGGAACAGAACAAGGGGCATTTGCTAATGTATGATGAAGTATGTGGTGGCATCAGTTGAGACCTCACTGTGTGATGAGCCAGCTCTTGAATTTGGTGCAGCTTGCCAGTGTCTGGGGATTGAGGTGACAGCAGGAGACACACAATAAACACAAAAATTCGTGCCCAGAGGGTCCAAAATAATTACATAAAGAACTTCTGCTTATTTCGGACGTGTTTGTGGTCTGTTTATCTCTAGAACTATGTGTGTGTCTAACAGCTTACACTGACCTCCTTTAGTATTTTCAGAATTCTAACTCCAGTATTCCTCACAGGCTAATGTATGCCATGCACTTAAACTTCACCAAAGGCTGGCAAGAGGCATAGGGTTTATTCCTGAGTATAGTTATATTAAAAATGTCTAATAAGTCTTTCTAGTGTAAATAATCACTGTGTGAGTTTGGTACGTGCAAATAATATAAACAATTGAAAACTGACTCTTCAACTTCCTTTTAATGCTGTTATTTTTATTATAGCTGTGGTAACTCCTGATTGGCAGCAATAAACTCTAATAACCATTCCCTCAGGGAGATCAGAAAAATCAAACTATTAGTTGTGCTGAGTCAACATAGTATGTAAAAAGAGAGGCAATTAAAGCTGTCTTGTCATCAGATCAGGAGGTCTGTGTTGTGATTGATCTCATTCACTTTCAGTTGTGAAAGCATGTAAGTGTCCTAAGGTGTTTTGCAGCTCTTGTCCCCAAGATATCAGTGTCTTGCTGGGGTCCTTTTTAGTGCTTTCTTTATCAGTATTTTGGTAATGTAACATTTGCAATACAAGGAAAACATTCTTTCAGAGAAACACTCAGCAGCTCCTTGCAACATAGTCAATGTTATTAGTGTCAAGTCTTACACAAATAAATATACAGTGTTTTGGTTTGATTTTGTTTTGATTTTGCTCATGGTTTAACCCTTTCTAAAAGCTCTGTGCTGCTGACAGTTTTTAGTTGGGAACTAATTGGAGAAAAGGACAGGTAAGAATTCATGGCTTGTGGGGAGAAAACAAGCACAGAGCTCAGCAGGAAATGTGGAAGTTAGGAATATTGGTCTGATTCCAAGGCCTCTTCTTGTATAAGAAATAGTTACTGCATAAATTACAGAAGCAGGTTTTTTAGGTTACAAGAATAATATTTTTCCTTTGTATTTCAAGTGGTGGCCTGAAAAATGCCAGTCCTGACTCCCCAACTTTTGTGACATATGGGGTTTTTCCCCTCAATGAAAGCATTGCCTTAAAAGTTAAAGAGTAAAGACTAGGGCAAAACTTGAGTTGACATCAAAAGAGCAGAATTTCAGTTAAAATACTTCTGCACAGTGGAAAGCGCTATTGTTCAACTTAATTTCTTCCTTGGGGATCAAAGCATTCACCTAGGAGACAGCAGCTCTAGGCAGTTTTTCTTCAAATCACAAGGTATTCCTCTGGGCATGTTTTCAAAAGGAGGAATGAACCCTGCCTGGTGATTTGAAGGAGTCATGGCAGAGGTGGTGACTTCTTTATCAGCTGAAGTGAGCAGTGAGTTGATGCAGGTGCTGCCTAGCAACCCAGAGCAAAGCAGAATCTGTGATGGGTATGATCCCTAGGCATGCCCTTCTCCCAGGTGTTACCTGTTGGTTAGTTCCAGGTGACTCTCCTTTCATATATGAAATTTGTAGGTTGAAGCAGTTTTCCAACTTGGGAGAGGAAGATTTGGCATCTTGTTCTGCAGTTTAGCTTCTCTGTACTTTGCGGATCTGCTACCTCAAGCAAAGGTGTCATGGCACCTGTCATACATAGACATGTTCTTGGCTGAAGAATGAAGAAAATCCACTCCCAGATGCTATGAAGAATTGTGGTGTGTGGAACAAGAAAAAAGGCAAGACGAGTTCCAGGGACAGCAGTGGGCCTTCATCACAACTGCCCACAAAACATTTGACTTTGCAAATGGCTACTTGCACTGAGTTTAACTCCACTTTTATTCACTTTAGAGAAAAGTGTGGGTTTATCAGTTATAGGATGACCCCAAACAGTTTCATATCCAATGAAACTCGGAGAACTTTTCATCCCTAGTCAACTCACCTTAATGGCTATGGCAAGAACATTCAGAGAGAAAAGAAATTGGATGACGTATCTCCTCAGACATCAATATAGGGATGTCCATACCTAGTAATACAAAATAAATGCACTTTAAAAATTACCTGAAATGCCTTTATATGTATATGTGTCTCATAAGCCTAAGGACATTCTGGACATCAATCCAATAATATATTTCATGGTCTAATTTTGATTTCTTTGAAAACTTCATACAAGATGGCTTGGTTGGTCTATAAAAATATGTAACTGAGCTTCTCAAGTGCACTAAATTCAAGTTTAGAATACTTTGTTCATATGTTAGCAAATTAATAAATAGAATTTCTTATTGTAGAAAAAGTCAGCAAGTAAGGGTCTCAGTAGTATTATCTGAAAAACAAATATCTTGAAATGCAAAACTGGTTTAATGAATGATGACCTGCCAGGGTGGACTGTACAAAACCCAAATATGTTGTTAGGGAGACTCTGAATGCTCTCGTTGCTGCAAGACCAACAAAGTTCATCTGTGTTTGCAGCAAATAACCTGTCCTTGCATATCAATGGTCAAACTTTCATTAAAACATCCTACTGCATATTAGGAAGATCTTAGATCATTAGTTTATGTGGCACCAAGCCACTTACCAAACTTATGAGCATGAAAGTTTGGTTTCTGAGTCACAGTTTTGGAAGCTGCAGTAGCTGTTTAGAAAAATCTATCCTTTAGCAGGTAGAAACCCTGAAGAGCTGCAAAAATGTGTAATGTATATGCTTTTGTTCTTCAAAATAGAATAGAGAGAACCCATCAACAGACCTTTTGTATGTGCATGTTGTTTTCTTCCTCTCCTCAGCACCTGGGTACTTATAAAGCAGCTAAAATCAACACAAAAAATGTCAAGTTTGAAAGGGCATGTGTGAAAAGAAAGCATTTTGGGCTAAGGATGTGATTCAAAGCTCTGACTACACTAACAATTTGTCCAGTAATGTATCAGCTGAAGTAAAAGCATGGGGTTTGGTCTTCAGGTGAGCAACAGATTTGGAACAAGACAGCATTTTAACTTGAGATAGCATTCACAATTTGATGCTTCCCTGCTGATAGCAGGCATGATTTAGTGCAGGGAGGGGGAATAGAAGGGAAGACAACAGCTTGGGAAAGGGGGCTAATGGTGCTGGTGCCATTGCATTACCCCAGCTGGGCTGTCTGTAAGCATCAGCATGGTAGCAACCACATACTTCCTTCTGCAACTGTAGAACAGGCAGTGTGACCCTGATAACATTTTCCGTATCCCTGTATTCACGCTACTCTCTTTAGATTCTGTTCTTAATTAGAAATCCACTCTTGTTTTGCCATGCCAGCTATACTAAAATAAATGAAGCATATTTTGTAACCAGTGGCCAAGGATGGGTACATCACTGAATTTTCTTCTGGATGGTGTTAATTGAGCAAAACCAATAAAACAGGCATAACCAACATGCACAAGAAGAAAACTAATTTTACAGAGTGCTAAAAGCTTCAGGCAACATTGTGGTTTTCCTGTAAATTTATGCTCTCTTTATTGTATTAGTTACTGTGGCAGAAATGTTGAGGTGGAAGCTGAAAAGTTGTACAACTTATTTTGAAGTATTTTGAAATTCAGTAATCTCTCTGTGATAAAACCCTATCTGCTTCAAAATGCTGGCCTTTGTTGATATTCTAATAACCTTCTGGAGCAGCATTTTTATAACTGGTACCTTGAAACAGGCAGGAGTTCTCTGAGCCCTTCACAAAGTTTGTACTGTGTTTCATGAAGTGATTTCATTATTTCTCAACATGAAAGTGCAGTGAAAAGAATGTTCATCCAAAGAGAACATGGGGAAGAAAAGATTATACTTGCCAAGTGCTGAATTGTTTAATAGATTGGTATAGACTTCGGTGTGGCTTCCTATTGTACCAAATTTAATGCATAAGTTGTTTGAAGGCAAAATTAATATAACCATTTAAACAAATAGTTTCATTTTTTTACTTTCTTTTCCTGTCTAGGTTAAATATTTGAAATAGAGATGACACTGTACAGAAAAAGAATACATCTATAAGTAAATTATTTTCTGTTTCTGCTAACTAGCTTGTTTCCACAGACATCCACTGAAATGTCCCTTTTTCACTCTAGTAAATAAGAAATCAGCTGCTGTGAACAGTTTGTGGTAAGACCCCTCTCTCACTTTCCCCAGCAAGGGGTACATCTAGAGAAACATAACTCCTGTGGGATTGCTTTAGATTTAGAGCAGCTGAATTTTACTCAGTCTGGATCCTCTCTGCTGGAAGGAACCTATTCAGTGGTAAATAAACCTCCACCTTCCTCCCAGCTCCCACTTGTGGATGCCTGACCCTTGAAAAATTTCAGACAGAGGCAACCTTGACTTGGTACAGAACATTGAATTATTTCCTCAATCAAGAAGTTCACTTTTCTTGATTGTTTCTTTCTTTTTTTTGCCGTACTGACGTACGTGGTACACAAGATGTGTATGGCTCCAAATTGCTGCAGCCTTTCCAATTTTTACAAGCAGGGAGGCTTCTCCAGTGGCAATTTGCTTCTCTGGTAGTTATGTGCTGGAGGTTATTTTTGTGGAAACAGTGGAATCCGGAGCTGCTGGAACAGCTGGAGCAGTGGCTTTCTTCTTTAGCTCATGCTGGCCCCTCTTGAAGCCGTGCTGTGGGGCTGAAGGCATACCTGAACCATGAACATTAAGGTACCTAGCATTTTGGGGGGCAGAATTGGGCAGATTACCAAGAAGCCATACTAAATGACCCTCTTCTTGCAGACTGGTCAGTTCTTCATGCAAATCAACTGACAGCTAATACAAAATTAGGCAGGGTGGTTATTTCCAGGTTGCTTTCCTGTCTGCTGAGAAACTCTCTGTGTTTAGATGCTGAAATATGAACTCTGTTGTAGACATTTGCTGCAAATGTGTTGGCAAAGTATTATTTATCTTAGAACAGTGTGAAAGCATAGTCGCATGTTCTCTGTTTCGATAGCAGAATGCCACGGAACAGCCACAGCTTGTTGGTTATATGGTGTCCTTGCAGCAGTTTCCACCTTTGGGTGAACGTACAGCACACTGGTGCAGAGATTTGCCTTCAGGTATGAGGGGATGGAGAATTCTCTTGATGGCCTTGTTGTTGAGGACTTATTTTTGTACCAGAAGTGTCCTGAATGAAAAGGTTGAAGTTCAGAAGTCTACCTGTAAGGCATGTGCTCCTCTGTGTGAATTTGCAATCTATCCATCTATTTTAGATGTATGCAAGTTTATCTTCCTTCTTGGCAACAGTTCAGCTTCCCCTTGGTGTTTTGCTGTAGTCAGCTGAAAAGCCAGACATTGAGATCACTTGCCGGTTGTTTCTGGGTGTCTCTGGTATTCATCAGCCTCTTTTTGCTGTCCTGTAAGTAGCTTTTTTCTTATGTTCTCATTGACATATTGTGTTCCGTACCTCTTTTAAGCTGTTTTAAAAATATTTTAACAGGGTTCCATAAGCATCTGCCGTTCCTAAAGAACTTTAGTTAACGAGCTATGTTTGTTTCCTTACTGCCTTGAAGAGACTAAGCAAAAGAGAAGTTCCCCTTTATTTAAATGTTCATAGCCTTGCCAGTGTTCTCCTGCTTGCTGGGTTTTACACACTGTGAGAGTCACCTTTGTCTTTCTAGGCTCTCCTTTGAAATGCTAGAGCAAGCTTCTTATTTGGTATAATAAATGTGGTTAGATTAAAAGCCAAAAAGTCTCCATATTATACATTAAAATTATTTTCTTTGGCTGCGACTATGAGTGTTTTAGGGAGTTCCCTGCTGAGAAGTACAGAAATTAGTTCAATTCCTCTGTGGCTACATCTTTTCCTCCTTCAGAGGGGAAGAGGGATTCATTGGGTGAAACCATTTATGTGGCCCTTAAAATGCAGATTGTCAGGTCAGTCCTGCAGAGACATCTGTATGAGAGCCAGGTTTCTGGAGCTGTTTGTGACTATGAGGAGTCTGAGATGGAATACTGGACACAAACAGCTCTGAAAGGAGCAAGAATAGCTGGTTTTGCTTGCCCTTGGCCTTTACACAGTCATCACAAATGTGAGGGACTGCAATTGACGGGGGAGTGCTGAAACGTCTCAGGCAGGAACAAATCTTGCTGTTACTTTTTTCCCTCTGTCATCATACATAAGCAGAGATTTTGTGGAGGGGTATCTGCAGGAATTTATTTTCTGTCTGTACTCTCCTAAATCTCCATTTCATTGAAGAAATCTGTAGTGGTTTGGTTGATGTAAGGAACAAAAAGACCCATGGTTTTAAAATGAGACTAGCACACAGGCCTGTTCCGTGAAAGCTCATGCCTGTTCATCTGCAGTCAAGAAAATGCAAAATTATTTCTGCACTTTTTAAAAGAAAAACACAAGTTATAAATACAACAAACCTTTCAACTGCTCATTTTAAAGTATTGTCTTTAGTAGCTCTTCAAGAACAAAAGGTCATCTGCAGAAAGAGACCCCTGAAATCTCACCGTCTGCAGTTTTCCTCCCAGATTCATGCAAGGCTCTAGAGAGGAGGTGTAGGCTCTACTCATCGCCAGTGTTGAGTGGAGTTTAGAAAAAGAAAATCCACCATCTCTAGGGGTATGTGCTCATTGGGAGACCACGGCAAGCACTTTCTTATTTTTGACCTTTGGACTATGTACGTCTCAATGCAGAATTAAATCCCAGTACATAAAACAAGGATTAAATATTTTGAGTACTACAACATCAGCATAATCCCTCAATGATCTGCACTTGTCAGTCAGTATCACTTCCAGGCTTCCTTTTGAAATGTTCAACTCATACTTCCACAAAAAAAATAAAAGCCCAAAAAGCCTCCTGTGGAATTTCCATTAAACAATGAACTTAGGTCTGTGTGTTTCTGGGAAGGACACGTCTTTGTAGAACATGTCCTCTAAAGTGGTCTTGGTGTTGGTTTCAATCTATCTAGAAGTGTCAGTTTGCAGAAAGATTCACTCAGTGATAATGCCTATCTGTTTTTTGCCTTTTCTCTCTGTGCTTAATAAGACAAAATGAGGGGAAAGAAAGAAAAAAAAAAAAAAGACTTCTGAAGAATTTGCATGCAAAATAAAAAAAATAAAAGACATTAATTTACACTGCTGGGTGTCAGGCTGTAATATGATTATGCTGACAAAACTAGAAGAGGGAATGTTCAGAGCTCAGAGACATTCTAGAAGAAGTCATTAGCTTAGCAGATGGGAAAATTTTATTTCTGAGCATTCTGCAGTTCCTGAATTCACACATTACACAGGTAGGTACATGCCCTGACCAAATGCCATGGAGGCTGCAAAACCTTAAGAGGAGCTTGCCAGGGGTGCTATTATTTCCAGTTAAACATAAAATCTGGCTGCTACAAAATGTCAGTGTTGAGCAGTAATCTTTATACAATGGGAAATGGGGTCTTTTTGCTGTGGTCCTCCTGTAGGGCAGGGTGGGAGAGGCTGGGGAGGGGGACACTGGCACTTTCTGCGTGGAGAGAGCATGTCTGTGACGGTGTGAATTTGCTGCTGTAGGACAAAGAAAGAGAAGGGAAAGCATTTGCTCACATGGGAGGGTAGGAAGAGGGCAGGCAGGGCCAGTGTTTTATCTTCCAGGATAAGAGAAGGAGGAGTTGAGGTGAAGGATGTCCCATCTCCTACATGACTTTCGTGGCTTGTCAGGGTTTGACTGTCAGTGATGGATGAGAGCACGAAGGAACAAACCTCCTGTGATAAATCCAGACAAGGTCTGGGATTTCCTTGCCTCCTAACCTTTTAGCAAATGGTCTGTATCACTGGGAATGTGTACAGGCTGTTTCCAGAGCAAGGAAACCCAGCCAGGTTGTGTTTGTGGGCTTCCAGGCATGAAACTAGCGAGTGAAAATTTCAGAGGGATCAAAGAGCCTGGTGATTAAAGCAGTCGCCATATCTGTAGCTGACTGTCCTCCCACCCTGTGCCAGTCCCTGAATACTGGCATGCAACTCTTCAAGAGCAGTCAGAGGTCTCTCTCTTACCTGGACGTAGTAAAAAAGTTTCATTAAAGTTGATGTGATTCAGGAATGATGTGGTTCCATCCCTGTGCTGTGAAAGTGCAGATTCTCCTTTTTGTCTCCGTTTTCAAGATGAAAATCCTATCCAATTCTGCTCCAAAAAGAAGCAATGTTTGCTCAGACTGATCTTGCTTGTTGCTTTTGCTACTCCTTGTGGAAGAATGGCTCTACTCTAACATGTCAAAATCAAACCCACCTCTCACTCAGAATATAGCAGACTAAATTAAAATTAAAATTACTAGGAGAAAGCATGCTGACTGTTAAACTTCTAAATCCAAAAGATTCAGTGTGTGGAACTTCCACTTAATGTTCATATGACAAATAGGAACAAGACTTGATTGATTGTTTATATTTTGGTTTTCATTCCTCCACTTTCCTTAAGCATCAATGGCCCATGCAGATCAAGAAAGTTAAGTGAAAGTTCTGTGGATCATGGCATCCCACCTAAAATACTTAGCCATACTTAGAATCATAGAATCATACAGTGGTGTGTGTTGGGAGAGATATTTAAAAGCCATTTAGTCCAACCCCCCTGCCAATGGCAGGGACATCAGCAACAACATCAGGTTGCTCAGAGCCCCATCCAACCTGATCTTGAATGTTTTGACTGATGGGACATGAACCATCTCTCTTGGCAGCCTGTGACACTGTTTTACGGCCCTCTGTAAAAAAACTTCTTTCTTAAGAGTATTTTAAATTGACCCTCCTTCAGTTCAAAACCATTATTTCTTGTCTTGTTACAACAGGCCCTGCTAAAAAGTTTTTATTCTAGGCCCCCTTTCAGTACTGAAAGTCTGCAAGTGCTTCATTCAAATAATTTATAAAAAGCACACTTTAATGTTCTACTGTCATCTTTTAAATTATCCTGTGTGTACTGGTGGTTTTCACAGCCTCCTTGTCATTTGGGATATAAATACAACTTTTTTTTGATCCCTATTTGAAGCACTTTATCCAGGTGTTTCAATAGCAGGGCATGTTTACTGAAGGATCATTTATCAAAATGGAAAGGGTTCTTTGAAAGCCATCTGCCCTAATTAGAGATAATTTTGATTGAATTAATTTAAAATAAATTAATTCAGCTGTGTGGAAATTATCTGTCTGCTAGCCTCATACCTGCATTAGAAAGGTCTGTTTGGTTGTTGTTCTTGAAAAACAGATAGGCTATAATAATTGGAGGTAAGGTTTTGCTTTTAGGGCTTAGATATTTTGAGAGACGGTAATTTTTCTAAATTGCCAAGTAAGCTCACTGAGGCCATAAAATAATTTCCTTAGTATATTTTACTAGAATTTTGACTGAAATATGTCTTAATTTTTACCAATATAGTCTGTAACTGTGAAGCACTATGATAGGAAAGGAAGACTGGTTTAGTGTCCCAGGCTAAGGGCATTAGAGGGTAATAGAGATGATTCATAATTTCATAAAATAGAAGTATATTGAAAGGCTAAAGAAATTAATCCAAATTAACCCCATGTGTAATTCTACTGACTTGTTTAGGCTTGTAACTACTATGAATTTTACCTATTAGGCCTATTCTCCTAGGAAAAAGAAACTCTGAAACAGCATGAAAGTCAGGGAGGTTTATAAATTGCTGTGATCAACAGTATCCTTTCAGCAGAGATGAAGGGGAAACAAATAGAGTCATCTAAAAGTAGGAAAGGAGAAGCAAGTATAGTACTGCAGATAAACCCTTCACGTGAAGTGTAAAATTAACCAAAATAAGTTCTAAGATAAGAATTCTTAATGTGTATTGTGGATAATCATACAGCCTATTTGTTTCCTTCATTACTCCTCAAGAGATTGTGGGATTATGGATTTTTTATTTATTTCATTTCTTTCATTAGTGATACTCAGTGGAGAAGTGTTTAGCTGGCTCATTCCCAGAAAATTTCGGAACAAGATTCTCTCACATACTTATGCTCCTATATTCCTTATTCTGTGGAAAAAGCTTTTCCCCCAGTCTCAGGATTTTCTGGCAGAAGATTAAATCTGAGGTTTTCATTGTTTTGATCCTTTGTGCCTATGGGTGTAAATACCCTGCAGTCTCTGACCATGGTGCAGTCACAGATTTTCTGGTGCGCAGGTAACCGGCAACTGTATCATCAGATGTCCAATCCCTTGGAGATAACTCTTATCACCAAACCTGAGTGGGACAAATCTGACTCAGTGATTGCCCTTGAATGTCAAAGTGTTCATTCCTAGTGCTGTCTCCTGGCTGTATTATCAAATATCAGTGGAAGCAACACAAGCCTTGCAATTAGATGAAGTACATGGAGAACTGCAGGGTCAAATTGTAAACCTGTACCATCAGGACATGTCAGTGATTTGTAATTGATTGAATTTATTTTTTTTACTTGCAATTTAAATTCTATTGTAAATATAATTGAGAAAGTCTCATGAATCAAGGTCATCATTTGACTTAAATTATAAGCCTAAAGGAAGACCAGTTTCTCAAATCTCAGTCTATTTTCTTGGTGAGTCACCATGAAAGGGGGCAAATTTTCCTACCTGTGCTTTTATTAAAATTAGTAAATAGGACTACTGCCAAGATTGAATAGGTAAGCTGTAGAGGCTATGACCTGAGTGAAATTTTATTCAAGTAAGCATGATGTATGCTGGAGAATTAAATGAAAATGAAAAGTTTTTCATTTAATTTTGAAGAAATACTGTTTCTGAGGCAAAAATTATGCTAAGTCATAAATAAAATATAAATGGAACATACAGAGCAAGGATCTGAGGGTCCAGATTTAAAATGCAATTGTCAAAGACAGTGCAGTAAAGTCATTTAACTTCTTGAAATGTATCCATGTCCTATTGATTTTTCATCTTTGTGAACATTAAAGTCACTGACATGTCAAGGAGAACAGTAGGAAACTTAAGTAACTCATTAAAGGCTGTTTCAGGGCACCAGGTAGACTTGCAGTTGGAGGTTAGCTCCATCTTCTTCTATTAGACTCCACTTGCCAAATGGTTGTTTCCTGCCTGGGCTCACTTTAAAAGTCACCAGATTAGTCTGAAAAGCTCAGTGTTCTCTTCTCTGTTGGTTGATCTCCCCCTGAGGGCAAACTGAATCCGAATGATTTTGCAGAACTTTCCAGCACCTGTGGTGCTGTAAGGACATGGTCAAGACAAAGTTTTTAGGGAAAGAAATTATCTTTTATTAGTTAGAAAAATGTAATTGGAAAAACTTTTGGGTAGACCAGCAGAGGCAGCTTTTTAGAATTATCCTGCTATAGTCCACTTATATTACCAAAATCAAAGACCTTTTACTACCCTTGAACTGAGTTAATAAAATAATACTTTGTTAACTAATCATTTGCTGAATTGAGCAAATACTATTTTCTTTCCACCATCCTGTTCAGTGAAGAACGCCACATGAAGTATTTTGGATTGGATTTCCAGGAGTATTGTTGGATGAGCCACAAGAATAGTTCAGGAAGCCCAGATCATTTGTAGAGTGCAAGATGCAACTGAAGTGAGGAACATGAATAATTATGGGGGAAATAGTCATGCAGAACTTCATGGCAAAAGCAAAGAGCACTGAGACCCCAAGAACCATGTTTGAGTGAAATTGGGGTGATGTCTGCAAGCTATCCGAGTGGCTCTCAGACTGATATTTGCTCTTTGTGAAGAGGGTGGTAGAGATGTTCACGTCAAAAATAAGCACTACTGAAATAGCTGAACTTGTCAACTGCTTTACCTATCAGGCTGGTGCTTAAGGAAGCAAGCATCATAAAAGCTTTTGAGTGGTAGATTTACAGACTCACTCATGACAAAGACAAACAGGCTTTCTTGCAGCTTTCCATGGTAAAGAAAATAAAATTAGCTTTTATTAGTACGTTAGTTCTTTGCTCAATAAAGAATAGATTTAAGATGACTTTGTTCTAAATGCTGTTTCCAGACCTCTATAAGTAAGTAGCAATTTAATACTAAGTCTCTTTTTTTTTTTTTTGTTTGTGTTGAGGTTATTTTTCGCTATGAGTAACTCTTGTTCTGGAAATCGTGACTCTTCCTTGCATGTGCTTGCACTATGAAATCAGAATGCAGAAATGAAAAACTTAAATAGGAAAGTTCTACTCAAAGAGTTGGACTTTAGCTTTTCCAAAGTGTTATCAGACATATACTACATAATTATAAGACAGAGAGTATCCTCTCCTATGCTCAGGTGAAGAAATGCTAAGAGGCGTGACTACAAAACTGGCTAAACCCAAGTATGTCCACATCAGTCAGGCAAAACTGAGCTGACCAGGGAAGAAGTCCACAGAGAGGATAGGATGGTCTCCTGGTCTGATTAAGGCCAAAAAAATACAGCTTGTAGGTTTGAAGAAGGAAGAACCATACAAATAAAATACAATTAATCTGGCTTTAAATATAATTATAGAATGTTATCTGGTGACAAAAATAAAATCAAAAGTCAGCTTTTATTTGCATAACTAAAACAATAAAGTGCTTCTAAGAGCTTGTCCTTGCTTTTTAATAGAAATGGTCCCAGTCCCATGCTTTGAAGGCTTAGGAACTTAGCAAGGTGCCTTCAACTATTCACACTGCAATTCCTGCTTGCTGCCAGACTGTTACCAGCTAACTGCTGAATGGAATGGAGCACTGGTTTTTGTCTTCACGAGTTTCACAATGGAAAGATAACCCTTTCACCAAACCCACTTCTGCCTCCAGGGGACACTCTGGAGGCCTTAATATGAAATAAACAGGGACTTTTCTCCCTTGAAGGGTGCTGCCTGCAGGGCAAAGAAGATATACTTCTGTGCAGAAGCTCTCATTGGAGCTGCTTGTTCTTTTGAGGGCTCCAAACAATATCAGTCTGTAAGGGTTGTCAGAAATACTACATACTTGGTGGCCAAGGTGTTGTAGCACACGTAATATTAACAGAATAATTTATCCCCCTCAAAAAAAACCTGAAAATAAAGATCTTTGGTGTAGTAAACTGCCCTTGTATTTCTTGTGCAGACTCTCCAGGTTCTCCTCTGGGCTGTTGGGATAATTACACACATATTCTTTTAAGAAAAAAAAAAACAAACCCCGTTTTACTGTTACCTAGCTAGTTTGCTGCTAAGCCATAGGGTCTCCATTGTGCTCATCCTGAACCAAAGCTGGTCTCTTCCAGTGTTCCCCAGAACTGAACATGCCTCTTCCTCCTTGTCTACATCTTGCTTGCCTTCCAAAGAGACTCCTCACTACTGATTTAATTCCTCTACCTCAGTAAGGTTCCAGAGCTCTCCTTTCTTCCTGTGCCCATTTAGCTTCCCATGTCATTTCTTTAGCTTACACAGACCCTCAGGTAATCTCTCTTCTCTACATACGAGCACAGTTACAGGCTCCCCATGATTATTACTTCTCTGTCAGCCTTGTGCTCCCAGCTTTCAACCCTTTTTTCTGCCCACATGTTGCTACTACCAGGCAACTCCTCTTGCTCTGCAACTGCTCTTCTGTAAGCATTTCCATAAGGATTTCCCTTCCTGGGAACATACTGTATATACTGGTACACTCAGATTCACTCTGAACCGCATGGAAACATTCCTCATTCATGTCAGTAAGATCTCAAGGAGATTTGGGCCTTCCCCAGTAAGAGACTCTGGGTACACAGCCATCTTGGTTACATTCATGGGATTGTTCCATTCTCATATGTCTGCTAAATTGTAAATTCATCTTCTCACAAAAACAATTCACATTTTTCAGTGCTGATTCCTTTACTGGAGTGCATTGTGTAAGTGGACTCCAGTATTCCTCAAGCTCTTTGCTTGCCTCAGCTTTTCCCAGTGCTTTTGTCAGAGTAGTTGTCTTCCAGAGCTGGCAAGTAAAGAGCCAAATCTCTTGCTGCTTCTAATGAAGAATACAGATTGATGTACATATGCTGCCTTATGTAGATGACTTGTCTGTGTGCAGGAGGTCTTTGTGGGATGTGGGGGCAGCAGATATCAAAGCAGAGGGAAAAACTTCTTTGATGCTTCCCTAAGGGATTCCCAGTTGAAAGGCTGAAGAGAAAGGAGATTGAAGAATTTGGGGGATACTCATTTCCTTGTGTGCCTTAACAGTGCAAAAGATCATAAATACAATTCAACTGCAATGCTGTAGTTGCAGGGCATCTGCAAGTGAAGATTAGTCTTCAAAGTTACTTCTAATTCTGAAATTAGTCCTCATGTATGTTCCTGAAAGTGGGAAAAATTCTCTTGGATTTCAGGCCAGATGCAGATTCTAAGAGAGGATTTAGAAAGTTGGAACTGTGTGGCTGAACTTAGAAAGTGGGGATGAATGGCCAAAATCTAAGAGGAAGAATTAGGTTGGTCAGTTGATTTGTTACCACTGAGCTTCATTTCTTATTCCATAGTAGGGGATGTGTTTGATTTCTTTCCAGCATAGCCAATGAGTTAGAATTGAATTGTATTTTCCATGAAGTTGACTAACATTTATGTCTGTCACTGCTCTTGGTTGCTTACAGACATTTGGAAAGTGACGTGCTTGGTTGCCTGGTATTGACTGCCTTCAGCTAATGTCACTTCATTTATTACTTGCTGCGGATAACTTCTGATTCAGTTGTCAGTATCATGACCCCTTCTCCTCTCTCCTTTATTTTCTTCCACAGAGAGAAAATTGTGCCATTACTTAGAACTGCTATTAGTTTTGTAATGTGTTCTCCTGTGCATCAAAGCACTGTGCATATTCAGGGGTCAGGCACAGCTCACAGTCAAGCTTTCTGTTCTGTACAGGTTTGTAGATGGTGAACTGCACCATTGGAATCTGTGTATTCTCCAGAAGCTTCAAGGCAGCAGAATTAATGTTATGTGGCTTTTTTCCCCTCTTGTCTTTCCCATTAGTATAATATTGGCTTTATGGAAGTAATCAGAAAGTTTCAAAGTTCATTCTGAGGAAGAAAATGCCTACAGCTTTGGCCAAGGTTTTCAGATTCTGTGCCCTAAAATGATGGACATATGAACANGCACCATTGGAATCTGTGTATTCTCCAGAAGCTTCAAGGCAGCAGAATTAATGTTATGTGGCTTTTTTCCCCTCTTGTCTTTCCCATTAGTATAATATTGGCTTTATGGAAGTAATCAGAAAGTTTCAAAGTTCATTCTGAGGAAGAAAATGCCTACAGCTTTGGCCAAGGTTTTCAGATTCTGTGCCCTAAAATGATGGACATAACAGGATCAAGATCTTGGATATTCATTCAGTGCTTCTGAGAGTACCAAGGCAGGAAATGGAGGAATGGTGTAGTCATGATATCCCATTCTGACCATTTTGGTATTAGGAAGATCGTGTATGGAAGCCATTCTTGCACATTATTGATAAGGGTGTTGCTTCTGGTGCAAGAGTGTAAAGCAGGTTATTTACCCAGAGCAGAAGTAACACACAAGACATTTGTGTAAAATGTCTGTCCAGTTGTGTACGCTGCAAAGAACCAAAACTGAAAACCTGTTATGCGATATACCAAACTTTCAAATATTATCCCAAAAATATGCATTATATGGTCTGTCACAGACAGAAACAGATGTAGAAGGACATGCTTCTGCACTGAAGATTTACTGAGATGGGCTATAATTTCATTTCCCTGCATAGGAAAACAAAAATTAATTAATTTTTCAGAGAACATGCATTAGAAAGGCCAACTCTGTTGGTACAAGAAACCCAAATCATCTTTCTAACATGAAATAATGAAAAGTACTCTTGTTTCAAGTTTAGTTATATATTAAAAAACCTGAAGGCCAACAAATTTACTTCTTTTTCCTTAGTGGATCACTTCTAACATTTATATGGTTACCTACATTGCTTCTGCATATTAGGAAATGTGTGATCTCTTATCCTAAGCACCAAACAAAATCGAGACCCCTGTGTTTGGATATACATATGGTAAAGATGTATATCCATGCTTATCTTTCTGTGTGATTCCCAGCAGAGAGGTTAACAATGTGTTACAAATGTTCCTTATGCAAAAAAACTCATAAAAGAAATTTTTTTCACAACATTTATGCTAGTGCCCAGGTTACTGTTAGTCATAATCATAATCTTCCTTAAAAGCATGGATGTTCCTGGGTCTTTTTTTCCTTTTCTATAGTCCAGAAATACTACAGGATAAAGTATAAGGATTACGTGACCATGTATAATGAGAACGTTCCTATTCTGAGATCTTTGGTAAGAGGAGACAAAGCCATGAGGATGCAGCTGCAGCAGAAGTGGCTGTGAAAGCATAGCAAGAAGATGTGGTTTTCATCTCAGTTGCACAGGGGGAAGCATTTCATTCAATAAGTTTTCTGTTCTCCTTACTTCGAAAGTTTTGAACCTACAAAATAGGGTAGAGGTGCTTGGAGAGCACTCATTATGTACAAGTAAATAAAAACAAACTAAACACCATTTACAGGATTAAAGTTTTTTTCTGAATATATTAAGATACTGAAATGCATCTTACAGTAAGAGACTCTCAAGACACAGAATCAGTTGGGTTCTGAAAGTACTACTTCGCTATTGTATTTTTCATCTGTTTGTGAGAGGATTTCGTGCTTTCCAATTTGTTCCTACTAAAGGGCATTCAGAAGGAACAGTGTTTTGGAAATGTATCTTTCTTTGATAGCACAGGCAGAGACTATTCATAACTTTTTGACAAATGTGCTTGAATAGCAAGGAGTGATGTGTTTGGTCTTTCAGGCTCCTGCGTGAAGTTGTCACAGTGCCAATGCTGGGAACCTTTTGACATTTATTGAGGAATAGTTTGTCCTTCCAAGCAGAACAAATCTGGTGTTTTGTCTGTGTTAGACAGTAGAAAGATCAGAAGCAAAAATAGCTTTCACAAATACTTAAGGTGGTGATTTATCTATTTTCTAACAGATGAGTGTGAGGAAGAGACAACACTGACATTTAATGCGGACTGTGGCACCTGCTACAACTGAGCACCTTGAAGCATTATTTCCCTTAATTCTCAGCACAAATTGTTTCAGGAGAATTATTTGTTCTTTTCCTGTCCTTTATTTAAATAAATTCTCACCAGTCCCTGTGACTCATTTTCCCACAAAAGGATGGCTATGCTGCAAGCAAAAGATGACTAAAAGATTAACAAACTAGCTGTCTTATAGAGAAAATGCCATTGGTAGTTTACCTGCCATTGTTTCATATGAGGACACCTACTTGAATGTCTGATAGATCAGTAATTGAGTTTTGTTTTTGGCTCTAGGCAGTTTTCACAAGCAGAGTGTTTCCTTCCCCCTTGCACACCTGAGTGGTGTGTTGTGCATTCTGGGTGATCCTGCAGGGATTTCAGAGGCATATATGAGAGGATTAACCTAATATCCCCAAAACCTCCTGAGCACTGTCTTGGCCCAGAAATGACCTGCAAAGTTAGTCCTGGTGATGGAATGCTAGCTGGGATGCCAGTCAAAGCCTTCAGTCTCTAACTTTAGTAGGTGACCTTTCCTGGGATGTGCACCTGCCTTGCTACTGTTGTCCCTCTGCAAACAGCCATTATCCCTGTCCAACTCTTCTTTTCCACCTAGTCACCTTACATTTTTGGGTGGACTGGGCTTTTGCTATGGCAAAAAGGGAGCTGGGGACAAAACACAGAGCCTTGTGTTTTGGAAATCCGGCAGTATTCTTTTAGAACTGTGCTCCATTTGTCTGGTAAGCAGTGACACAGGAGAAAAATTACAACAGTAATTTGGAAATTCAAAGAAGCAACTGCACACAGGCATTGACAATGTGTGAGTATCTTTATCTTGGATAAGGCTAGAGCAAAATGGGTTCAGTGAAGCTGAAGGAGATGTTGCCAGCAGGAGGAGGAGTGGATCTGAGAGAATAGATGCTGTGCACATTGTAATTATTGTTTACTCTGGGAGGAGGCATGAATAATACTGTGCTTAACAGATGCAAGCAGATACCAGAAAGGTAGATATTTCTCAACGAATGTGTTAAAAGAATTAAAGGTAGAAACTGATGAAGACCAGAGAAACTCTGTATCCTTACTTGGATGTAGGCCTTAGAAAACAGTGTTATAAGAGAGCATCAGAATGAAATTGAAGAAATTCCTTAGAACATTAAAGAATAAAATGGTATTTCTCACAAGTACAGCAGCAAGCTACTTTGAACAATGTCTGTCATATGTTGGGAGGTGAGCTTAAGTTTTGGATTATATGGACCTATAAATGGACCTATGTTCTGTATTGTCAGTTCTAAGCCTGTAGGGGTAGACCCTCGTCTTTCAAATATACTTAGAGAATGTGCTGTGTTAGTGCAGTGGAGATAGATAAAACAAAGGTGAAAACCCTTAATGGTAAATGTTATGTATATAAAGGATGGTGTATTTTTAGATAGCTAAATTTGAATTATGGCCACCAGACGGATGGATTATGATCAGCTGATTTTCTGTCTGACAGATGTTCTAGATTTGTCTCTGCATACTCTTTTAATTAAGTGCATAAATCAAAATTCACTTACATAAAGGCACATAAGACTGTCCTTCATCATCTTCCTGGGTTGCCTAGTATTATGCAGTGCAGGGAGATTACATCAGAAGAGGAAGAGATGTGCTGGAGAGGAAAGGGAGGGCCTTGAAACAAGTGCACAAGGTCAAACTGTACTGCAGGAGAGAGTAGCCTCATATGTCATGAGTTGCAGAGCAGATTTTCTCCATTTAAAAAGTAACCATTTAGGGGCCAAAACATCCATGTAAGAGAGAAAAGGCAAAAAAAAGTCCACAAGGCAGGCTTGAGAAAGTGTATTTTGATGCTAATGTCATTCTGTAGATCTTATGTGAACAGTAGTCTAGTCACAACAGTATTTTTGGCTCCACTAACTAAATGGCTGAAATGAAATGGGCAGGAATTGCAAGAATGCTGGTATTTTGGCATTGAGAGTAATTTTAATTCTTTTACTAAGCAAAATAAGACCCCAAGTATTTTCTGTTCTGAAGTGTGATTTACAATGTCTTTACTTGCTCTGGTGGGCATATGAATAAAAATGCTTAGGACACCTACAGTTAAGTAAATATGACCACCCCCAAAAAGCCATGAGACTGTGTCTGCAAACATGGATTCATTCTCCTTATTTTCATATTCATGCCAAGTGCTGATCTCACCCTCTGATAGTATAATGCTAAATCAAACTGAGAATGTTGATGCATGTTTGACCATCGGACTGGATCATCTTAAAGGTCTCTTCCAACCTAGATGAGTGGATGATTTTTATATGTTTTCCGAAAAGTGTCATTCTTCAATGTCCATGTATAGTTCCTATAATTTGCCACTGACAGAAAAGTTTCATTTGGATTTGACCTGTTTTCATGCAGGACAGGAACCGTCTTCTCCAGGTCAGAACTTTCACTTACTGACCTTAGTTAAAGAAAGTAGATTATTTGCATGTTCAGGTCATCTTTCAGACTTGGCAGTCCTACCTGTGCCTTTGTTTCTTGCCAAGAAGGATTCATTTCTTCTATTACAAGGTACTTGGAGGTACAAAGAAGATTATTTCTTGTTGGTTTTGGATTGACACAGCCATAAGGCACTTCGAGGGAGAAAAGAAAAGTGTTTGTGGTAGAAAGAGCAGGTCAGCATCAGTAATCAAATTTCTGCCTCTTCCTTCCTGCACATCAGAGCAAGTCATGTTTGATATCTATTTGGTATAATTTTTTCTATCCATGAAATGAAAGCAGTAATATTTCCCAAGCTTAGCAGAATTTTCAAAGGGGACTGTGATGCTCTGCTTCTTATATGAACAACACAAACATGATTGACACTTTCTATACCCTGTTCCTAGTCTAAATACAGCCAGCTGTCAACCAAAAGCTGACAGCCTTCCTTCCATCAGATTGGTCTCAAGTACCATCTGTATCCCTTCCCACACTAAGCTCTGACCGTATTTACACAGAAACAACATTCCTGCTCCCACATGGCAAATTGATTTTCATTCATGTAGAGCAAATAACTATTGTTTCTAATTGCGTAATGGATACCTAATTATTATAAATTGCTCTATTAATTACCACATTATTGTGTAAATTCTGGTATTACAGCCTTTTGTGACTGCTAATGGCATTTTTCACACTCTGTCTGCCACTTGCAGCTAAGTATCTTCTGCTCTAGGTGTTCACACTTAATCTGTTGACTCGGGGTGTGATCCTGCAAATGTCTCTGTGCCTGATCCAAAGCCCATTCTGGTCAGCAGTTTTCCCATTCAGTTCAATGGGCTTTGAGACAGGGATCGAGGGAGAAGAGTACTGTTGGTTCTATTATTTCCAGGATTCAGTTAGTTATTAGATAAAAGTCACATGCACAAGTGAAGGTTAAACCAGGCTAACAAGGAGCAGAGGAAAACAAGAGGTTTGATATGTGCAGGATAAAGAAATTCTATGAAGAGTTTCAGTTTGTGTTTTGAGAGGTCATTTTGTATAATTTACTCTTCTGTGAAATTAGTTTGTTCTAACAAGATTCTAAATAAGAATCTGAACAAGATTCATAATAGTAAAACATGCTTTACTTCATACAGACTGTAGACAACAGAGTTTTAGTTCTCTTCCAAGTGATTGTATGGCAAAACCACTCAAAACCAGGGAACAGGTCGTAAAAGGACATACAGATGGCTGGCAGAAAGGGCTGTTGCTGATCCTATTCACAGGTTTATTGTAGGTGCAGAGTTGTTTATTGTGCTAGTCTGATGTGCAAATGGCACTGTAAGGAAGTGCACAGACAGTTTTCCATCTTTTTCAGGGGCAGAAATAAAGCCTAAACACTCAGTATTGAAATGTATGGTTTTAATAACAAAAGAACCATTGGGCAAAGCCTCTGGCTGTTGTATTGTTGAGCAGGTGATTAGCATCCATCAGGCTACAGCTGTTTTCTTCTTCTGTTTTTTCCATATGCAGATGTTGCTATGAGGAAAGGAGTCAGCAATGACTGATGTGGAGCCTGTGGTCACAGATTTTGCAGCATCAGGACGGGCAGGGCGCCGGAACGCCTTACCAGATATCCTGGGCTCTCCTGCTGGTGCTGGGACTTCAGACATACCACACAAACTGGCTGAGCTCTCTGTTTCAGAAGGTAATGGCAGTGCATTCAGAAAGGCACATTTTTATGCAGTCATCCTTCGCTTTGCTTAGAGATTTCCACCACCCTCCAGTTTTGATGCCAATACTAATATTTCTTTCATCATTTAAAATTAAATTCAACCTTCCAAAGCAGTTATCACTTGAGCCTCTTGATGAGATAAGTTAATATTAACCCATATCCATACCCATCCACAGATCCAGTGTTAGCAGCCTGGGGAAACTGTTCAGTGCTGGGAACTGAATTCCAATTCCCTCGAGGAAGAGAAAACACTGTTGCATCTCTGTGCAATTTGGAAAACCCAACACTCCAGCTATAAATTCGAGTGTGTTTCTGCACTGAGATAATTTGGCACATGACAGCAGGGCTGTGCTGTTAATACAATGACAGCTGCCCTAACTCAGGCATATACATTAAGAGTAGGATTTATAGTGATTTACTCCTGCTAGTAGGCTTTCAGCTTTGCCATCTGAGACCAGTGCCCTATTTTGCAATGTCCTTTAATTTGATAAGGTGCTCTGTTGATATAGTACAGGTATAATCAACACTAGTTTTGTGAGTTCTTTTTACTTTCAGAGAGACTCCAGGGGGATTTTCATATTCAGCAAAATGTGATTTCTAATGCCTATGAAATGAAAATAATAGACTGACCCTGAGTATGGTCTTTCCCTACTTTTTACATCAGAATCAGAATTTTTTTCAGAGAACTTTTTCTTCTCATGCCTATCACTCTTACTGCTGTGATACCACCACAACAGATGGTCCCACATCCAGGAGCAAATTGTTGTTATTTTGGTGATTTAATTTATAGTCACATATTTATTCTGTAATATAAACCCCACATGGGCCCATCAAAGAACTGCTGAGCAGGTAGAAAGAACATTTCCTGGAGGACTGAGAAGGGGCTGAAAGAGCATATCCTGACATGAACCAGGAGAAATGAGGAAAATAAGAATCTGAATGGGTGCTAGAAGAAGGTATTATTTTGTGTTGAGGAGAGATTTTTCCCTATGCATATGAAAATTATGTCTGTACGTATTTTCCCCTTCTGGTGTGTGCAAGCACTGGAAATTAATTCCAAAGTACAGTCAATTAGAATTTAATGTTTTTGTTTGCAAATATTGTGCATTTTTTTGGTGCTGCATAGTTCTTCTGCCTGGCATGGTCAGGCTCCAGCAGGAGAGAACTATTTTCCTTATCAAAGTAAAGGCAGATGGGAATTTATATTGCTATCAGTGTCAGGAGCAGTGGAAGTGAAGTGACCAGTCCAACCCACTGAAATGTCCAATACTATATTATGTGTAACTAACCTTTTGTATTGTTTAGAGCAGTGATCCTTGAAGGACATGCACCACATCAAACACAGCACCAAAGAATACAAAACCTGTAAATAAGTTTCTCATCTTTCTTTCACTTCGTCCTCTGGAAAGTTAGTTGGAAAGAGTATACTTTTTAAAGCATAAAAAAGTTCTCTCTTTGGTCTTGTCAGGAAAATTAATC
>VZTX01006367.1:0-47023 GCA_013400915.1 Pardalotus punctatus | reverse complement strand
CTCCTCCTCCTCCTCCTCGCCAGGAGAGGGGCAGCCCAGCCGGGCTGAGTCTGGGCTTCCTCCACCTCAGCCCCTGAATCTTCCCCGTCTAAGATCAGTTCTGTCCTGTCTGCCTGAGGACCTGCTGCCTACAGGGGTCCAGGTCACCTCAGAACCATGGAACTGTTAGTTTGGAAAAGCCCTCTAAGATCATCAAGTCCAACCATTCCCCCAGCACTGCCATGTTCACCATGAAACCATGTCCCTAAGTGCCACATCCACGTGTCTCCTGAACACTTCCAGGGATGGTGACCCCACCACTGCTCTGGGCAGTCTGTGCCAGGGCCTGACCACTTTTTGGTGCAGAAACTTCCCCCAATATCCAACCCGAACCTCCCCTGATACAACTTGAGACTGTTTCCTCCTGTCCAATCTTCTCCCAGCCCACAGGATTATAGAATCACAGAATGGTTTGGGGTGGAAGGGGGCTTTAAGGGCCGTCAAGTCTAATCCCCTGTCATGGGGAGGGACACTTTCCACAATCCCCCCCTCCCCATCTCTCCCCCAGCCCCTGGGCCAGGCATGCGGGAACAGGAGGGGTGGGAGGCTCCTGGCTAGGCTCTTTCAAAGCCACCTCTCTGCTCCATCCCTTCATGTCAAGAACATTTTATTTGCAAAGACAAAAAGGCAAGAAACAAACACAGCCATTGAAAAACGTACAGCAGGAGACCACAATAACTTACACTATTTACAGGAACACACCAAGGTATAAAACACACGCACACACCTCGTGCTCTGACAAACCCAGACCGGGGCTGGGCTGCACAACCCCCACAGAGGCAACACCAGCCTTCACAGCAGCTGGCCTCTGGAAAAAGCTCCGAGTGTGAAAAGGCATCTGCTATTGTGCTCCTTGTGCGGAAAGGAGTGACGGAGCAGGTGACACAGTGCTGCAGCTGCCCCAGCCTTGCGTGGGGCCGGACCTGGGGGTCCCAGGCCAGGCGGAGCAATTGGTAGGAACCAGGGCAGAGCTGTGGTAGATGAGGGGACAAGCCCTGGGGCAGGAGGAAGGTGCAGGGCTGTACTTTTCTGGGAGCTGGGTCTGTGCTGGCCCCTGTCCCAGTTACAGCTGGAGCACCATGCAGCACCTGGAGGGGCTGGGGGTCCTCGTCCCTTCCCAGAAGGGTGAGGGGGGCTCAGAAGGGCATGCAGCCTGCAGGAGACAGCGAAGCTCCAGAGAGCCTGCTGGAAAGCAAGCTGGAACCCTGTGCTTTGCAGGGATCGTACCTGGACTCTCTTCAGCATGGGGCAGGGCAAGGGCGGGCGTGGGGCCCTGGGGAAGCAGGCACTGGGTTTGCAGCACCAAGGCAGGAGGCAATATCTGAGGCCCCAAAGCAGCTGTGCTCAGAGGTGGTGGGGAGGAACAACAACCTGGGGGAGACAGGATGGGACCCTGGAGCTCCTGTTCCTCGCAGCTGGCCAGCCCCTCCTGTGTCATGGGAGCTGTAGGTGACAGGGAGGGGACACTGCTCAGGGGGTCTCACAGTGGTTTGGGGATCCAGTGCTTTTAGGCTCCTGACTCTTCTCCACCCCTGTTGTGCAAAGCTCAGCTCTGGGGCAGCCCTGCACCCTCTGCAGAGCCTGGAGCTGGCCCCTGTGTGCTGGGGGTGAGGAGACCCCCAGAGCAAGAGTCAGGCCCTGGGGGAAAAAAGCATAACCCAGCAATTTGAGGAAGGCCTGCAGGTATGATCACCCCTGTGGCACAAATCAAGGTGCCCAAGGGCAAAGAAAAATGAGGTGCGTGGTACAAAGGCAGCTCCAAACTGTCCCTGCCCTGGACAGACTGTCCGAGTGGCTCTGAGACCACCAGAGGGGACTTCAGTTGTGCAGCAGGACCCCTGAGCTCCAGGGAGCAGCCAGGACAGTGCAAAGGGATGGAACAGCTCACCCATGGCCAGTGGCAGGCCAAGAGCCCCCATCCCAGCCCACCTTCTCCTCGGCTGTCCCAGCCCACGGCCGGAGTCCAGGGGTCACCCCTCCTAGACCCTCCTGCATGGGGGGACCTTGTGCTTTAACGTTTGGGAGGACCTGCACCCCCAAAGTGACCGTGGCTCAGAGCTTCCCAACCTCCCCGTGCCAGGGGAACAAGCTCTGGCCCAGGTCAGCTCCCCAGCCCCAGGCAGGGGTAAGCTGGGGGCTCCAGGGCTACCCTTGTTTATCTTCAGTGCCTGGGGCTGAATCTAGACACAACTGCGCTTTTTGGGAGTGAAAAATCAAACATCACACACTAGAATCAGCTTCTCACAGACCGTCCTCAGCTTGGGCAGAGGTTTTCACAACACCAGGTCCCTGCTGCCCTGCAGCTGCAGCAGGCTCTGGGAAATGGTGGCTACAACCAGCCCATTCCAGCAATGTGCTTTACAGACATTTCCCAGTCAAGAACTTCATTGCATCCACACAGAACACCTGTGAGAGCAGAGGAAGAAATACAGGCTGAGCTGAGCCTTTCAGAGTTCCCTCTCCACCCTTACAAAGGACAAGATGGGAACCACATCCAGGCTGCCAATCAACCGAAAAACCGATGGCAACACCACAGAGCCTCAGACCAAGAATCCCACTAGCAATGGGAGCAAAATCTCAGTGTTGTGACTGCGCTGGGGGGTCCCACTGCAAAGGTGGGAGCTGGCAGTGCAGGGGAGCAGGATGCTGCTGCCCTGCTGCCCTGCCCAGGAGGAGGCAGGGAGGGGATCACAGGGGGCAGCTCAGACATGCAGCAAGGTGGGAGCGAGGCCACCTGTCCCCAGGATGAATTCAAGTGTCAAAACCATAACAATAACAATAATAAAGAGAAAAGAAGTCTTACACCATAAAGTCCCCACCCCATCCCCAATACAAAACCCAATGACGACAGCACCCAGCTTGCACCGTGAGGTAGCTAAAGCACATCAACACCCAAGAAACGCTCTTTTCATGAGAAACATCAACCCACACTGCTACTAAGACACACACACACACACACACACACAGCTATGGGATCACAGTCACCCCTGTCCTGGTTCCAGCCAGGAAAAAGTTCATTTTTGCAGTACAGGAGGGGACACGGCCAGAACCCAGAGGTTCTTCTAAACCACCTCACGTCATTGCTGGGGCAAGGGGAAGGGAGTTTCTTCCAGGGAGAAGGGATCTTCTCCAGTCAGGGTGGCATGCACTGCGGTGAGCATTTTGTATCCAATTCGCTCTCGCTTTTGTACACTTCTGTTATTAATATTGTTGCTGATAATTTTTCTTATCTCATTGCTGTTTCCAGTAAATTGTTCCTATCTCAACCTGTGATTTTTACCTTTTGTGCCTCCACTTCTCCTCTCCATTTCACCACAGGGATGGAGGGAAGGAAGGAGGTGGAAGGTGGTGGGCAGTGCATGGTTTTAGTGTGAACACTAAATTGGGGAATACAATTCCTAAACCACAACAGCTCTTTTTGGCATCCAAGGTTGAGATAACAACAAATCTGCCCAGAGTGGGTTGGAAACAAATTTGATCTAAACAAATTTGCTCAAATTAGATCTAAATCTAATTTGATCAAATCAAATTTGATTTGATTTTCTGTATTAAGTATGGAGTCACTGGTCACAATGTTGCTTGGTCTGTTCACGTGGGTACCTAACCCTGTATATATTTCTGTGTGTTCCCATCACTGTGCTCTTTCTCAGAGCAGGGAGAAGGATCAGGATTGCTCTGTTGATGTACTGTGGGATATCAGTTTATGACATCAAGGACAATGAGGGTTGTTTGGGATGTGTCTTCCATGTTGCTCTTCTACCCTTACCATGGGCACTACCTTTGGGAGTCCAGTAGCAATCATAACCAGCCTGTGGGGAGAACAGGGGAGGATGATTTTCCCCAGTCCTTCACCCACTTTTCCTCCTTGAGGCCTGACACAACAGCTTTTGAAGATGTGAATTCCCTTTGGATGTTAAGGAAATCATATTCTTGTTGCTCAGTCTGCCAGGTCTCCTCAGTGTGGTCCACATCATGTTTGGAGTCAAGAGATTTCTAGGGAGGTTATTCAGAGATCTAGCCTGAGGGGGAGTAGTCATGACTGGCATGGAATGTGGGAGAAAATGGGCCACTTTTGGAAGAAATTCTGTCCTCCAGTGGTTTGGAAGCTCCCCCCTGAACAAGTACAAGACCTTGTAAAAGTGACAGAGTATTTGCAAGGAGAATGCTGTGGCAGTTCCAGAGAGGGGCGACTTACTGTAGTGTGCTGGGCCCTGGTCAGCATTGATCAGACACTGCTTTTCACTGGACAGCACCCTCAGGAGGAGGAAGAGGAGGAAAGCAGAGCAACAGGCACTGTGACCACTCAAATTGCAGCTGAACCACAGCAACAACCTGTGCCAGTAGCAGTCACCCCTATACAGAAGAAGAAATCCAAGACCAAATCAGTTTGCAGAGAGGGATAAAGAGGAAGCAGAGCACTCACAAGAGAAGGAAGAGGCAGGGCTGAAGATAATCACCCAATCCCTATCCCCAGGTGAGCTGTGAGAAGATTTCAGCTGCCAGCTGGGTTGAGACCTGGTGACCTGACTGCTCCAGTGCTGGGATAGTGCAGCCCACGCTATGGAACCAGACAGCAGTGAAGTGAGATCCCTGTCCCGGGATGTGGGTGTTGACAAGGGCATTGGGAAGAGGACAGAAACCCTCAGCCTCCAGCGGTGAGGGAAAGGTATTCTCTCAAGGATGATCTCATAGTGCACCCAAGCTTATGGAATGCCATGGAGAAGGTACCCAGGACCTGAGGGAATTCTCTGTGTTGGAGGGAATCCTTATGGATTCAAATAATCAGTCCCCTGGAGATGCAGACGAGGTCCAGCGTACACAATCCATGCGGTGGGAGTGCGTACGGAGCACAGACTCATCGGCACTGATGTCAACAGAGGGAGAACAAACAGTGTTAAAGGTGACTCCCCAACTCTGGCAATGTGAAGATCACCTCTTCTCCTTCCTACCAACCTGTGTCCCAGCTGTGTAAAAAGACTGGCTAAGACTGTGGACCAGCCCACGGGCTGTGGACTGAGGAAAAGTCCCATGTCACACCAGTATGGACCAGAGCCTCTGCTATGGGGAGCAACTGCCCCCCTGCTTGAGAGAGAGGGGACAACCACAAGGCAACCTATGGTTTTACCTGCATGACCACAGAGGGGACAAGAGGAAGCGGGATGGAAAAGCCACCTCTGCCCCAGCAGCATGGATGCATGGGTTGAGAGGAAAAACAACTGCAGGAAAGGAGGATAAACGCTGCTTTATCCTTTCTTCAAGGATAAATGCTGCTCCAGTTTCCAGTGGGCACGTGATCAGACAGAATAAAAGGGCTGATGTCACTTCTGATCCTCCTGAATGCACCTTCAGTTCACATTTACAAGAAGTGAGCAATGGGTACCATGACGAGAACTAGAGAGGCCCTGCCTCCAGCCAGGTGGGGTGAGGGGCAATCGGATCTCCTGGACTGTGTGGATCCAAAGGCCTGGCCCTGCAGACCAGCAAGAGGATAAGGCTTTAGTTGACACTGGTGCACACTGTGCCCTGATGCCATTGAGAGGCATGGGGGCAGAATCCATTTCTTCTCTTCCAGGGAGAAGTGGTCTCTCCTGGTCAGGAAAGCATGGCTGCAGCCAGGTCATGGGCTCCAAGGGGAGCATTTTGCACGTGAATCATTCTCTCTTTTGTATACTTTAGCTATTAATATTGTTGCCATTTTACTGTTTGGTTTTTTATCTCACTGCTGTTTCCAGTAAATTGCTCTTATCTCAACCTGTGAACTTCATCTTTTGTGCCTCGGGTTCCCCTCTCCACCCTGCTGGGGATGGGGAGGGGATGGGGGTGTGAGTGGTGCATGTTTTTAGTGGGAGCACTAAACTGGAGAACACTGTTCCTAACCCAGGACCTCCCTCAGTTCAAACCCTCAGTTCAAACTGGGATGCCAGTGCCCCAGCATCAGCTCCCACCCTCCACGGGCTGTGAGAGCCTTGAAGCCCCTCAACGTGCTGCTGGACAGGCTCAGTATCATCCAGGACTGGCCACTCAGCCCTGGAATATTAAACAGGCACTTAGAGCCTGCACACAGGAAGAAATCGGTGGCAAAAGGCAAGGCAGGTCTGACCGTGGTCCCCCCAGAGCCCCCTTTGCCCATGGCAGCAGGGAGCAGTGGAAGGCTGCAGGGCAGGCACTGGAGATCTCAGAGCAGACACCGATTCACACGTGACACCTGGCCACAGCCAAACACACCCCGACACACACAGCCCCTCCAGCCATGTAAAGGACGAACCAGCTGAGGAATGAGTGCAGAAACCCCCTCCAAGGCAGGCTTGGGCAGGGAGACACCTCCTCCAGACCCCCAGGTCTGTGTGATACTGGGTGGGTGAGGTCCCCGTGCATTTTTGGCTGCACCCTCAGTTCCACAGGTCACACAGGATGGATGGGCTCCATCATCAGTCCTGGCTGTGCAGGGCTCAGTCACAAGCACAGGGGAGCAGTGACTGTCCTCGGCAGGGTGACGAACACACACACACACACACACACACACTCGTACCATTTACCCTCCAACAAGGCAAGCCAGTAGGATGGAATTTTTCCCAAAAAAGGCAACCCCCCTCCCCCATCAAATCAATAGAGATGCTCCTGTCTTTCATGATGCAGAGGAATCCCCACGTGCCAGCCAGAATACTTAGAACAAGGGCTAAGGCTGGTGGGAAATGACCTGGGGCTGGTCAAGGTATCACTGTGGTTGGAGAGAGCAGAGGAGAAATGGTCTGTGCTTTATGGGGCAGGTCCTGGAGCCCCTGGCCTCCAAGATCCCAGTTCAGTGCTGGTGGGATCACATGGAAAAATCCTTGAATTTGAGTTCAAGTACTGCTTCTTCTGTGACAAAGGGGAAAGGAGAGCATGTGAGGCATGAACAACCATCCTGGGGTCTCCTTGGCCATCCCACAAGAGCCCTGGGTGGCCCAGGGCAGGACAGAGCAGGAGATGGTCCAACGGGCCATAGGAGAGATGGAGGGAAGCTCCAGTGTGAGACCAGGGCCTTACAAGCCCCCCTTGAACAGGAGAGAGAGAGTAAGGAGCCTGCAGAATGTGCGTCCTTGGGGAAACACTCCTGGATAGGGCCCCCAGACCCTCAAGGAGATGAAATTGTGCAAGATCATCCGCTGCAGGATTGTCCTTCAAGCACAGGGGGATTCAGGGGACTTGTGCGAGATCAAAGTGTGCAACCCCCTCCTCACTCTGCTCCTGCCACAGTGGGCTCTGGCTGCTCCGTGCCTTGCTGGGTCCTCTCCATCCTCGGATCCACGTGGCCCAACCTAAGCCAGCTCCAATCCAGGCAGAGGTCTGAGGGCAGAACCTAAGGGAAGGACAGACAGGGCCACAGCAGTGGGGTGATGAATCCAGCCTTGGCTTTTTTGCCCTGTAACCTCCATTCTTGCTTCATTTCTCCATCTCAAGGGAGTCAACTCGCTGCAGGAACCCACCACAAACCCCTGCTGGGGGTCACGATGTCCAGAGCAGGGTTGAGCAGCCCTTCCCACTGCAGAGCAGGCTGGGCATGTGGGGAAGAGCCCGGAGCCATGGGGCAGTTGAGTTTACAAGTGGGGTTTGGAGAATGTCAAAGGGAACTGCAGCAGGTCTGTCTGGAAGCTGCCCAGTGGAGATCTTCCCGGGATTGTCATGCCTCACGAGACGGGACATGGCAAAGGAGCTTAGAGGTGCACACCTCTAACCACGGGGGCCAGGTCCACAGAGGATAGGGAAGGCTAGGAGTACCAGGAAATCCTTCTGTAGCCCCCACAGCAGAGGTGTCCCATGAGTAAAGGCTCCAGAGAAGCACCACCTGTGTTGTGGTCCTGGCCAGCAGACACCAAATGTCCTCGTGGAGTGGAGAAAGACTCCTGCAGGAACCAGCCTGGGAGCAGCACATCACGGCACAGGCCACAAGCCCACAGTGGCAGGAGGGAACTGGAGAAGGAGTCAAGGAACTCTGTCCCCCAGAAGTCCTTACAGCAGGATGGGTGAGAGGAGAGATGAAACATTTCCTGTTCACTGGAGAACCACGAGAAACCTCAGCAGGAGGGAAGGTGGAGCTGCTGGTGCCCCACAGAGCTGCCTCCTCGCAGGAGCTGACAGTGCTCAAAGTACCAGATGCAGCGTTGTCCACCCCGTTGGGTCAGGCACAAAGAAATCCCTGTCCTGGGCTGAGCTCCTGGAGATGACTGAGTCCTGATAGTGGGGGGAGGCAGCTTGACCTTGACCCTGCTCCCCTGCTTTCCAGTCTTTCTGCAGTTCCTAGTTTGACCCCGCAGGCAACCTCCTCCCACTCCAGAGCTTCACTGTCAAGTCGCTGAGGAGCAAAGGTGAGAGGGACAGCATGACCCAGGGGTCGGGGCAGCAGCCCCACACACCAGAGGCACCACGAGGGGACACGCTCGCTCCCCCTTCCCCCACCATGGCAGCATGCAGCCCCCCAAACTTCCAGGCCCTTTTCCCTTGGCAGGAAGTTGTCCGATGCACTTTGGGGAGAAGGCAAGCCCGATGGGGCTCAGCCTCCAGCTCACCCCACTGGCAGCACTTGGGGACAAAGGGAAATGGTGACCTCCAGGGCTGACCCCACACCAGGACTCCTACCCCCCCTTGAATGAGCTCCAGCTAGGTCCCAGCAGTGATATTGAGAGAGCTGCTTTGCTCCTGGGGCATGGGCTGATTTGGGGGTGGCTGCTGACTCCCAACCCACTATCCATGCAAAGGCATGGGCAGGCCATGGCTTCCACAGAGTTGCCAAAGTAGATGTGGGCACTTGGCAAGGAAAAAAAAACAAAAATCAAATAAAACCAAGGTGGGCGTATGACTGGGACAAGGGGGCAAGTCCATTCTAACAAAGACTTATCAAGTGGGGAAAAACGCAGAATAGTTTCATACCGTGAAGAAGCAGCTCAGACCAGAGAGAAAGAGGGGGGGGAAAAAAGAGAGAGAGGAGCAAAAGCAACAGTGAGAGGGACAGAGGGAGGGAGAGATGTAGAGAAAAGGGAAGGAGAGACGGAAGAAGAGCATATGAGCAAGAGAGTCAAAGAGCAGGAGGGTCAAGGCAGACTAGTAGCACGGCCCTTTATGGCAAGGACGCGTCGTGGAAGGCAAGGGGTGAGCCCAGGCACGTAATTCCATAACTTTACCCGGCAGTCGCTGTGGCACAGATGGGAGGTGGGGAGAAGGAGAGGCAGAGAGAGACAGAGAAAAAGGAAGGGAGAAAAGGGACATGGTCGAAAAGAGGATATCAGAGTCTTGCTGCTGAAGAGCTCCCCGAGAGCAGCAGAAAATGCCCAGCCCCGAGGGAGAGGGGTCCCTGCGTGGGGGGTAACCCAGGGTATCACCAGAGCGTGGACAGGGGATGGCCAGGGACAGCTCTTGGCACTGCAGTGGGCAGTGCCATGGGCAGGCTACGGTGGGCAAAAGGAGATGAAGGAGGGACTAGAAAGCTGCAAGCCTCCCTCCCCGCTCCCTGTTCACCCAGCACACACCCACCCAGGCCCAGGGGGGACAGCTCAAACCCAGGGCCTCCCCCTTCCCAGGGGCCGTGGGGGCAGAAAGTCCGAGGCTCACCTGGAGGCAGTGAAGATGTGCTTTGAGTTGGTGCAGATGGCATTGATGGGGCTGTCGTGCCCCTTGATCTCCCCGACCGGGGTGAAGGTGTCCACGTTCCAGACTTTGATGACGCCTCCTCGGCAGGCGCTCAGCACCATGGGGCGGCCGGGGATGAAGGCCAGGGCACAGACCCAGTCTTTGTGGGCATTGGGGATTTGCTGTAGGCACAGGCACAGAGCAGAGGTCACGACCAACCTCATCTGCAGCACCACGAGCAGCCTCATGCACCCAGCCTGGGCGGTGGGGTCCTCACTGACACCCTGGCATTGGGTGGGACCATGGAACTGCCGATGCCCAGTTAGGAGCCAAGGGTGTGGACTCAAAAGTCATGGCTTGGTTTCTCCCCGGCCAGGAGACAACCACCCAGAATTCAGGGAGGAACACAAGGTCCCTGCATGGCAGCTGATGCCACAGCCTGTCTGAAGGACAGCTGGCCATCCCAAGCACCCTGCTGGACAAATTATGGGGGCACAGCACAGCCTCACCCACACACAGCCCGAGACTGGGAGTGCCCTCTCTAGTGAGCTCCATGCAGGACATTGGCACCAGGCTCCTGGACAACCCCCCAGGCCCCAGCAGCAACGCCCCTCTGCCCTGTGTCACCGCAGGACCTGCGCTCTGCTCCCCTCCACACCTGGATAAGTTCCTGCTGCTCCAGATCCCACTTCTTGATGCCGTTGTCCCTGGAGCCGCTGAAGAGGACATCTCCCTGGATGGCCAGGCACTCGATGCCATCGTAGTGAGGGGGCTCGAAGTTGTGAGTGGGGCCAATATTGCCCACCATGCCCTCCGTGATCTCAAACACCTGGGGAAGAGCAGTGGGTAACAGACTCCAGATGGCACTGGGGACGGAGCTGGCCCTCTCCTGGGGAGTTTGGCCACCACCCTTTGTGTTCTAGGCTCAGGGCACCTAGAGTGATGCTGGAAAGGGGACCGGGCATTGGCCACTGGAGGATTTTTGGGGTTGAAGGTCCTGCCACAAGCAGAGGAGATCTGCCACCAGGTACAGCCCCACTCTGCTGCATTTTACTCATGCTGAGCCTTCACACTCCTCATGAGCCAAGCTGAAAGCTGAGTGGGATTGTGTCCCACTCATCATCTCACCACCCCTCCTCCCTTCCCTGGTGATGGCTCTAATTCACCCTGCTAAAACCGGAAAAGAAGGGACAGTCTCCTGCTGTGCTGGAGCTGTGACCAAGCAGGCACAAGGAATCTTTATCAGGGGGTATTATTGAGCAGAACAGGGCAAGCTGCTCATCTGGGCTGGCCATCACATGCAAACCCCAGCCAGAGAGTCTGACGCACAAGAGAAATGCAACTTCTCCAAAGGTGCATTGTAGACCAAGCAAAAGGCAAGATTTGGGAAGAGGAAACAAGTGAAAACCTCACAAGCAGAGGTGAAAACAGAATCTGGGTTCATCTTTCAGAAGGAGAGAAGCGATGTCAGGGGTTGCCAACATCTGGGCTTCCCTACAGGACTCAGGGTGCTGCTCCCCAAGGAGGAGAGTACCTTGACGTAGTGATCTTTGGAGCCTGTGACCACCAGGTCGTGGTTGCTCGCCGTCTGGTTCACTGTGAGACACATCACAGGCCCGATGTGGCCACTCAGCTTTCCCACGGGCTGCAACCTGGGTTCAAGGGCACAGGTCAGCCCCTCCTGGGTGCTGCTGCCCATCCCAAGGAGAGCCTCCCCCAGCCCTGGAGCGCCCCATTAGGGGTTGTTCCCTTTGGGGGAGAGTGGGCAGGGAGACCCCATTCCCAGTGATTGTGGGCAAGGAAGGCAGCCTTGGAGTGTGCCAACATCTGGCTGCAGAGCCTGAGAGTGTGCCAACATCTGGCTGCAGAGCCTGAGAGTGTGCCAACATCTGGCTACACAGCCTGAGAGTGTGCCAACATCTGGCTACACAGCCTGAGAGTGTGCCAGCATCTGGCTACACAGCCTGAGAGTGTGCCAGCATCTGGCTGCAGAGCCCAGGCTGCAGCACAAGGGTTCCCAGCCCAGTGCCCACGGGGCAGGTAGGAGGACAAGGAAAAACAGGGGTACTGCTGTGCATCCCACTTATCTTTTCCCTTCTGATAAGCTCTGCCCAGCACACAGACAAACCCCCCACCCCAAGTAGCTCCAATGTCGCTCATCACCCCATAGGAAAGAGTCCTAAAAATCCTTATTCCAGGCAACTTCCATTGTGAAAAAGGCTTTCACTTTCCCCAGGGGGATCATTTCAGGCCCCTCTGAGCAGCTGGTATCCACGTAGCACCCATAAAATATCCTGCTCAGCCCAGCGCTCCCTCACCTGCTCAGCTCCCAGATGCGGACGGAGTTCCCTGCAGCGGCGTAGAGCGTGGTGCCCGTGGGGTTGAGCGCGATCTGGTTGATCTGGTGCTCCCCCTGCACGCTGGTGACAGTGCGGGTGGTGGTCCCAGCACATGCATCCCCAGAGATCACCTGTCCAGAAGATCTGAAGGAGGGAGAGTTCAGAGGGGGGGATGAGTGGAGACCAGAGCCACTGAGGAGCTGCAGGGGCTGCTGGCTCCAGGCTGGCACAGGTGGGTCCCACACTGGGGAAAGGCCCTGAAGGATCCCTGTCTTTCTGGCCACACTGGGACCAAGAGCTCTGTGCCACAGGCCAGTGCCAGGCCTGCAGAGGCAGCCATAGGGTCTATGCCTGACCCAGAGCATCCTGCCCTGCTTTCCAGCTGAGGGCCACTCTGCTCTCCTCCCTTGCCTCTCTGCTCCCTACAGGAAGAGCTCATGAGTGCTGGCATCCAGCACATGGAAGCAGAGGTCTTGGCCTCTGTACTGAGAGATAAGCACCGTCAGGCCAGGTGGATGAGCTGAGGCTGGATGGAGAAAGCAGCTCTGAGCCAGAGCAAGTGGGTAACTCTGACCTACCATACTGTCCTAACCTTTGAGCGCTACTCCAGACTGACAGCCACAGCTATGTCTGTTCCATGCTCCTTTCTGGTCCTCAAACTCCTCACAGAGAACCAAGTTTCCCACTGAAGAGGCCATTATTTACCCAGCCACGATGCAATTTTGGGCTGTGCCCCTGCAATGGAGCTGCCAGCTCTCCTGGCCACCCCCAGAACAGCTGCAAAATCTCTTCAAAGCTCTTGACCCTTAACAAGAGCAAGTGTCAGACTCTGCACCTGGGACACAGCAACCCTGGTTGTGTGTGAAGAGCAGGGACTGAGAGGCTGGAGAGCAGCTGTGGGAAGGGACCTGGGGGTCCTGGTCAGCAGAAAGTTGAATATGAGTCAGCAGTGCCACGGCAGCCAGGAGGGACATCCATGTGCTGGGACGTAGCAGGCACAGCATTGCCAGCTGGCCAAAGGAGGGGACTGTCCCGCCCTGCTCTGCACTGGGGTAGCCTCACCTCAAGTCCTCGGGGCAGTTTTGGACATCACAATATTAAAAAGACATTTAACCATTGGAGAGCATTCTAAGGAGGGACAGGAGAATGGTGAAGGGTCTGGAGGGGAAACCTCATGAGGAGCATCTGAGGTCACTTGGTTTGTTCAGCCTGGAGGGGATTGAGGGGAGACTTCATTGGGNGTTTGTTCAGCCTGGAGGGGATTGAGGGGAGACTTCATTGGGTATTCAGCATCCTCATGAGGAGCAGCAGAGGGACAGGTACTGATCTGTTCCCTCTCATGATGAGTGACAGGACTCAAGGGAACGGCTGGAGCTGAGTTGGGGGATGTTTAGGTTGAATATCAGGAAAAGGTTCTTCCCCCAGAGGGTGCTGGGGCACTGAACAGGCTCCCCAGGGAATGGCCACAGCTCCAAGCCTGTCTGAGTTCCAGAAGTCTTTGGGCAATGCTCCCAGGCACAGAGGGGGATTGTTGGTGTGTCCTGCACACGGCCAGGAGGTGGACTTGACGATCCTGATAGGTCCCTTCCAACTCAGCATATTCTATGATTTTATGACCCTGAGTCTTTGCTGCAGGAGGTCCCCATGAGTTCCTCACCCCAAACTCTCCCCCAGCCTCCCTGTTCCCTAAGGAAGCAGCACTGCAAACCGGCACTAAAGGAGCTGGTAGTTGGCCACGTCCCCAGCCCCTGTAGGTTCTGGAACTGGTTTCTGCAAAGCCAGAGATGCCCAGAGTGTCCTGGGCCCCCAAAGCTGCACGTACGTGAGGGTGCGGATGCACCGGGCCGAGTCGCGGATGTCCCACACTTTGATGTACGACGTGGACACGGTGAACACCAGCCCTGTGTGGCTGCAGTACTTGATGGAAACCACATTGTTTGGGTGACCCTTGAGAGAAGCGATTTCTTGGCCTGTCACCAGGTTCCACATTTTGCAGCTCCGGTCTGTGGGAGGAAGAAGATGCCCAAGAGTGTTGGGGGGGGTCTCCTCCAAGGCCATGGTGGCCTGGGGACAATATGCCTTCTGAGCATCTCCCCCCACCCACAGGGCCAGAGGAAAGGAGCAGGCCAGCCCCAGCACTGGGGCAGGACAGGGCTCAATGCTGAAGACAGCGCCCATCCCTGTAATGCCCAACATTTCCCACATTCCCAATGCCAACCTGCTCCCACAGCATCCACATCTTCCCTGTCCCCTCTGCCCATCACGCACCTTTGGACCCAGTGAAGAGCAGCTCGTCGGTGGCATCCAGGCAGAGCACAGGCTTGGTGTGTCCCTCTGCCACCGAGACACACTGCAGCGGGGCAGTCCGGGCATTCTTGGTGCCACCCACCGGGTTAATGATGCCCCTTCGTAGGAGAGAGAGAACAGGTACAGTGCAGGGGTGGACAGGTACTGTGCCCACAGTGCCAGGGCATGAAAAACACGAGCTGTCTCACACCAAGCATCTTCCACTGCCCAGCAGTGAGACGGGCTCCTCCACCTGAACGTGGTGTGTCTGAGCCGAGGTCTTTGTGGAAACCCCAGGAATCTCCCCATGGGCAGCCCCTGCCTAACGCTGCCCAGCAATACAGACAGGGAGGCTGCCCAGTGGCCTCTGCTCTCCCCCCAGACCTCTCAAGCCTCGCCAGCACAGACCCAGGACGGGTCAGGAGACTCAGCTCATTGGCCCTGAGGTCCATTTTGGGACAAACTGTGCCCTCCCCAGTCTGAAGCTGAAGCTCTGCTGGGATAAATGCTTCAGGGTACCCGTACCAGCACCCTGATCCCTTGGAGGATATCAGCCTCTGGCTGGTGACATTTGGAGACAGGGTCTCAGTCCTTTACACAAACCACGAGGGTGACAAGAGGCAGCATCTGCACCCCACGTCCCTGTAGCAATGGCTGTTCCTGCACCCACCATTGGCTCTGGGCAGGAGAGGACCTAAACCTGCCAAACCTGCTTCCAAGGGACACTACTGTCTGTCCTGTCAATCTCCTCCACTTCAGACATGCTCTGGCTGCTGAGGACCACCAGCCTGAGCCTCCCGTGTGTGACCCTTGGGGGCCCTGATGTGCCTGGTCATCAAGCACAGCCACAAGACCCCGAGCTGTGCTAGATTCTTCTTACAGGCAGGGAAACTGATGCATGGGGCTAGAGAAGGACAAGGTTTGCATTAGTCATGAGGACAAGCACAGGCTCATTAATTTGGGTTTGGAAATTGCATGCACATGATGTTCCTCAGCTCTGCACTTACCAATGCCAAGCCAACAGCCTTCCCCTCACCCCTAGTGCTTCCCCAGTCTCAAAGCAACACTGAAATCCCTACACTGCAGGGTGAGACATCTTCCATGGACTTTGTGTGGTTACCTGACTACAAACTGCCCAGGGTGACCCAGCTCAGACGGGTGTGCTGTCAATTCCCCAGTGACTGGGGGCCTGCAGGGGCTCAGGGCACAGGCAGAGCGAGGGGACACCTGCGTGCTGGAGGGCTGATCACAGAATCATGGAATGGTTTGGGTTGGAAGGGACTTTAGACACCATCTCATTCCATGTCTCTGCCATGGGCAGGGACACCTTCCACTATCCCAGGTAGCTCCAAGCCCCATCCAGCCTGGCCTTGGACACTTCCAGGGATGGGGCAGCCACAGTTTCTCTGGAAAACCTGTGCCAGGGCCTCACCATCCTCACAGGGAAGAATTTCTTCCTGGCATATAATCTAAATCTCTCCTCTTTCAGATTAAAACTGTTCCCCCTTGTCCTGTCACTATCTTCCTGTGTAAAAAGTCGCTCTCCCTCTTTTTTATAGGCCCCCTTTAGGCTATGAAAGGCTGCAGTGCTCCTAAAGGATGGGGGAAAGGTGGCCCTTGTGTTGGGAAATTTCTGTAGTCAGGTGAGTGCAGGGGGAAAAGCCCAGGAGAACCATAACTCCAAGGATGAGCTCTGCACCACAATCTGACTTGATTTCCATGGGAAAGAGACTGACCTTCTCCAACTCAGCACCAGGGAAGCACAACCAGGCACGAGGTGAATTTAAGATATTTGCCTGGAAAAAGCTTGCACGAAGGACATACTGGAAGCACCCTTCCCCATCATCCCACCATCCTGCTGGAGAGCTGGGGAAGGGGTGGGACATGGTGGCCTCATGCTGGTGAGAAACCATCAGAGATGGAGGAGAACATGCTGCCAACCCAAACCAGCCAGGACCCGTAACCATGTACCAGGGGCTAATCCAAGCAGGAACACTTTGAACTTGCAACTGAGGCACAGCATCAGGCACCAGAGGTGGCATGCCAGGAGGGGACAGACACACAAGCAGGGAGGTGGGGAGAGCAGCAAGGTGCAGGGCAGACCATGTGGGGACAGGGAGAGCAGGCATCTGACAGAGAGAAGGAGGAGCGGAGAAACGGGTAATAAATAGAAAGTTGTCTATACCTCAGCACCTCCGAGACAGAGGAATCGCTGTCATCAGACCTAGGGGCAGAAAATTAGCAGGATTATGGGAGAGAAAACCCAGACTAGAGGAGGCAGCGGTGGAGTCAGAGGTGGAAGATTGTTATTGCATCCAAGCCAGTGTAGGACAGAGAGGAGGAGTGGAGAGAGGGAGAAAGAGAAGCACACAGGAGAACCAGGGGAGAGCAGAAGAGCAGGAAGGCATGTGAGGATCAGACAGCAGGTCTCCATCAGGGAACACCAGTGCTGCTAGCAATGTCCGAGCCAAGAGTGGCACCTGACCTGCTGTTGGGGGAGGCTGGAGCAACATTTGTGGGTGGATGCCAGTCCATCAGCTTCCTTTGAGCCCTCATCCCCTCACCCCAGCCTGCTGCCTTGCCTTTCCAGGGGTCCAAGTCTGGCACCACCCTGTCCCCAGGCAGAGGCCAGGACTGTGAGCTCAGAGGGGGCACAGCGGGCAGGAGCACAGCATTGGCGTGGCAGCTGCTCCATCACAGGGAGAAGCAGGGAGATAAAGTGGTGACAGGACACTGGCTGGAGCCAACCCAAGTCCTGATGCTCCCATATACCCCCAGAGGACTCAGTATGTGCCATGTGCTACCATGTCTGGGTCCCCCTCACTCAGACACTCCCACCCCACCAGAACTTACTTATCCAAGGCAGATCCCTGGCTCTGGGTGCTCGTGAGACGGGAGAAGACGTTGCGGTCATTGCGCGGGCGGGTGGGTGGCGATGAGGGCGGCGTGAAGCCAATGTCTGTAGGCCTGAGCCAAAAGGATCAGACGGACACATGACTTGGGAGCCGCTCACCTGGCACCTGACTGGCACACCAGGGCCCAGAAGAGCTGCCCAGACAGCATCCTTCCCCACTGCTCTGGGCCACACAGCCTCCCCTGCCCACGGCACCATTTCCCCCAGGCTCACCTGGCAGGTTGCCCACGGTCGTAGGATTTCCGCCTTGTCAGAGGTGAAGTGTCCGAGCCCCGAGACTGCCTGGGACTGAAGCAAGTGAACAAAGCAGAGTGGGTGCCTGCCCCTGCACTAGGATCCCTCCACAATGAACACCTCTGTCCTCTCCCAGAAGAGCAAACAAGAAATGGGGCTACCCTGGAGTCACAATCTCGAGGCAGCCCATGAGTGCAGAGGCTTTTAGCAACCCAAGAAACTTTAATGAAGGCTGATAACCCAGAGCAGGGAATTGGGGACCCTCGCACCCCCCTTCTTTCCCTCCTCCTGAAGTACCCTCCTCTCCACCTGTGAAGGATACCAACATACTCCTACACACCCTCCAAGCCCTGCTGAAGAAATTCACTACTGCATGCCTGGATACGTGCAGGACAGGGCTCACCTTTACCCCTCTGTACCTCCACAACCCAGGCACAGCTTCCCACAGGCCCATGCCTCCACAAGCCTCCCAGTGCCCAGAGACTCAGAGACTATCACCCCATGCTCACAAGGTGCTTCCTCGCGTGGGCAGGCTGATGGTGCGAGACACCTTCTCCTTGTAATAGGGGTCTCGGATGGAGAAGCCAATCCCATCCTCTTTGATCTCCATGAGGGATGCCAAGGACTTGGTGATGTTCTTGGTGGAGACGTCCAGCGTGGGTCCCAGACACTCAGCTGACACTGCCTTCATCTGCCCCGAAAGCTTGGGTTCTCCCTAGAGCAGGGCAGAGGGCTCAGGGACAGGCAGCACAGGGGGGCAGTGGGAGCAGCCAGCGCTGTGGCTTGGAAGAGTTTGTGCTCTCTGGCCGCAGAAGGTTGAGTTCCCCATCACAGCCAGCTCTCCACACAACCATGACAGCCTGTACAGAACAATGGCTGCTTCCCTCCACCTCTGCCCTGCACGGGGCCCTCCTTGGTGCCACTCAGGTTCAGAAGGCACTGGCTGATGTTTCCCAAGTCCCCGGTGCCTCAGGACCAGGGTACCAGGAGATCTTGGTTCTGCCCACCCAGAGAGCGGCTGTACTGCCTTATGCCAAGCCTGGTTCCCCAAGGGTCAGACTGCAGAGCAGAGGTCTGGAGCATCACTGCACATCCCTCCACCCCTCCTCCCAGTCTCTGTGACAAGGCCACACAAAAAGGCCAACTAACCTTGAACTTGAAGTCATCCTGGCTTGCTGAGCCCTTCATGGTGAAAGACTGCGAGATGCTGCAAGGAGAAAGGAGTAAAGATGGATCTTCAGGACCAAACTCCCTTCAGAAAGCTGGTGCCACTGGTCCACCAGACTCCTCGGGTCACCCCCTGCTCCCCAGCACCCTTTCTCCAAGGAATGACAAAGTCTTCACTCCCTGCTCATGTCCAAAAGTCATCCTGCTCCCCCCACCAAGGGCTGGGCACCACAGAAAAGCTCAGCTGGGGCTTTGTTCATCCATGCCCCTCTACGAGGTCCCATGAATGGCACCAAGCATCCTGCCCCAGCCACTGCCAGCTCAGGCAGCACCAGGCTGGTGCTTACCTCCCATCTGAGGCCAGGCTGAACTCTGAAACTTCCTCATCTGTGCTGGTGTAGCCGTTCTCTGTGTGCGAGGGAGACAACACATCAGCAGCGCAGAGGGGACCCCACTGTCACCAGCCCCAGCCAAACCCCACAGCGCAGGGGGCAGCCCAGGCAGTTGTGGGGGGTGGCCAGCTCGTTGTCCCTGTTATCTGCTGGCCAGGACACATGTCCCCACCCAACCTGGCCCTTGGGGCACAGTCCCAGCCACAGCACCTCCAGGGCAGCCAGTAAGGGTGGGCACCCCACCCTGCAGGCAGCACAACTGGCCTGAGGGTGCACCCGCCCCAGGTCCCACCTTGCTGGACGTTGTGGATCAGCGCCTGCAGCTCGGGGTGCGACTCGGCCTTCTCCCGCAGGGCGTCCAGGATGGCGTGGTTCTGCGAGGAGCTGGCCACGTCTGTCTGCCGCAGGCGCCCCTCCAGCAGGCGGATCTGGGCCTCCTTCTGGGCCACCTGCAGCCCCTGCGGAAGAAATGCCGGCGCTCAGGCAGGTGCTGCAAGTCCTTGCCACCAGGGCCCCACCCTGGCACGCAGGAAGAAACCCTGTCACACATCCACACCCCAGCCTGGCCCCACACCTTGTCGATGGAGGCTTTCAGAAAGTTGTCCAGCAGCAGCCGGGCTTCAGCCAGGGAGCAGGAGCTGATCACCACCGAGGTGTCCGTGGAGTCCAGCTCCTCCTGAAACGTGGAGAGACAAGTGCTGGGTGTAGCAGGGTAGCTTTGCTGCTGGACGTGGGACAGGTGGAAGGGCCAGCACAGCACTTCCATCACCCTGCAAGCACTGCCCAGTCCAATGCTCGCCCTTCCCAGTCCGCCCAGTGGCTATTGGGGAGATCCAGCCATGGGGCTGTCCAATGCAACCTGAAGGGCTTATGCACTGCTGCAGAAATTCTGGTTCCAACCCTTAACTAGACCCTGAACAGGCACCTGGCTCACCCAAACCCACAACCCAAAGCCTAGCACGAATTAAAGCAGCCCTCCTTCCCTGCTAATCAAGGTGACAGCTGGGGACAAGCCAGAGACAGCACACAGCCTTCATTTCAGGCTGCAGGCATGGAGGGGAGCTGGGAGCTGCACAGTGGCATGCCCAGTATCACAGCTGTACACAAACCTAGATGGTTTCTGCTGGGAAGAAACCAGACCTCCTGGGATGTTTGCAGCACATGAAGCAACCATGGGGGTAAGTGACCACCAGCCCCATGGGGAAATGGGAGCCACAGCTTCCCCAGGGCAATTCCAGGGCAGTGGGACACCAGCAGCCTGTCCATGGACTTGCAAGGACTTACCAGAACTCTTCTCTGTTATTAATCACCTAATGAGAAATGACTGTGTGGGTGAAGCCCCACCAAGTGTGACAGTTCAGAGGATGCTGGGTCACAGAGCTGGCTGTGCCCAAGGATGCCCTTTCCACAGAGGGATGCTCTCACTTCCCCCCTGCCATCCAGACCCAGTCCTACTGCCCACCTTGGTCTCCTCAATCTGCATGATGGTGGCCTGGCAGTCTGAAATGCTGTCGTTGATATAGTCAATGTTGGCCCCCAGCACCTCAATCTCCTCGTTCAGCTCTTGCAGCCCTTTCTGCTCCATGGGGCTCTCTGCCTGCAGCTTTGCCCGCTTGCCCAGCAACGCCTCCTGCAGCAGTGACAGCTCCTCACGTTTCTGGGGGAAAAGGGAAGGGGGATTAGCACTGCCCACACAGCCATCTCCCTGTCCTGCACCCAGCCCTCTGTGTCCCCAGTGCCACAGCCACCTTGATGAGCCTCTCCATGTCTGCCTCTAGGTTGACGATGGTCATTCTCTGCATGACAATGTCAAAGATGCGCCGCTCCAGCGACTGCCACTTGAGGCGGGCAGCTTTGCTGAAGGTCTGGCTCGATCCCTTCTTGGGGAACTTCTTCCTACAGCCAGAGGGAAGAAGAGGCACATGGGCAGATGGCCACACCATGCTGAAGAGCTAGGCTTGCCCCAGGAAGACGTCTGGGATCTGGCTGGCCAGAAACGGAAGATGCGTCTGTGTTGTTTGTGCATTGCCCAACTTTTCCATTGACTCCTAGCAAAGCAGGACAAGAGATGAGTCCAGCAGGGTTTGTGCCACGGCATTTAACCCTCATGGAAGGCTAGCCTTGGGCTCAAGCCCAGGTGACAGTCACACTCTGCCAGCACAGCTTATCACAGGGTCACTGATTCAATATGGGTCAAGTGGACACTAAGAAGCCACTCTTCAACCTCCACCACCAGCCAAAACCCAGGCATGGGAGTGCCTGGGATGTCTCACCCTCTACCGCCCAGCCCCTGCCCTGACCTGGCAGGCCGAGCCCCATTAATGGAGGATGAGGGGTCTCCCAGAAAGTTGTTGATTTTCCTGTTCCACTGGCGCACGATGCTGGAGACGGAGCGAGCACCAGACTCGGGCTCGGAGGAGGTGGTGCTGGCCGAGACCTCTGCGCCCGAGTCCAGCATGGCCGGTTTCTGGTTCATCCTTCCCGCCACCCGGTCTGACATGGGCTTGGCCAGACGGCGCAGCGCTGACACCTGCCCAGAGGAAGGGCAGAAGAGAGGGAGTCAGCTGGGCAGCCCCACCCAGCCTAAACCTGTTGGCATCACCCCCAGGTCCCCACAGGTCTGAGAGTGGCAGTTCTGTAGACCCAGAGCCCAGGGACATTCGTGCCTCATGGGTTTCCCTCTCCTCCCTCATAACCCACCCCTGCCACCAGGCTCTGCTGCTCGGGACAGGGAATTCTGCTGCTGCCTACAACCATTTCCCACCCAGTTCCTGAGCCATAAAACCCCTCCTTTCCTTTTGGGAAGCCCATTCCCACCAGCCCTGTCCAAAGGATGTGATTTCTCTGAGCCAAGCCCTGGGGCGCAGACCTCCATGGGAGATGGGGGCTATGTGGAGGAAAGCCCCTTCCCTCACCTCCTGGGTTTTCCTCCGCAGCACTATTTCCTGCTGCCTCTTCTGAGACTCCAGAGCCCTGATCTGGAACTGCATGAGAGAAATGAAAAAGATACCCCTGAGGTCCAGCCCAGCCACCCCAGTGGTGGTCGCAGTCCCAGTGCTCCCTTTGGCACCAACAGTCTCATCCTGGCTCTAACAACAAGCAGGCTCTGAGCCTTGAGCTGACTCTGGTTGCACATTCCCCCCTCCTACAGCATCCCCCACAACTACATCAGGAGCTGTAGGGAGCCTTGGGGAACCGTTCAGCCAGCTGTGCTCTGCTCGGACTGTGCAGGCTCCAGTGAGGCCATGAGTGCAGCAGGGCACCAATCTTCATCTGTGAGCACCTCGAGTGCCAGAGCAGGACAAACACCACCTCCCCAGCCAGACCAGCCCCCTGCACGGGGCCGTTGGGAGCACGTGGCAAGCCAGGTTCTCACCTCCTGCCGGCGCTGCTCCTTCTTGAGCTGCGCGATCTCCCGATTCCTCTTGGTCTCCGCCAGCCGCCGCCGCTGCTGCTCCTCCCGCATCTGCTTCATCAGCGCAACCTGCAGCGGAGCGTTCCGTGTGTGCCCACCGCCCCGGGGCACCCACCCACCCAGCAGACAGATGCTCTGCACTTGTCACCAGAGTGGAAAACATTGCTCCAAGCGGGAAGCCAGGCTTGTCCAGGTGATTCCTCCCTGCCCTGGCACGTCCAGCTACCTTTGCCTTCTTCATCTCGGCCACTTCTGCCTGCAGCTTCCGCAGCTCCCGCTCGTAGCGGGACTGGTTCTTGAGCAGGCGAGCATGTTCCTTCTGGGCTGCCTGGAGCTTCTGCAGGTCCCGGTTCATCTCCTTCAGCCGCTTCTCATAGTCTGCTTTGATCTTGTTGGCTTTCTCCTCTGTGTAGCACTCCATGGTGCCTGGGAGGTGAAGAGAGGGCTCACAACAACCGTGCACCCTGGGATCCTCCTGCACCCTCATACCCTGCCTGGCACTGTGTCCCTCCCCACCCCATCAGAGCCCCCCTCACCCCACTGTGAACCAGGGTCTGTCTGGGAATACCTGCTGGAAGAGCTCAGCAGAGAGTGGAGATACAGGGGCTGGGCTGAGCAGGGCTGCAGACCCACAGCCACAGCAGGGGTGACCCTGCCCTATTTAAGCCTGGAGGTCAGCCACACCACTGGGTCTTTTGCCCCTCAGTTTCCCCAGGAGTCCCCACAGCTCCTGAAGTGGTGCTCGAGGCTGGAAGAGGCTTTGCCTCAGCATCCTTCTCCAGCACCAGCAGGGTCCAGAGCTGTGCAGCTGACTGATGCTGCTCCCACGGCAAGACAAGCAGTCTTGGGGGTGCCAGGGATTCGAGTAGGGGCAGGGGGATGACAAAGCTCTACCAGAGCCAGGCATGGATGCTTTGATTCAGAGTTAGCCGGGCTCGAGCTGGAACTGGGGCCTGACACTGCAGGGACAGGATCCCATGGGTGAGGTGGTTCTCACTGAGGTTTTGCAGGACCCGGTCCCGCTCCAGCTGCGTGTCCCGAATCTTGTTCTGCAGTAGGATCAGCTTTTCCTCATACTGGTGCTTGAGGGTCTGCAAACGCCGCTGGCTGTTCTCCAGCTCATCAATCAGCTTCTGCTTGATCTCAATCTCACAGGTCAGATCGGCCAAGTCGGCCTGGAAATTCACGGCTGGAGGCAGGGAAGAAAGTCAGGGTGGGAGGGATGGGGGAGAATCACTTCCATGGCCCCACCATTGAGTCACAGCACACAGAGAGCACAGAGGAGCCAACGGGAGCCCACACTGCTGGGGAGCAGCAGCACCCCAAAGCACTGCAGCAACCCTGGGGCTCTTCCAAGACCCACAGAGCAGACACAGTTGGGGAATCCTGCTCAACTCTGCCCTCCCAGGAGCAGAGCTCATTGCCAGAGATGCCAGCAAATGCCCCCCTCATGCCCACAGCTGCATGCAAATCTCCACTTTACCCTTCTCCTCTGCATCTGAGTCTGAGTCCACCAGGCTCTCTTCACTGCCTGAGTCCTCATCTTCATCCTCGCGCCCATCCTCTTCCTCACAGCCACTCTCATCCTGTTCTTCCTCCTCCTAAGAGATGAGTGCCTAATCAGCCAGCAGGATGGTCTGTCCTTCTCCCTGCAGCTTCTCCCTCCTGCAAACTTGAGCTCACCCTACAGCAACAGGCCACAGCCCCCAGGTGGGACTCAGCCTCCCACACAGGATGCCCAGGGGTTGCAGCACCATTTCTGGACCCCCAGAGCACGCTGTTGAGAGAAGCAGCAATTTGACTCATCCATTCCTGCATCCATCCCTTCCCAGCTGAGCAGCCCTGCGTTGCCCGACCCCTCTTCATCTATGCTGATTGAAACCAAGCCCCCCAAAATGTGGACTCCTTGTTCTACAGCAGGGCTGACTGGGGATATCCAACTTTCCCCCTGCTCCAGCATGGAGTCCTTGGCAAAATGACCCTTCCAGCCTGCTTCAGGGCCAGGCTGAGCTCAGTCCCAGTCCCACGTGTGGCATTTACAATGTTCCACACCCAGACACCCCTGTGTGAGCACAATGCCCTCTCACCTCTTCCACCTCATTCTCATCCGTCTCCTCCCCGTTGTCCTGCTGCAGTTTCTGCCGCTTCTTAAACGCCTCCTTCTCCGGGCTGGGGGGGAACAGAGTGGAGCTGGTGAGTGCCAGCATGAGAGAGGCCAGAAATGGGTTCTGCCAGGACCACCCCGTCCTCCTGCTTTTGGATCCTTTGGGGTAAACAGCCTCTGGAATTATGTGATGGGTGAAAAGGAGACCAAGGGCAAGGCAGGGCTAGGAGGGGAACCCAGGCATCCGGGCTCAGCTGTAGCACCGATGGGGGAAACAGGGAACCCCACAAGGACAGACAGACCTCATCCAGCCTCCCCCTTCCCCCCACAGCAGCTGCCTTCACCTCTTCCTCTGCTGCCTCCGCTCTTTCTTTTTCAGGCGCTCCAGGTCCTGCTTGGCCCGTCGGAGCACATCAGAGGCCTCCGTGTCCACCGGAGCCGCGGGGCTGCACAGCCCGGCCAGGCCAGCGGCCGGTGAGGAGCCCATGGAGTAGGGGGGCCGGGCAGAGACCCGCGAGAGGCTGCGGCGCAGGGACTCGTTCATGGACTCGCTCTCCAGGAGCTTCGTCCTACGGAGTGGAAACAGAATGTAGTCAAAGAGGGGACATCCCACTGCCCCTAGAGGAGGGGATCTGGCCTGGGTTTAGAATCATGGAATGGTTTGGGTTGGAAGGGACCTTAAACCTCCTCTCATTCCACATCCCCACCATGGGCAGAGACACCTTCCACTAAACCAGGTTGCTCCAAGCTCCATCCACTTACAGGGATGGGATAACCACAGCCACTTTGGGCAAACTGTGCCAGTGCCTCACCACCCTCACAGGGAAGAATTTCTTCCTAACTTCTAATCTAAATCTCTCCACTTTTAGTTTAAAGCCATTCCCCTTTGTCCTATCACTATCTGTTCATGTAAAAAAAAAATCCAGCACTCTCTCTTTCTTATAAGCCTTCTTTAGGCAGTGGAAGGGACTCTGAAGTCTCCCCAGAGTCTTCTACAGACGGAACATGATGTGCTCAGATGGTGTGAGCCAGGGACAGAGTCACTACTAAGCCATTCCCACTAATGATGGGTCAGAAATCCACAACACTGCCAGACAGGGTACCAGGATTGTGCAAAAGACTGGGATGGACCCAGCTCTGGGAGGCAGCAGTCCCTGGAAGACCCCAGACACTCCAAACAGGATCTCCCCCTCCACCAAAGCCCACACCAAGGACAACAATGGCCAAAGCACTGCCTGGCACCAAGGCTGGGCTTCCTTCAACCCTGTGCAGCAGCAGTGCCATCAGCTGCTGTTCCACAAGGCTTACAGCTCACCCCAGCAACGCTGGGGGCACTGAGCTGTGAGAGCCACCCAGCCCCAGACCCCGACATCCAACGACTGAGCAGCCGTGTGCCCACTGACCTCAGCTCTTCAATCTCCCGGATGTAGTTCTGGATCAGAGTGCCGATGGCTTCGTTGCCGTCTCCTGGAGGGGCACAGGTGGATCAAGGCACACACAGGCTGTACCAACAGTCCCAGCTGCTGCCTGGGCTGACCCACCAGGCCACATATGAGCCCAGCCTCACCTGCTTTGGCCAGCATCAGGTTGGCCTCCTGGCTCATGAGGTAGGTGACCCGGCTGTTGATGGCATCGATGGCCTCCTGCATGGCCTTCACCCTCATGCGCAGGGCGCTGTTCTCCTTCTGCAGCATGGTGTTCTCACGGAACAGGTCGCTGTAGCCCTCGGCGCCATCCTCCCCGATGACCCGCTTGCCCTGTGGGGACAGGAGCGAAGCCCCTGAGTGCAGGACAAGCTGGGACAGAGGGACCCACCACTGCACTGCCGGGGCAACCCCAGACGTGAAAGCGGGGACAAACCTAGGGACCAAGAGAGTCTGAGCTGAACAGGCAGAGGGTGAGATGCTTCAGGGCTTCTTCCTGCCTTACCACCCCCAAAATTTGGCCAAGGTCCTGCCTTGACAGGCAGGAGCTGAGACCCTGTTTCTTAAGCCTCCTGACTCCTCCTAGGAGTTACCCCTATCCAAAGCGGCAGGGGATGTGAGGCAGGAGGGTCTGTCCCACTAAATGTGCCCCAATTCAAACACAAGGATGGTGCTTTCTGCATCTGTCTCTGCCTCCTCACCAGTGTCACTCTACCAGCTGGGTTTGCCTTTGGTGGAGTTAATTTTCCTCCCAGGAGCTTTGTGTGGTGCTGTGTTTGGGATCGGTGCTGAAAACAGCACTGATCCCACAGGGATGATTTAGCTCCTGCTGAGCCAAGGGCTGTCCTGCCCCTCGCCCTGACCCACCAGTGTTGGGCTGGGGGTGCACAAGGCACTGGGGGGACACAGCCATGACAGCTGTCCCTCATTGACCACAGGGATATCCCAAACCATGTGATGTCATGCTCAGCATATAAAGCCAGGAGGAGAAAGAAGAAACAGGGGATGCCTGGAGTGTTGTCCCACGTCACTGCCACACTTGACAAAGCCCTGCTGGGCTGGGGATGGCTGAACACCTCCCTGTGATGGGACGTGGGGAATGAGTTCTTTGGTTTGTTTTACTTACTAAACTGTACCTAAACCAACAAATTTTCTCACTATTACTCTTCCAAGTCTCTCCCCCATCCCACTGGTGGGACAGTGAACAACTGGCTGCATGCAGTTCCCTTGCTGGCCAAGGTTACATCAGGAACCACTCACTGCCTTGTACTCCATCAGCTCCATCTGCAGCCGGGCGATCTCAGCCCGCAGGGCGCTGATCTGCTGGCTCGTCTTGTCCTGGTTCACCACCACCTTGTTCTTGATGTTGCGAGCCCGGTTGGCGTACTTGAGCGTGTTCAGGGTCTCCATGAAATCCCGGTCAGAGGGGCTCACACAGGCGATCATGATGGTTTGGCTTGGGGAGGCAAGGGCAGGGTGAAAGACGGGCCCAGCACCGTTTGGCAACCCAGCAGGTGGAAATGCAGGGCTCAGCACAGACCACGTGCCCCCAGACACCCATCCTGAACAGAAACCCACCCTGGGCCCTTCTGTGTTTTAAAACCAAGGTATAAACTGTGTTCATCCTTCCCACAGCCAGAACAGCCAAAAGACCCCTGACACAGCACACAGCACTGAGCAAAGGCAGCCCTCCCTCAATGCCTCCCTCTTTGGAGAAGAGGCAGGGAATTCAATCCATCCCATGCTGGGCACCACCACTTGCCAAGTCCCAGATCTGTGAGGACTCAGGAGGGTTTTGCACCAGCTGATTCTGCCAAAGCTGCTAACTGCACCCAAGGCTGATGAGGAGCCACGGTCTTTACATCTGCAAAGTCATGCCGTGCCTGGAAGAAGGCATCCCCTGCCCACCGGGCAGCCACTGGAGTCCTGAGATAGCTCCTACATAGCTCCAGAGCCCCTCAGCCCCACCTGCAGGGGGACAGCCCCTGCAGCCCTCACCCCAAGCTCAGCCCCCACCTGGGACCCCCTTACCTGTTGCCCCCGAGGGAATCCTGCAGCAGGCGTGTGAGCTTGGAGTCACGGTAGGGCACGTGCACGACTTTCTTGCTCTGGTCTCCGAGGGCACTAATGACATTCCCCAAGGCAAGCTACCAACACAAAGGGAAGCCCCCCCAGATTCAGCCCTGGCTGAGGATACAGCTGCCATGTAGCCAGCACATCAGGCCTGGGCCATGCACTGTAGCACAGGTTTGGGTTGCACAAGGGGCAGGCATGGGGCATCCCTCAGCCTGGGCTCTGCCTCTCTCCATGCTGCACTGAGAAGCAGCACCAAGCCCCAGAGTGGGGTTTTTAGCTCCAGTTAGCAGATCTCACCCTTTTGGGCCCCGCACCACTGAGCCCAGCTGCACCCCTCCCCACAGCACAAGCTTCCTTTGGCAGCAGTGTTGTGCTCCCACCACTGGCACTGTGCTCATTCTGGCCATCAGGCACAGGCAGCACAAACCCCAGCAAGACAATAGCACCCCAACAGCCAAGGGCAGCTCTCAGCAAGACCCAGAAGTGTCACAGGCTTCCCCAGGCAGGCCCTGCCTTGCCACTGCCCCTGCCCACCGGTGCCATACCAGCCCGCAGTTGATGGAGATCCCTTCCTTTGCTCTCTCGCCCGTTGCACCCGTCCGCTTCAGCCTCTCCGAGCCAGCCAGGTCCACGAAGTGAAACTTGGCTGTCAAGGTCTCGTACTCAGTGGCGGGTTGGGATCCATCCAGAAGGCTGGTCACCTCCCCATTCACCTGCATCCAGCGACACATGAAGGGTCACCACCCCCGACTGGAGCAGGCAGAAGCTCCCTTGGTTTCACTCAAGACATCAGCAAGAGCCTGAGCACTCCCCCTCCATATCCAGCCCCTCAGAGATGGTGACAGGATCCCAACAGCAGCTTGCTCTGAGCCATCCTGCCTTGGATCAGCTCACCCTCAGCTCCCACTAAATCCTAATGCTGGCTATGACTGGAAAGAAAACAGAAAAATCACTGCTTCTCTTTGCCAGACTTCAGACCTTCTCCCCTTCCCCAGGGAACCTCGTGCATCACCCTGGGTATGGAAGCCAGGAACAGCCTGGCCATGAGGCAGAACCACATCTCACCAGCTCTGGGCGGGCACACACTCTCGTCTGGCACAGGTGAATGGTGAAGATGGCATGGGACCGGGAGCTCTGCACATTCATCTGGGTGCTGGCGGTGGTGCGGGAAAGAGCCCCTTGTTTTAGGCACTGGATCAGCTACAATGACACCAGGAAGGAAACCTTAAAGCACCCTTCAAGGGAGTCAGGACAAACCCTGTGCAGCTCTGAGGGCACACTGACCTTTCCCAGAACACCCCTGGGACTGCACTGTCCCATCCTGGGAGAGATCTCCCCCTGTCAAGCTATCCCCACATAGCACATCCCTGGCCAGTGTCACCCATGTGCCACCCCTGCTCTGTGTCTGCCCCATCCCGCACCCACCTCATCCTGCGAGCTGATGAGGCGTGATGTGACCCCCGTGGTGTAGATGCTCCCGCTGGCATCCTCGTGGATTTTGATGTTGGATTTGCGGTGGCGTGCTTCAGGGTCGCGGGTGCTGTCGAACAGGTCCAGGATCTCCTCATTGTAGAGCTGAGCGGGGCGGCAGCGAGCGTGGGGTGAGCAGAGGAAGCGCGAGGCTGCTCGAGCCTGGCCCTGCAGGGCTGGCAGGAGCTGCCCTCTGGCACCCTGCTGCCACAGCCCCCGCTGCTGGGGATGTGTGTGTGCTCACACGCGTGTGCAAGGCTGAGCAGGGTGTGTGTGCAAGGGTAGGAGAGGAGGCACAAGCATGTGCATGCAGAGAGGATGCACAGAATCATGGAATCCTTCAGACTGGAAAAGCCCTCTAAGATAATCAAGTCCAACCATTTACCCCAGCACTGTCACGGTAATCACTAACCCACGTCCCCAGTGCCACACCCACACATCTTTTGAACATTTCCAGGGATGGTGACCCCACTGCTGCCCTGGGCAGCTGTGCCAATGCCTGACCACCATTTCAGGGAAGAAATTTTTCCTAATATCCAATCTAAACCTCAACTGGCACAACCTGAGGCTGCTTCCTCTTGTCCTGTCCCTTGTTTCCTGGGAGCAGAGCTTGAACCCCATCTGGGCCCACCTTCCTGTCAGGGAGTTGTAGAGAGAGAGAGAAGGTCCCCCCTGAGCCTCCTCTTCTCCAGGCTGAGCCTCCCCAATTTCCTCAGCCACTCCTCATCAGACTGGTGCTCCAGAACCGGCCCTGCAAAGCTCCGAGCTGCAGTCTGGGTTGGTTTCCACTGCCCAACCCCGTCCAGTCCCTGGCCCACACAAGCAGCTCTGCTGAGCAGACACCCAGGACCAATACAACCCCCCGACCTTGCCAGCTCACCTGGCCACACCAGCCAGTGAAATGCCACTCTCATCACATCTCCCTGAGGTCATCTCTGTCAGGTGGAAAGGGGATAAGGGGGACCGGGGAGTGCTGGACAAGCAGGAAAACACTGCTGCCCCAGAGCTGATTCCATCCCTACCTTAACTCTGCAGTGTCCTCTCTCACCCTGGGGTGGAGGGACACTCCTGCCCATCTGTCCCCTGGCTACCACCATTCAATGTCACCCTCTTGCACCCACATCCCAGCGCAGAGCACCGGGTCACCCAAGGATTGCAGGTTCCTGGCCAGCAGAACGGATCAGGCTAATCCGTCCCTGGCTGCCCCAGGTGCAACCAGGCTCCCTGAAGGTTTAAACCTGCTCCCGGGAGCCGTCACAAGACAGGGATCAGCCAGAACAAGTCCTGTGCCCCTGCCAGGACAATAGGGTTGGTAACCAGTGCCTGATGTGGCCACGTGCCCCTTTATCCCCACAGGACTTCAGGACAGGCAGGATATTGTCCTCATTTCCATGCCAGCACACAGGATCCCCAAAGGGAAGCCCCACGAGCTGAGCACAATTGGGAAGGCACCCAGGAGCCTGGACAGGCCAAGCCATGGGAAGGGGAGGACACAACAGAACCACAGGAGCGAACAAGGGCTCTGCAGAGGGAGACGTCAGTGGGAAGGATGTCTCCAGCAAGGAGGTGACTTTGGGCCCTCTCCAAGTCATCAGCATCTGAAGACACATGGATGTGATGGCCAACAAAGCCACCTAGAGGCAAGATCACAGCACAGGGCCCCTCCCTGTCCATCTCCTCTGGGTGCATCCCAGGTTGAGACCTCAATGAAGTTTGCTTGGGAGCTCAGCTTTGCTCAACACTACCCTGTGCTTTCTCACTGGGGCCTTAAACCAGTTCCCTCTTGCACCTCTGTTCTTTCTGCCCAGGAGCAACCCCCAGGAAAAACGCTGCCAATACATGAGGCCCACGGGCTTCCCAGGACAAACTTCTCCAAGGAATGAAGCAGCTAACAGAAGAGGCTTTTGAATAGAAGCCAGGACAGAGGCAGGAGAGGATACATTCTCAAGGTCAGAGATGGAACAAAGGACATGGAAAATAGCACAGTCCTTCCTCAACCCCCCTCCAAGAGTGGCACTTTCTTCTCTTCCTCTTCCACTGGGAACTCAGGTCCAAGGTAGCAGGAACCCCGCCATCCTTGCCCTCAAACAGGGGTAAGACAGCCCAGAGCCCCCGGATCCCCAGGGGACCCAGACATAAGACCCTTCCCATGGTGGGAGCTCCCTCCACCCAGTTTGTAACCATCACGAGGTCAATGACATCTCGGTGTTTCAAGTCTCCACTGCACCAGCATGCATCCCCAGTCCCATGCCTGCCATGGCACACAGCTCTGTCAGGAAGCAGCCAGGACATGAAGGACTCGAGGAGCCCACGGCATGGGAGGGGAGCAAGGACAGGGCAGGGCCGTGGTGGCCCCAGACTTCCCACCACCCACCTCCAGGAACTGGGCGCTGACTTTGAACTCGGGTGCCGCCACGCCCTGGCTCTGGGCCGCTCGCTTGCGCTCCTCAATGCCGCTGAAGAGGTGGCTGATGGCCCGCGGGATGATGCCCTGCTCCTCCTCCGAGATGCTCATGTCGAAGCCGGTGCCCATGGTGTACGTCTTCCCTGCTCCAGTCTGTGCAGAGACAATGAAGGGGGAGCTGCCTGGGCCCTCCCAGGCTCAGCTCTGCCCAGTGCACCCCACATTTTCGCTTTAGGCTCCTCACATACCCTTGCTGAGCCACTGTGACCCCCAGCAACACATCAACCCCCACACTCCCATCCCAGCCCTGCCACCCCCTCTTCCCACCCAAAGCCACCCCTGCCCCAGCTCTCACCCAGCCAGGGACAGCTCTGTTCTCTCCATACCCAGGCTCTCACAAACCCTCCACCTTCCATAAGCTCCACAGGTGCCCTGTCAGTATCCCCCGTGCTGCTGGAGAGCCCAGCAGCAGCAGAGCCCTCGGAGTGGGCAGGGCCCGTACCTGCCCGTACGCCAGCACAGTGGCATTGTAGCCCTCGAAGCAGCCCTCGATGAGCTTCCCCATGCACGTTGTATAGATCCGCTCCTGCCATGTGTCCAGGTCAAAGACAAAGTCATAGGTGAAGGCCTTGTCCTTCCCCAGCAGCACCTGGGGCTCGCCAGGTGTCACCGAGGTACAGATGTGACATCCCTCTATCTTCTCTTTAGGCAGCTGAGGACGGATCCTACGGGAAGAGAAGCAGGCTGAGGGCAGCTCAGTGTTGGGGAACACCAGCCTGGTCCTGAGGATGCGAGCACAGCCCGTGCTGTGTGCTGTGTCCTAGAGCGTGTCTACTCCAGCACAACCAGAGGGGGGAAAAGACTGTGCCCCACTGCTCTGAACTGGTGCAGCCTCACCTTGAGCGCTGTGTGCAGTTTTGGGTACCACAATATAAGAAGGACATAAAGGTATTAGGAAGTGTCCAAAGGAGGGGCATGAGTGGCGAAGGGCCTTGAGGAACCACATGAGAAGCGGCTGAGGTCACTTGGCTTGTTCAGAGTGGACAAGAGCAGCCTGAGGTCAGACCTCACTGAAGCCTGCAGCTTCCCCACGAGTGCAGCTCTGATCTCTGCTCTCTGCGACAGAACCCGAGGGAAGAGCTGGAGCTGTGCCAGGGGAGGGTCAGGTTGGATATTTAAAAATGGCTTTTCCCTCAGAGGGTGCTGGGGCACTGAACATGTTCCCCAGGGAATGGGCATGGCCCCAAGGCTGCCAGGGCTCCAGGAGTGTTTGGACAACGTTCTCAGGGATGCACAGGGTGGGATTGCTGGGGTGTCTTTGCAGGAGCAGGAGTTGGAGTCAGTGAATCTTGTGGGTCCCTTCTGGCTCAGGACATTCCACAATGTCTGCAATCCCTGCTGGAAACGTGGCTGATGCAGGCAGGAGCGGGCAGCACCTCTGTAGCAGGGAGCATACCGGGCAGGGGATGCTTCACCTCCTGCAGCCAGCCATAACCTTGACCTGTTTGTAGCTGAGAACAGAGGCTGACCCATCCCAGAAATACCACCAGCCACCTCCAGGATGAGGTGACAGGCAGGGCTGGGCACAGAGCCGGTAGCAACACGAAATTCCCCTGGGCCAGGCAGCCCTCACCCTGCGCTGGCTCGTTCACCCCGATGCCCACCCCGATGCCCCGGCTGGGCACAGACACGGGCCAGGACACCGAAGCAGCCCCATCAGGGACTGGGGCAGAGTCAGGCAGCCCCAGCACAGCCCCACTCGCTCCCGACACAGACACATCAAACCGCAGCTACAAAGGCTTGAAATGCAAAATACAAAAACACGACAAGACAGTCCCCACAGTTTGAACCAAAGCCCAGCCCAACAGCTGTCCCCAGCCGTGGGCTCACCGAGGGGACCGGGCAGGCTGGGCTCCTGGCTCGGGCACAGAGCATGACCCACCCATTGCATCCCCCCTACTGCACTCAACCCCTGCCCGAGAACTGTGGGAGCAGAGAGGCTGGACCTGCACAGACACTGCTCCACTTCAGGGCTGCACAGCTCTGGCTGTTGGTGGATGCACCAGCTGCAGGAAGCTGGGGGCTCCCAAGGGACTCATGGAGAAAGAGGGAGTTTGGAGCCAAGCGCCATGCAAATAGCTCTCATTAGCGCTAATGACTGCACAGCTCCCGTCCCCGGGTGCTCCATAAACACAGCTATTAATTCCTCCAAACCACATCCCTGGCAAGCCACATCGAGACCTGAGCAGCCGCTGTGCGGATTGGGACTCAGAATCATGGAACCTCCTGAGTTGGAAGGTACCCACAAGGATCATCGAGTCCAACTCCTAGCCCTGCACAGGCACCCCAACAATCCCACCCTGGGCCTGGGAGCATTGTCCAAACGTTCCTGGAGCTCTGGCAGCCTTGAGGCCGTGGCCATTCCTTGGGGAGGCTGTTCAGTGCCCGACCACTCTCTGGGAAAAAAGAACCTTTTTCTGATATCCAGCCTGACCCTTTCCTGGCACAGCTTCACTCATGAGTCCCCTGCTCCTCACCCACCCACCCAGACAGCAGCAAACAAAGCCCAGGAGGGCCAGACCCCATGGCTGTGTTTGGGGGCACAGGGTGTCCCTGGCAGTGCACAAGCACCCCTGCACCCCCTCACCCCACGCAGCAGACGCATGGGAACGGCTCTGTGTCTCTGTGGATATATTTAGCGCAGCAGCCACAATAAAAAGCAGCTTCTGATGTGCTCAGTCCCAGACTTGCTCCTGTCGCTTTCCCAGGGTCCCACCCTCCTCCAGAAAAATTATCCCTGACTTTAATTACTTCTGGAGCAAGATGATGTGCTTCCCCCATCCCCACCCTAGACATGCATGGCAACTCCAGCCCCAGGGAATGGGCAGAGGAACAGACTGGAGCCACAATACGTTTGGGAACTTTTTTTCCTCTTGGGAAAAATGAGAGCAGGTTCTCAGCAAAACATTTCTTTGTCTCTCCTCTTCCCCTTCACTCCTCCCAGGGGGTTAAATACCTGCAAGGGGAGTTTGCAAGATCATGAGCAGCAGCGCTGGAGGGGTGTGCACACATGAATTTTCCACAGGGCATTTAGGAACCCACTGTGAGCCTGGCCGTGCTGGGCTGTTCCAGTGTCCATACACCAACATCTGGCCCACTCCCATTCCCCAAACCTCACTGCCCAGCCTGCTCCAAGCACCCAAGAGACCCATCCCTCACCCTGGATCTCCCAGCCAGGGAACCTGTGGGGATGGACAGGACCCAGGTGCCAGTCCTCAGTGTGCTCCCCCATGCCATCCTGTCCTGCTTTCCCAGCATGAGAGAGACATGGGAGATGCAGGAATCCCCCAGAAGCTCCTGCTCTTCAGGCAATTGGCCAAGTATCACCCAGGGATGTCCCTGGGAGCTGCTGCCAGCTGATGGACAAATACTACAGACTCTGCTGTGAGAATGGGGGGAGTGGAACAAGAGGGCAAGGACAGGCACCAGCTGCCAAAATTCATGTGGGAAAGCACAGAGACACCACAAAGCATCATGGGGGTCTTGTGTGGCCACCAGGAGACATCTCAGAGGGTTTCTCTAGGCCAGTGCAGCTGCTTCTCCAGCTCCCCAGCATCCAACTGCCCCAGCTCTCCTGCAGCAGTGTCGCACCCCTGCCCTCTGAGGAAGCCCACCAGGATGGGCACTGCGCAGCATCAGACCCCGGTTGGGTCAGGGAAGTGTTCACATGTAGTTCCAAGTCATGCCCGGGCACCACGACACCTCCTCCAAACATAGAATCATGGAATTGTTTAGGTTGAAAATACCCTCTAGGATCACCAGGCCCAACCATTAATTCAGCTCTGCCATATTCACCACTAACCCACGTCCCCACGTGCCACACCCACACATCTTTTGAACGCATTCAGAAAGGGCAACTCCACCACTGCCCTGGACAGCTTGTGCCTGACCACCCTTTCAGGGAAGAAATTTTCCCCAATATCCAACCTAAACCTCCCCAAGGACAACCTGAGGTCGTTTTCTCTTGTCCTGTCACTTTTTGCATGGGGGCAGAGCCCAACCCCCACCTGTCTCCACTCTCCTGTCAGGAGCTGTGCAGAGCCACAAGGTCCCCCCTGATCCCCCTTTTCTCCAGGCTGAGCCCTTTCCCAGCTCGCTCAGCTGCTCCTNCAGCTCGCTCAGTCCCTCCTGGTGCTCCAGACCCTTCCCCAGCCCCGTTCCCTTTTCTGAACATGCTCCAACCCCCGAATTTCTTTCCTGTTGTGAGGGTCCCCAGATTGCCCTCAGGACCGCAGGTGTGACCTCAGCAGCGCCCAGCTCAGAGGGATGGGCACTGCCCTGGTCCTATGGCTGCTACAAGCCAGGTGCCATTGGCCTTCTTGGGCACACCATGGTCAGCCACCACTGACCAGCATCCCCCAGGTCCTCTCCTGCCAGCAGCTTTCCAGCCAAACACGACAATCACCTACAGAGCCAGCCTGGGCTCTCTCCTTGGCCCTGTTCTCAACCCCTACTGGTAACCATGGGGGAGGTCACAGAGCTCGCCATCCTCTGCCTGAGTTTCCCATGGTCTCCAAAAGAGCCATAAAATCACCATCTGAGTGTGTTCTGGCAATCCTTGTCTTTACCGCTACCAAAAAAAAGTCCTGGCCATGTCCTGTCTGTTCATAGGTCCAGAAGAACTGGGTGTGATGCTGTCAGGGTCCAACCCATGAATGATGGAGATGCTCCCTCACCTGCATCTGGACACAGCCAACCAACCTGCTCCACACCTGCTTATGGTTTGCTTTTCTGTTATTCGTGGGATTTGTGGAAGCAGGTAGAGAGGTCAGGCAGACAGGCTCCAAGATGGCGAAGAGAGCACTTTATTTACAAGAAGTTCTTTTTATACACACTAATAAACAATTGTCTATTGGCGAAAGACAATCCACCCCCAAAGACCTATTGGTTATGGCTCGTACACCTCTAACACAAAACACAGAGATTAAGAAAGTACAGTTTATCGATATTCTCCATGAGAGAGAAAGAAAATCCTAAAACACTGCAACTACACCTGCTCATGACCCACCAGCCCTGAGGAGAGTTTATGCCAACCAATGGGACCCACAGCAGAGCCAAACACACAGGGGTGCCCTGGCCTACAGGAGTGGGACACCCACCCAGAGCCTTGCTGCCCTCCTGAGAGTCCCCGACACAGGCTCCTGTGGTTATGTGACACTTAACCCACCTGCTAAGTGGCAGCCAGAATTAACCAGCACTTCACCAGCAGGCTGCTGCCTTCCACCCTCCAGCTTGGCAGGAGTGACCCAAACCCCAGCTCTCCCAGTCTGTGCCCGGCCAGCCCCACACTGGCCCTGGGGACCACCTCTGCCCAAAGCCGGCATGGGGAGGATACAGCCTGTCCTGAGGCCAGCAGGTTGCTCAGTGCTCGTCTCCCTCCCACCAGCCTCAGCACAGGTAACACCCCAGGAAGGACAGAGCCAGCAGGAGCACGGCAGCAGCAACCACAGACCCCTCAGCTCCCTGTGAAGGGACGGTGACAAGGGCCAGGACAGAGCTGCACAGTCCCAGCCAAATGCCCCCGCCAAGAAAACCTTCCCAGGCACCCAGCAACCAGGCAGGAGGTGGATGGATCAACACACAGAGGAGCAGGCAGGGGTGGAGAACATCCCTCTGAACCGGCAGCTCTCGCTGGGGCGATGATGGGCGTCGCAGCAGGAGCCTGATCCAGCATCAGCATCCAAAGGCCTCAGCACGAGCGCCATTCGTGCCAGGAGAGCCGCAGCCACACAGGGACACAAAGGGGACCTCGGCTGGAGCGTCTCCATCGCTCCCCTTCCCATCCCTGCCAGGCTGGCAGGCTCTGAAAGCACCGTCTCCACGGCTGAGCTGCCAGGGAGAGCGAGCATCTGGAAAGAAGGGGGGGAAGCGGGTCCTGCACCACGAGGGGTAGGAGCCTCGGCAGGCACAAAGGATGAGCTGTTCTGCACCGCTGCCCTATGCCAGCCTGGGCGAGCGGAGGAGGGGCTAAGAGCCAAGTGCCAGGTGGGCACTGAGAGGCAGCTCCAGAGGCAGGGGCAGCCTGGGGGTCCCTAATCCCAGCAGGCACAGCCTTCCAGGGAGGGATCTGCCTATCCCAGCACCACAAGCCCTACAAGAGGCAGGAGGATGGGGTTGACCACACCGGGCACAGCCAGCATCCCCACTTCAGGGCTGCACACAGCACTGACAGCACCAGCCTCCTGAACTCCGAAGGGAGGCTGTCTCCTTGCTCAGGAAGGCACAGTTTGGCTGATGTGGACTGCTGTGCTCATGTCCTCACCGAACTGTCTCAGCTTCCTGTCTCCCAGCCAGCCACCACGGCAGCCCCAAGGGGCTCGGAGCATCCTTTGGCTGCCAGCACTTTGCCAAAGCCATGGCAGCACACTCCCATAGCCCTCCAGCCCAGAGCCAGAGCCACGACACCCCCACCCCACCAAACTGCCTGTACCCATGGCCAGGCCCATGCCAGGCCACACCATCCTGCTGAGACACAGCTGCCCCAGCACAGGGCAGCCATCTGTCCCACCTGGACATCCCACTAAGCATGGCCCACAGGAGAGGGTGGGCACAGGGGCAGAGGGACCCAGATCCATCACCCAGGATCACCCACATCACGCAGGGACTGTTCCACCTCCCAGGGAGCCTGAGCACTCACACCTTCCAACATTTCCCAGCGCTTGCAGCGGGCTGTAGAACAGCCACTCACAGACAGGGGTTCACAAAGAGCTCCTGTCCCTCCAAGACCTCTCTGCAAGCTGCCTGCAGACCCTACAAAGAGCTGTTCCTCTTCCCTCCCAAGGAGGCTGCCCAGCCAGGAAGGGCTGGTTTCCCAGGGAGCAGAGCCAGAGAGCTGGGAAGCGGTGGGTGGAAGAGCTCCATGGGATTTTCCCTCTCTGTGCCAGGCCCCAGAGGCTCATAGCCACTACCTCTTGTCCACCTTGTCTGCAGAGGGGCAAGGCTGCCCACCGCAATGCTGGTGAGGCACTGCCCCTCACCCAACCCCAGGCATCAGCCACCACGGGCTGGAGCTGGCAGACCTCGCAGGGGCACAGCCCAGCTCTGTGAGCCTGCCAGGACAGGTGAGCTGGGCAAGCCCAGACAGCACCTGGCTCTCCTCTGCACATTGCCTGCACTCATTCTGCTCCTATCTCTGCGCCTGCATCACCTCTGTTCACCCCACTCCCCAAATCATTTGTGTTCACCCCATTTCCCCTCCCCAAACAACCTTGCATTCACCCCACTCCCATCCCCACCTCCCCTGTGCTTGCCCTGCTCCCATGCCCACTCCTCCCATGACCCCATCTCTGCTCCCCATGTCACTGGCTCCCTCCAGGCAGACCTCGATCAGAGCTGCAGAAGCACCTGCCCAGGAGCACCTGCCCAGCAGCCCAGGCCTGCACACAGCCCCCCTGCCAGCCTCGCTGGCCTCTCTGCTCCCTGCCCGCTTCACTGTCCTCTGCCCCAAGCCTGCCCTCCGTGCTTTGTGCTGCCCTGTAATCCCACCAAGCAGCCCAGATCATCCAGGAGGAGCAGCTCTCACATCCTCTGATGCTCTCCCAGGACATCTGACGGGTCAAGGGCAGCCCAGGCAGCACAGACCCGACAGGTGAGGTGGCGTGTGGCCCGTGGGGTGCAGCATGGCGGTGTGTGGGGCACTCAGCTTGGCCAAGCAGCTCCCCAGGGTAGGATCAGAACAAAGAGCTCCAGGTTTTCCCACATCTCCAGGCCAACACCACAAGCATGGATGGTGCTGTCTGCCCTCACCAGTGGCTCCCCAGGCCCAGATCCCATGGGGGAATCTGCCCCCTTGCCTGGGAAGGGATGTCCCAGCCCCATTCTCCCTGAGCATGGGGCACCCAGGAGAAGGCTGGCTGCCAAGGGCTGGCTCTTTGCACACAGGTTATATTGGACACAAACCAAGATGAAGTTCAGCATTTAATTACCACGGCAGGGAAGCGGCTCAGCAATCAGAGAAAATTGAATCAGGCTCCCCGGGGACTGCCAGGTCTGGTCAGCAAACAGTCCAATTAAGAGATATAACCAGGCACCTCCCAGCTGAAGCAAGCACAGCACAGAGCCCACCACGGCCCAGTCAAACCCTGCCAAGGCAGAGGGTGCCACAGCCAGCACAACCAGCGCTGGGGCAAGACAGAGCTCCCATGCAGCCTGGGGACACCCCACAGAGCTAGGGTGCACCCCGAGGCCCACTGGGCACAGCTCAAAGTGGGAACATGCCCCCACACCACATCCATCCCCCAAGGAAGCCACCCCAGTATCACCCAGCCTGCTCCCCTGCAGGGCAAACCCCGCTGTCTTGGACCCCAGAGCCCCCTGGGCTCCCCCTAATCCTCCCACTCCAGACTTTCCCAGGCTTAAGGAAACCTTTAAATCAGGCCCTGGCAGGCACCATGTGCTGCTCATTAGCTCTGGCAGGAGCACAAGGCTCTGAGCTGCACCATCTGCTCTGTGCTGAGACCCATGGCGGGGCAGGGACGAGGACAGGCTGCCTGCACAGGCCAGCACCGGGGACACCCAGCCCGTGGCAGCAGGCAGAGACCAGCAGGACCATGGGGATGCACGGGATCGTGCTCTGCTCAGCCTAGAGGAGAGCAGGAGCCAACCCAGTTTGGGATCTCCCTGGACTCCACGTTCACCCCGGATGCCTTTGGCTCCACCTGGGATCTGCCCACGGGGAACACCACGAGGATGTTTGCAAACAGACCCAGGCCAGCCACCTGTAAAGGGGTGCAATGTCACGAAAGCCCAGGTGGGGTGGGAAACACAGATGTGGCAGCACACACGATGCACCGCACGCCCCAGCAGGGCCCCCACGCCCCTCCAGCCATGCAGGAACAGTCCCAAAAACACTGGCTCAGCAGCAGTGTCAGCAATTAATAGGGAATTCAAGGAAACCATCATTCACCAGTAGACCCTGGGCCTGACAGGCCATCAGCCTGATCCTGAGGGGCACAGGAATGCCACAGGTCTGATGGAGACAGATGGAAACACTTCCCCACCCAACTGTGCACCCCAGTACTGAGGCTCCCATTTGCTCCCAAGTCAGTAAATCACATCCACAGGATCTCTCCCTTTCCCAGGCGCCCCTGCAAGGTCCCCATGTCCCACTTCCATCCCAGTACCAGTAAGATGTGCCCATACTGGAGATAAGGTTTCCCTAGAGCCAGCATGCTGGCAGCCTCCCAGTGCATTCCGACTGCCACTGGGGAAAAACAACCTGACCTTGGCAGAAGATATGGCAGCCCCAGAGCCCACCGGCAACATCAGAGCAAACTTGCCCACAAGAGATGGGAGCAGGTGGCACAAAAGAGGTGCCTCTCCAGCCCCTCCCCAAAATACAAATAAATGCCAAGCCCTTGGCCAGCAGGATGGGGGATGCTGTGAAGTACCCCGGAGCAAACCTAGTCCCCTGCCTGGCCAAGGAACGTTTTGCCCTAATGTCTCCCTCAGGCAGGTGCAGCCTGAAATAATGGATGAGCAGAGACCACAGCAGCACAGACTGAGACCCTCTCCCCCAACAGGAGGGGCTGGGTTATGCCTTCCAGCCCTGCAACAGTGGGCCAGGGAGCTCAGTGCTTGAAGGGCAGAGGAAGAGGATGAGCAGGAGTTCAGCTCCCTGCCAGCATCAGCCACGTCCTCCCAGGCCAGAGCAGGGATGGACACATCTCCCTCTGCCAAGGTCGGGCACGGGCAGCAGGAGGTGCCCGCAGCCCCACACAGTTCCAGGGGCAGCTGGACCACAGGACAGGCACAAGGCTTCACTACAGCAAGCTGTGACAAGAAATCCCCCCCCTCCACGTCAGGCTCCAGGGAGCTGCAGAGCAGGGAATGGAATTCCACTGGACTCCCCAAGACCTCGGCTCAGCCCTGAACCCTCACTTGGAAATGGGGGTAACAGCTGTATGGCATCCCTATGGAGAGAGCAGAGGGGCACATTCCAAGCAAGATGAGGCAGCCTCAGTGCCAGAGGGGACACAAGCACACACCAGGGCAGCACTGGACTGGCTCCTGCTCTGCCCAGAGAGGGAAGGGGTGGTGGGCAGGTGGCCGGTCACTGTCCCTTCCACCAAGCCAAAGTAAAACCCATCAGCAGCCGACCATCGTGCCGAGTCACCCCCTGCAGATCCCGAGCAGCAGATCCCACGGCAGCTGCCCTCACAATCCACCACATCCCAAATCTGCCGGCTGTTTAACCAGCGGCATGGAGTGTTTTGACAGCCTCCAGCAGGAAATAGCCCCGTGGGACCACCGGGGCCAGCCCCCCCAGCCCCCCAGCAGGAACAGCAGTACAGCCACTGGGCACGGCTGGCCCCGTGGTTCACACTGGGCTCATAGGGGATATCACCTTCCCTCTCCTGGGGCCAGGAGCCATGTTTCTGACAGCTTTGTTTGGGGCTTCATCTCCTGCAATTTTCTCCTGCCTCCAATTTCACTGCTGAGGCAGCAGCTGGCTCCGTCCTCTGGCTGATGCTTGGGAGGCCAGGGCCTCCCAAGCTCCTGAGGCTCCATGGTATTCATTCAAATGCCCTGGCCATGGGTGATGTGTGCAGGCACCAAAACCCTCCTCACGCTGCTTTGCCGTGGATGATGGCACATCTGGTGGGACCACGGGGTGCAGCCCTGCTCCCCCCTCACACCGGCTCCGTCCCCTTTCTAACATTTCCGCTGTAAAGGCTGATTAAGTGTCTGATTGAAGCCAGGCGCAGAACCCCCTGCATCCACACACCTGGGCTCAGCCGCTACCCCAGAGCCCGTGGAGCCCCTGCCCACCAGGGTCCCCATCACATCCCTGCAGCCTGGGGAGGCACCGTCTCCCTGCCCTCTGGAACACGCAGCCCTCGCAGTCACAGCAGGGTGGGAAGCCCCAAAGCGAAAGCAAAGAGCAGCCGCTCACCCAGATGGGCTCAGCCCAGCAGCAAAACAGTCACACGATGAGGAGGGGGCCCACTGCCATGGCTGAGTTGCCCTCAGTAGGTGCAAAGGGTGGAGAAAGAGGCTGGGGTGCTCACAGCAGTGTTCTGCCAGCCCAGTAACCTCAGGAGACAGCAGCCTCCTGAGATATTTCCTTCCGGAGATCAGGGCTGCTCCCCGACCCTGCAGACGGGAGACAGAGCATCCCAGGGCTGTGACCAACACCAGGATGGGCTGCTCCCCTCCCCCCTTCCCTTCCCCTTCCCCCTCCAGGAGACAGTCACATCCCATGCCTTGGGGTAGAATTGATTGCCTGATCTCTCCCTGCACAGCCCTGTGACATCTGAGCAAAGCCAGCCCAACACGAGCCAAAGCCGGCAGGAGACACTGACCCCACCACAGGAGCACACCAAAGGGGCTCTGAGCTCCTGCAGCAGCAGGTGATGGCGGGCAGCAGGTACCAGGGCTGTACCCTCCCTTTGCCCACTGGAGCCCTTGGGCAGCACAGACACTGGCACAAGCTGGGTTCACAACACTTTTCCAGCTGGACTCAAATCCATCCCAGAAGAGCTGATTTGGAAGGCCTTCAACTTCACTTCCTCGGGGACTGACCCCACCAGCTTCCAGAGACTTTGGATTCACAGAAAGCATCCCAGCAGCAGGCACAGAGCCCCAGCCATGTGGCAGTAGAGATGCCAGGACGCTGGCAGGGCTGGAGCCCAGCTGATCCCACCACCAGGCTTTTGCCAGCTCAGTCACTGGGCCAAAGCATCCCCAAGGGTGCATGATGATGAGGGGAGGGGGGGACTCCGAGGAAGAGTTGGGAGTCACTCCCCAAGGCAGGAGCCAGCAATGGGCTATTGGTGTGCAGCACAGAGCATCGCAGCAGGAGCGCCTGCAAGAGCAGCAGAGCACTGGAGGTTGCAGAGTTTAAATAAACTTGAAATACGACTCAACTTCCTTCCCCAATTTCACAAGCTCTGTTTCCTGCGTCTCTGCAGCCCGCCAGGCATGCTCAGTGCCACGGGCAGCTCTGGCACAGGGGATGCCACTCTCTCTTCAATGAGCCATCCAGTGTGGAGGTGCCCTCAGGGAACAGCTCTGCAGCCAGCCAGGCCACTCAGGCCTCCAGCCAAGGAGTTTAATGGTTTCTGGGGTCAATACGTGCCATCAGCCCTTCCTGACACTGCAAAACTACTGGGCTGAGCGCTGCTTCCTGCACCCAGCACAGCGAGTCCCACTCACAGGCTCACTGCGGCTGCAGGAGCTGGCAGCACCTGTCTGCAGTCTTGGAGGGGGCTGTGGGGAGAGGGGCTGCTGAGCCTCCAGGCACGAGCCTCAAATTCCTGGCACAAGCCTCAAATCAAGGCTGTGCTCCTAGACAGCGAGCAGGAGTGGGGAGCTGCTGCGCTGGCTGCATTGCAGACACCCATTTGAAGGTCACCTAGAGAAGGAAGCAGCGGCTGCTGTCCAAGGAGGGCTGGCCCCCAGGCCGCCCCGCTCAGCACCACCGAGGCAGGAGGCAGCTTCCTGCTGAGAGCGCTGCGCTGGCGCAGGGCACGCAGGCACCAGCCCGACTGCTGCCGGCAGCTCGGCCCTGGCGGTTCCTCCCCGCCCATGGAGCCGCAAGTCAGGCTTGGGGCTAAGGAGCAAGAAAAGGCAGACCCTGCTGGCAGCGAGGGCGAGGGCCAGGGCAGGATCCAGCCCTGCCCTGGCAGACACGGCAGGTCTGAGCTGCAGGTACAAGGTACAGGCACAAATCAGCCCCTGGGCCAGCAGGAGCTGCTGGGCCTGCATTTCCTTCTGCTGACAGCAGCGCTGCCGCAGGTATCAGCCATTTCCCTCCCAGCACGTGGAAAGATGAAATAATGTCCCCACACTGCAATCGGTGGCTCAGCACCTGGGTTCTTTGGACCTCAGTGCAAATGGGGCAGACGAGAGTCTCAAGGGGAAGATGGGAGCCTGTGAGGCTGATGGTAAAACACCACAGCATCGCTCCTGCCTTCTCCTGCAAGACAAAGACAACCAGCAAGAACTGGGATGCACAGAGCCAGCACCTCTGTTCAGCTGTCCCTACTCCTCCCACTCTAAGGCTCTGTGGGATCACAGAGATGGGTCCTGATGACTGCGGCACCTCCCGACATCAGCGGGATCATCCCCAGCTGTTTGACCCCAGCAGACAACAGTGCATTCCACCAACATCACCATCACTTCCCAGCGTCCTTGGCCCTTCCCCAGGTACCACAGCACTCCCATCAGCAGCACAGACAGAGACCCCAAAGAAACAGCACAGCTGGCCAATTCATGTTATTATCAAGGGACAAAAGGGGAGCTTTGATCCATGTCCTGCTGCATCCCAGAAACATTCAATCTCCCCCATGCTCTGATGGCTGAGAGAGGTGGGATCTGGGGCAGGTTTACTTCAAGGGTTTTAGAGAATCCTGTAGCCTGGCTGCTCCACCAGCAGGGTGTCACCAGCACTCACAAAGGAAAACCTCACTGCTCCAAGCCCAGGACAGAAGGGGCCCCAGCCCCCCAGGGCTGCTGTGGCAGAAAAGGTGGGTGCTCTGCAGGAAGAGCAGCTCAGCCCTTGCACACTCGGCTCAGCATCAGAGCCACCTTCCTGCGTGGCACCACGACCTGACGGCTTTGTCTTGCAGCCTCCTTGCTCCCAGCCCTGCTCCTTTGTCCTCCCGACTCACCTCCACCACCACATCCCCCCACCTGCCCAGCTCCCACCAGCTGCACTGAGTGGGATGATGGCTCACTCCCTCAAGGAAGGGGTGGAACAGGATCGGACCTCTCCCCCCCTCCCTGCTTCCTCACCATGACCACTCCAGCCCCATTGCAATGCTGCGTACCCCAGTCACCTCCTGGCTGTGATTCCCTACCCAAGCACTAGCCAGCCCAGGACCCCACTGCCGGAAGGGTCCTGAGGGATTAGGGGAGCTCAGCAGAAATGTCTCCACAGCCGCCATCCCGCGGGGCACCCACCCCATCTCTAGAATGATGTTAAAAGGCATCATCTCGAGAGAAATGCAGGATGGAGACGGGAAGAGTCTGGCCAGGAGGAAATCTCCACCCCCAGCGTCGGCATTAACTCGGTTCCAGGGTCAGTGTCCTGGCACAGACACTCTATCTTGGCAGAGCCCTCCCTGCCCCTGTGCAGCCACCCCAGCAGCAACCGCAACAGGGGCTGCCGTCACTCCTGCAGCCCCCCCATCCTTCACAACCAAAGCCTGGCCTCGACCCTCGGCCTCTCGAGAGGAGAACGGCAAAAAAATCCCCTCCGGCTGCTCCCAGGGCGAGCAGGCTGGAGGGGCAGGGGGAGCTGGGAGGTGTCGTGGTGCACACACACACGCGTGCACACGCACACAGCCCTGCACATCCGCGTGCACACGCACACACAGCCCCACACCCACCCGCTCTCCCTCCATCACTGCCGCTGCACCAGCAGCATCTTTTGTGCTCCCGCTCCGACCAGGCAGGGCACGGGCAGTGCCTTCCGAGCCCCAGCGCAGTCCCCGCAGCCACGAGCACCCGCCCTGCCCGTGCCGGCGGGGGGACAGGGGACGGAGCGGGGGCAGACACCGCGTGCCCGGCCGGGCGGGAGGGGCTGCAGGGCCGGGCTCCCACGGGGTCCGATCCGCTCCCACAGCACGGGCCCGGCACATGCGACTGCCCGGGCATGGGGGTGAGTGGGGGCGGCCGGTCCCTTCCTCCGCGTGACGGCGGCTCCGGCCGCGGCAGGGTCCCGAGCCGGGCAGAGTCCCGCGCTGCCGCTCCGGGGGATTCAGATCCCCTCTTTCCCGGGGACTCCTTCCTCCTGGAGGGGCAGGGAGCGGCAGAGCCCCGGCGCCGCGCACCGCACGCACCGGCCGGGGCATGGCGCTCACAAAGACGAGGGTGACACAGGGGGGTGGCACCCGTTCCCGCGGGGCTCGGCCGCGCCCCCCGAGCTCCCGCAGTCCCCCGAGCCCCGGAGGGCTCAGAGGCCGCCAGCAGCTCCTCTGTGAGGTGCGGGTCTGCAGGCGCATTGTTCCCAGCACAAAGGAGGACACCGAGATACCGCATCGCTTCCCACCACCCAGCGGGGGGGCGGGCGGGGAGCCCCCACAACCCCCAGCATCCTGGTGACACTTCGGACGGCCAAACCCACCCGCGCAGCAGCCGGGAGCTGCCCAG
>VZTX01006366.1:23033-132114 GCA_013400915.1 Pardalotus punctatus | reverse complement strand
AAAGAGGGAGGGGGGTGAGCTGAGAAATGGTGTCTTAAGAGGGAGAGGGGTGAGTAGAGAAACAGTGTTTGTAGCAGAAGAATTGTGGTGATGGACTGACTAAGGAAAAACCCCATACCCTGCCCCCCACCCGGAGCTGTTGGTTGTTTGAAGGAGGGGAGGGGGTGAGCTGAGAAATGGTGTTTGTAGCAGAAGAATTGTGGTGATGGACTGACTAAAAAAGCCCCATACCCTGCCCCCCACCCGGAGCTGCTGGTTGTTTGAAGGAGGGGAGGGGGTGAGCTGAGGAACGGTGTCTTAAGAGGGAAGGGGAGTGAGTGAAGAAATGGTGTTTTAAGAGCTTATTTTTACCTCTCATTTATCCTCCGACTCTGTTAGGTTAATAAATCACTTTGCAACTTAAGTTTCTTACCTGTTTGCTCATGTTCTCGTGTGTCCCCTCCCCATCACGGCCTCATCTCAACTCATGAGTCCAGTGTGTTTGTGTTAGTTTTTTTTCCTCTCCTCTGCACAGCTGCAGCAGGAGAGAGCATAGAGCAGACATCGTAGGTCCCTGGCATTTGGCCAGGGTCAAACCTCGACAATCAGCTATGAAGGGCAAGTCTACCACCCTTTTCTCAGTGCCAATATGTGGAAGCTGTAGAAAATGGGACTTTTCTTTTAATTTAAATGTTTGAGAACAACCTGATTTCAGGTACAGCACTCTTTTGATATACTGGTATATTGTATCTTCAACAGCAGATACAGGGAGTTTTCACTGAGAATAGAATAATAATAAAAAAGTTCTCCCATCCTCTCTGGACTCCCACATCTAGATAGACATTGCTCATGCCAACAGGATGACAGGCTGTGTCACTGCTTAAAACAGTTCTCTTATAAACAAATGCTGAAGCTTTGCATCCTGCCTGGGAATTAGAAATAAATATATCCTATTTCAGTAGAAAATATTGTAAAGAATTGAGAATCCTGTTTGGCAACAACAGCAAAAAAGCTTAATCAAAAGGAATTGTGCTTTGCAAACTGTTTAAATCCAAATTAAATATGAGGCGGATTATGCCAATAATGGTGATGATGTAACTCATTGTGGATATTTATTTACATATTTATTTAGCAGAAATCTGCTAAATGAAGCAGGCTCTGGTGCAGCTAATTGCCAGTTAATTGGCTCCCAGGAATTACACACTCCTAAGCGAGGATGTTAGTGACTGGTTTTGACTGTCACTGCCTGTTTGTGAACTCAGGGTATGACACAGCTACAAAACCAGCCAAGAAGTAAAACGTACAGCTCATAATTTTGGTGCTAACTGGAAACCATGTGGCAGCATGGACAGTCCCAATGACTCTGTTCACAGTAAATAAACTTGCTGCTCTCTGCTCAAGCTCTGGCTTAGCCATGTGCCAGCAGTGCTGGGAGAGGTGGCTGCCATGCACCACGGCTGTGCTGTGGCTCCCAACAACACGGCCAGGCACAAGGTGCTGCTCAGGCTTTGCCCTGCTCCTCTCCAGCTTATTAATACAAATGTAGCATCTAATGCAAGAGATTGTATATGTCCCCTTCCCCCCCATTAAAATACAAAGTGTAAATGAAATTCTGAACGAAGAAAACAGGTCTCAAAAATTACTAGGCTATAGGAACTCAACAGAATTAAAACTACCAAACAGTTCAAGTCCATTTTTTCAACCTCTAGTCAAACATGAATTTAGCCTATGTGGCAGTTAAGGTATTTAATGCAGTTTCCTGGATTTTTTTTTTTTTTTAATGCTTTTTAATGGCATTCAGAAAACTCTTAATGAAGAACAGATGAAGAATAAAAAGATCTATAAAGGCTGACATTAAAATAATAGCCATTTAACTTCACATGCAAGTAAAAGAATGTAACTTCTGTATCAGTGAACAACGAATTATGGCTGCCCTGCTAATATGCTTGCAAAAAAAAAACCTGTCAAAAATGGCTATAAAAATAACAGTGACAATTTAATATCTACAGGGATTAGTATTTAACAAAATTAAATGATTTTAAAACCTGACTTCAGTTCAAATATTTATGTTAAAATTCCTAACAAGCAAGAACATGACTGGCCATTATAAACTGCTATTTCAACATTCCAACTGGATTTTACTGGGTTAAGAATTTAGAATCTGATTATACTACACCCAACTTTAAAGATTTTAAAAACTGGATTGCTTTAAATACTGACAAAAGTGTTTAACCTCTTATAGATGTATAAAGAAGATATTTGCCTTCTGAACACTAATAAGCAGGTGTAGTCCATGAGGACTTGAAGAACCAAAGTTTTCTAGCAATGAACGTGTGGATAGAACAGAAAACTGAGTTAAGGAAAGTAAATATTTCAGGCATAGCTTCAGTAATAATACTGGATGCAGCCTTAGAGGGGGTGCAAGAAGTCTGTTCCAGTGATAAGGGTTAGATTCTTGCTACTGCATGAGGTACTGTGGAGATTTGTAAATAATTAAAATTTCTGTATCTTAAAAATCAATACCTGCCCAGCAGGACACAGCTGTGCCCGGCCTGGCTGCACAAAGGGCAGGGAAAAGGCAGACCTGCCCATCCGGTTAGAAACAGGCTGGAAGTGTCTCTTACTTGGTGAATTTGAATAGTGGCAGCAAGGATGGAATATCATTCTTACCCTGAATTTTAGGGAATGTTACTGTGGGTGCCAAAGTTTTGGTTTGCTGTTCTCCCCAGTAATTAACCAATCTGCAGGATGATGGCACATATCCTTCCCCAGAGAGACAATAACCTCTGCCTTCTCATTTGTTATTTTAAGACAATATAAGATTGATTAAATTGCAAAGACCACTGATGAACAGAAGTAGCAAGTGGATACAACTTGCACGTGCCAGCCACATTGTGATGATTTTGGGAGTGTGTTAGGCAGCTGTGTTGCAATTAGATGAAAAAGTCACAACCTAGAGAAGAACAAACAAAGCAAATTTGTGCTAACCTCAGTCTTCACAGTACCTTTAATATATCTGGGGCTATTTGAATAGTTTTTTTAAAGTAGTAAGCGCACATTCGGCTCTGGCTTAAGGTGTATAAACTGCTTAATGATAAAGGGTTGTTTGGAATCCCTTTCTGCTAGTACTGGAAGGCAGCCTTAATGGAAAGCAGTACTTAAATCTTGCAAGATGCATTTCTGAAACTGCAGTGCTTTGCTATTCAGCTGAAGCCTGCTGCTTGCCACAGGAGACTGACCATGCTTAGGCTATTAGTAGCCCAACCTCTGCCAAAGTACCCAACAGCTTAAACCCACAAAAATGTGGTGGTTTAAAATTTCTACCTTTTTGTAAAATGAGTGATATTTTGTCAATTACTTTTCTTCTACAGGAACAGCTTAACCAAGAGAAACTTCATCAAGAAAGCTTTTAAGACTGTTTCAGTAACATGGTGGTCACAAAATATTCTGTCACTTCAACAGCATTCAAAGGAGGTTCCACTGGCATCTGCTGACTACTTGTAGGAAGGGCACATCTGTACTGTAAAGACCTCACTACAAGAGATATGATGTGGGCATATTCTCATTATAGTACTTGAGTCAAATGCAAATGTTCCATTAACCAAAACCAGCAGTGGAACCTCTGATCCAGTTCTCTGGCTTGCAAGCATCATGCTTGCCTGAGTATGTATGTGGGCATACACTAGGTATGTTAGATGAATTTATATATCCCTTTGTCCAAAATTGCAGGGCCTAATTGAGAAGGAAACCTGGCTGTCCCTATAAGTCACTGACCTGCTGGAGACCAAACATTTAGATGATGTGCACAGAGGACAGACCTGCACTAAGGCAGATAAATGGCCAGGAGGTGCTGGAGATCAGGCCTCTTAGGAGCATGTGAAATAATAAAGATGACCGATGTCTGCTAGTACATGGTTTTATTCAGTTTTATTTGAGTAACACTGTTACAGTGTGCTCATTTCAAAGGAGAAGTTAAAGCTTGTATGATAGGATTTTGTTGTTCTAAATTGAAACTCCTTTTATTCTGCTAATCCTTTCACAGGCTGCAGGCTCTCTCTCATCTTTTCAGGCACACAGTCCACTGCTTTATTTCCTGCTCCTCTGTTCTGACTCTTGTACTTGGTCTGACTTCTCTACTTCCTTTACTTCTGACTTGTTCTCCTCTTCTCTTGCCAGTGTTGGGATATGTGGACTGCATTTCATTACCATGAAGAGAAACCTCAGCCTCCCACGTCCTTCTCTGTACGTGGCAATGATAAGGCAATGATTGGGAAGAGCCGAGGGACTAGGTCATCTTTTCAGTGAGATATTCTCAAAGTGAGCTCCCACATGCTGCCACACTCAAAGCAACCTATGCTGCAATACAGCTCTGTCCAGGAGGGGATTACAACCAGCTACTTTTGCTGAACTTCATACTGGACCTTCCTCTTCTACCTTATTCCCTGACATCAGGGACCTTGAGCAGGGTTTACTCCAGGGCAGTGCTGCCAGGTGAGGATGAGGGAAGCCCACAGACAGCTTGCAGAGCAGTCATCTTTGGTGGTTCCCACTGCATCCCCACTGGCAGTGGTGCATGGGTCTATGGTGAACAGAAGCTCAAACTTTCCCCTTGACTATGGGACTTCAACACAAGGGAGCTACTGTGACCCTTGAAGCAAAGCAGAAAAGGCTTCAACTCTCCTACTAATTTCCAAAGAGAAACTGAATGCCAAACCTACCTTGATGCTGTGAGAGGAATGTGGAGGAAATCCCTGTGAAGTTCCTAAAATGCCTGGATTGCCCTGGTAAGAAAGTGCAGCACTGCACACTGACTGCTCTCTATTAATAGTGCAGCTTTATGTTGTCCTGGCTCTTGTTATCTGTCCAACATCTGGTTTCTGTGCTCTCTGGATCTCAATATCCTGACTTGGAATTCCACCTGCAAATAGCAGAAATGTGTCAATAAATCCCATGATGTAGAAATGGGCACTGTGTAAAGCTGTGCCCTGCAAGCATGCTGGAGGATGTGGGGGGGGTGTTCTCTAGGACACTGTGTTACTGATTACTAACAGATAAATTCTGATTTTAAGGAAAGCAACTGCTAGTGGAGATTGGTCCTTCTGTAGCAACTTAAGGGGCAGATGCCAGCCCATTCAGCTGGTTTAATGTTTGTCCCTTGGCTGAGAAATCCCATAAGTGATAGCTGCACCTCTGGGAGTGCTCTCACAGTGCCCTCTACACCTGCAATGATTTTCAGTATTTACCAGGACAAAAAGTAGTTACAAAATGCTGCTGTAAAGCTCACCAACTCAGCTTTAAAAACAGCCAAAGAGTTCAGCTGTGTTGGGGAGTGCTGTGGGCCAGACAAGGACAGTATGACAGACACAGCTTTTTGGCAGCCCACTCTTCAGCCCTACTCATGTCAATGGTAAAGACCACTGCACCATCTTTGAAGGACAATTTATGTAATGGAAAATGCTGGATTTTTATCCTTTTTTCTCCCTCTAACTCTATTCTTTTTGCTCATTGTGTTTGATCATGGTGAACAGATTATTCAGTCTGGAAAATTCACCAAAAACTGCTGCCCAGTGGGAAAGCCTCTTGATGTCCATTCCTGAAAGCTGTCAGTCCTCATGGATGTGTCATTGGCCACATCAGAAAGATTAAAAAAAACACCAGTATGCAATTTCGAAAGTTACATAGTGCACAGAAGGATTTTTTTGTTAGACCAGTCTAGGCTCTAGCAGAAGAAAGCAGCTTGGAAGCTGGCACCATCTCTCTGACCCTGACCCTGCTCCACACTCCCTGCTTACCTTGCACAGCATCTCTGGAGGTTTTTGTTGTGAAAAATGTTCCTCCTTGTGAATTCAAAACTTTGTTTACATATATTGGTGTCCTTGGAACCCTCAGCTATGGCTACCAAGAACCCATGTGTGCTCTGCACCAGCCAAGGGACAGTGTGGGGACTTACGGGGCAGCATTACAGGAATGAGCAGGTCTGGACAAAAGACACAGCTTGAACTTAATTGCTCAATTGCAAATAAAGCAAAACTTAATTCCCACTCCTGCCTCTGATTTTCTCTCAAATTACTGGGTTTTATGCCTTCTGCTCTGATTCCACAAAGATGAGCCATGCAAAAGTGCCCTCAGACTCAGGCCAACTTGTGGATTTTGGACCGTGTTTACACAGCTTCTGCAAACTTAGAGTTCATTAAGAGCATCTCTAAACTAAGCATCACTTAATCCTTGATTTCTGAAGGAGTATAATGGGAACTTCAGTATATTAAACTTTTAAAGTACAGCTAAAATGTTCAAAATGCCTTCCTGAATTGAAATTCCAGGCAATACATATTTAAAACAAAGCTCTATGAAAATGGCAGTAACAAATCATCCAAATACATCAACTATTGTGTTATAGCTCAGGTTATGTTATTGAGAAGAAAGATTGATTTAGAATCCCCTATAAGCTCTACTGCCATTGCCTAGGATCTTACACAACCTTTTTTTTTTTTTCAGATGTAAACAAGACATAAACTTCTTAGCAAAGTTTGTGGTTGTTGCAGGTTTCACACCTCCTTGATCAGAAATCATTCAATCCCTCAAGTTTACATTCTTCTGGCTGTAAATCTGTGTTAGCATATTCTGTGTAGTTAGTTGTACCCCTTAGTGTGGTAATATCAGCATTTATATCTCGCATTTACATCTCTAAGTGGCTTTATCTCTGTTTTATCAAAGATTACAAAGGCTACAATCAACGAACTGAGGTGGAATTTAAAAGCAAAAAAGTGGTATTTATGCTTCCTGGGGTGTCTATAACTATTGCACAATATGACATTTAACTTAAAGCTTGCACTTAACTCGAAGTGCACTTTGGTAACTAGCTCAGCCTGAGTTTAAATGAGATTTACAAACACCTATCAGCTCAGTATACACTTTGACAGACACCACTTATGATGCTCTGTTGCTGTCCTCATATATTTAGAAACCAATGCTGACTTGTATCTTGACTTTATTTTTAAAAATTTAATTTGTTCTTAAAGAACATGTTTAGACAATTTTACTGATGAGAACTAGAAACTTCTGGATTTCCAAAAGAAATGGCAGCTTTCTTGCCATTCTTAAATATCTATGATCTGGGAATTTAAGGACCTGTTGTAATACAATCTCAAGAATTAGCAATATGACTATATAATATTCTTTTGCATGTATGAATCCTGTATTTGCAAATCACACAACTATCTTTTGAAATTAAGTATCTTCAAAATTATGAGATTTCATGTTGCTCACTGATGTCTTTATGTATCAGGTTTATCTAACCAGTTGACCAACTGTACAAAAAAAATTAATCAAAAGAAATTAATCACTCCTGCCTCCTGAATAGAAAAATTTGTTTACAGAATGGTTTGAGCACACAGAAACATGGAATTAAATTAGTTAATCCTGCAAAATACATGTTAACACAGACATGAATACCCCTACCATCACAATGTATAGGACCCCGATTATAACACACACTTACTCTTCTAGTTTTGCAAGAGATCAGAGATCTGTCTTGTTTTTCTTCTTTCCCAGTTTCCTAAAGTAACAGACATACATTTGAAGCAAGCTCTTTATAAACGTCACTTTACAGAAATTTTGTCCTTGGTTTGGGGTTTTTCAGTTCTGGTGCTTCTGAGCAGCTAAACCTCAGCCAAGAACTCCTCAGACTCTCCCAGAAGGCCTCAAAGGGTAACACAGGGATTTCAATATAGTGTATTCATAGACCTGTTTTCAGGGAGGCTCTGTCAGTTGATGGCTACAAGTGAATTTATGCCTTTTGGCCTTTGTGTGCCACTTTCCCTGTCTGAAACACAGAGGATGATCTCTACCTGCTGCAAAAGGCAGCCAGGATGCTGCTCCTGTCCCCTGACCGTGTTTGGTCAACAAGAAGTGTGCTCATTTTTATATTTGTGGTAAAATGAGTGAATGGGACTAGCCCCCGATAACGTCAATTAACGAGGACAGGTTACACTTGTTGGCATTGCTCTGTGCTGTGCAACCTGAACACAGTAAGATCCATTCTCACCTGCTTCACTGTGGTGTGACTGCCAACCTCGCTCAGGTATGTGGGCAATAAAGGATTAATGTGTTTTGTACCTAGCTAAATTTAATTAATTTACCTACCTAAAATTAATTAAATTTAAAGCCTGACCCTATGAGGAAATGAAGTCCTCTGCTCTTGCTGCCTTCAGTAGGATTTGAGGAACTTGGGACCAGTTAAGAAAAGGGTCTTTAATTTTCTGTCGGGAGCACAAGCACGTGAAGGAGAGCAATTCCTTCTGTATGCACTCATAATATGTACAGGATTGGGCACCTTTTGTAATAGTCTGCTTAAATCTTACGGCGTTGCTAGGAAACTGGCCGAGTCCACAACCAAAAAACATGGAAACATTGTGTCCTACTGATTTCTGGCAGAGTTTACCATAAGAAATGGCTTTATTGCAACAAGATCTACTAAGCAGGAGTACAACAAAGGTAATATATCAGCTTTCTTTTTAAATGACAAATATTTTAATTCTATCACACACATGAAAATCTCCTATCTGAAGGCTAGGCATGTGAGGACACCATGAGAAACAAGCACGTCTTTCCTTTATTTAAAATACGGATACATCTATTTTTAAATTTACTTGAGTCAAAGTAAGTGTTTGGAAGCTTAACAAGCTTGGATACTCCCTGCTCTTTTGCACTAACTAAGGCTATTACTATTTTCAAGGCATTTACAGAAAGAGCAGATTATGTATGTTTCCAAAATGTTTTTTGGAACTTCAAGTTTTCAGACTGCATTTAAGAGCATCAGAAAAAAAGAAATTTTTATTTATGGAAACCTAGAATGACATTTCTGATACAGTTTCTTATCCCCTTCAAGACATCAGAACTGTCTGTGTTATTTTAAATTAATGATAAAACAAGACTTGATGCCCCAGATACCAAAGAATAAGTCTGCTATCAAAACAGGACAAAATCTGAGCAGAGAAAAAAATAAGCCATAGGGAAATGGGGAAGAAATATAGTCCGAGGTGACCTCCCTTAAAACAAGCAAATAAATCCTGTCCTATTAAGCTCTCAAGAGAGCTGCTAAAGAATTTTAAAATAATCCAGACAAGGAACTCAACCCCACATTTCATTCTTATCAGTCCTCTTCTTGCAACTCCCTAAGAAAAAATGATCCCTTGGGTATTTTGTACAAAAAGATGTATTTTTATGCAAACACTTTAAGCTCTAAGTCCTCATTCCTTGGCAGTCATTATCTTCAGGTTTATAGAGAAGAAAATGTTGATCCTTTCCAAGGCACAGGTGGGCAGCAAGGCAAGAAACACACTTCTGCATTCATCAGCCTTCCTTGTGGGGCCTGACAGGAGCAATCTCACAGCACAATACTATTAAAACCCTCTCATATACGGCACCTGTTAATAGTTTTTTCTCCTTCTCACAGGGTGGTTGCACAATTTAACAGCAAAAAGATGGAAGACAGTGAGGAACTGGGAGACTAGCCAAGTAAGGATGTTTTTTCTTGTCAGACCTGTAGCTTATAACGTCATGCACATGTACATAAGCGCAATGGCCTTTTCACAAAACTACTTGTGTCACAGAGATTCAGACCTCAACTTCTGTCCTCCACTGTCTGGATGCATCTCTGTAAGAGAGCAACTTTTTATACTGACTGCTCATCCCCATGTGATTTTCTAACCCAGAGATAACGTACAATAATTAATGTGCCTATGACTTGACCAGTGCTACAGGTGAATTAGAAACTTTGTGATGGGCAGCCTTGTGACATTTGTTGCCATAGATCACTCTCTCTGACCCAGTGTACTCAACAGAATGAGTCTTCTGTAACTTTTTCTCCTGGTATTTGTGGATGTAAATAAGGTCCTTACATTGTTCAAACATAATTTTTTGTGGAATACTATATTAAGATGTTTGGCCTGATCTAGATTAAGCAGCTTCATGTAACTGATGAAAGAGTTATTGTTTTTCACAGCAGAAAAACTCCCCCTCATCCAGATCACTGACCTATTTCTTGGAGTTAGAAGTAATCTTTCTAAAGTTTTACTGATTTGAAATGCTATGTTTTACACTATTGATATTCTAGTCCCACATTTGACATGTGATTACACCATTATTTAAGGATCAGATAAAAAAAGTCAACTTAATTTTGAGATGCAAAAAGATTTAGTTTTCTGTAAGCTTTGGTACTATTTGGTACTAAAGAAAGTGTTAAATGAATCAGAGCAATTCAGCGCTGGGGGCTATTCCACTACTCAACAATACAGAAATCCCTCAGGCTTAAACATCACCAATATGGTCCTCTCCACTTTTCTTGCTCTCAGATCCAGTGGAATTTGTCTCTATTGCCTGAAAGAGATGATGAACCATGTCTAGGAGGAAGAATTTAAACAGCTCACCCTAACACTAGATTGGTTTGTACATTACCCTGCAATCAGAAAAATAGAATCTACAAGTTCCTGAGGATGGGAACAATTTCTGGACAATCACTCTTCAAATCTTGCTTTTCAGTCTTGACTTGAAAAGGCCAGCACCAGAAGAAAACCTTAGGAGAATAAACTAATACTGCATAAAGAGATTTTGTGGAGGCTGACATGAATAAATGTATTTACCGCCATATATGGCTTTCCTCTGCAGGACAACTCTATGCTTTCTCACTATACAGAGAGAGATACAAGCATTTAAAAAGGAATTAGGGTGTTGAGATGCTCAGTCAACGTTGGATTGCTGACTCCCTGCTGTTTGCCATGGAACATCTGCTAAAGAACATTTTGGGAGACTTCTGAGTTTTTCAGGACCAGCAGAAAAAAACAACAGTGTTAGGATGTTTTATATTTGGGGCACTTCAATACTGACAAATGTCTTCTCATTTTATCATGCTGCAATCAAGATGACAAAATAGTGTGGCAGCTAGTAGAAATTCCCCCCACACTACAACAAAAAACAGGGTCTCAAAAGGAAAAGTTTGGCACATGAAAAGCTCCAAACACAAAAAAGCTAAACCTCCACCAAACAATTTCTGCTAGTTGTGAGCCTGCCAACGCAGAACAGACTTTCTCAACAGAAAAGACTACATTATGCTGGAAGGAAATGAGCTGCAAGGCACAGGAAAAGGGAACACGAGTGGAGATTTATGGCACTGCTGAAAGCAGGCACTGTACTGCCAGACCAGAAGTGAGACACTTACCAAATGATGCTACCTTTGTTTGTTTATCTATCAAGGAAGGAGTTTCTGTTGTAGGGTATCTAAACTACTGGCATTCATTGAAGAGAGCTCATTGCTTTAGCCCTGGGATCAGAGCCACTGCATCCCAATCAGAATTTTCTACTTTTTTAGAAGGCAGGAAGGTAAAAAAACCCAAAAAACTAGCAAAACTCACCCAAACCCAGCCCACTTAAGCAATGGTGGCACATGAAACATGACCAGAGAGGATACAGCAAGCACTGGGCATTAATACCTATCCATTTCCATTTGAGTTCTTGTATGTTATGAAAAGAGTAATATGAAGGCTATTCCCAGTTCCACACATTCTCTTTCCCCAGTGTTAAGCTAACAGCTTGCTGAATCCTGTACTAGGTTCCTGCCTATAAAGACTGTGGAATTTTAGGTCATGTTAGAATGGCAAGAGGCATAGCGGTAAGGAGATAGCTAACTGACACACAGCAAGGCTGGTAAATAGTTTTCTGTTAATGACAAGGAGAAAAAAATCACATTGGAGTGCTGCAGCTGGAAGCGATATTTATGCAAATAAAAACTTCCCTGTATACGCATATGAAATTATTTGTATTTAACAACAATGCCAGGCAGATATTACGACAACCAAGGCATCTCAGTTGCTCCCTTGACAAGATTATCATGGTGTGGGCAGTAACTTGCACTACATACTGGGACAACCCTGACTTAGGGAAGCATCTCTGATGTAAGGAGGCTTTTCAGCTCGTAGGCATTGTGCTGAAACCATCCACTGCATGGATGCCTGACATCAGCTACGGATGAAAGTAAGCATGTGCTGTTGTCTGGGCAATGTGGACAGATAAATGCAGAAAGTTACTTTCAGAACTAGCAATAACTGAACACATTGCTCACTGGTCAGCTGAACACAGCTTTGTTACTACCATTGGACCTGAATCAGGAACCAGTTTATAACAGATCTTATATAAAATTTGTGTGTAAGTAGAATAAGTACTGCAAGCATTTTTTAAGCAATACCAAGTCAGCTGATGCAGATAACTTGACTGCCTGTGCTCAGCAAAACAAGAAGACGTATTTACGTTTAGTTGACATATTTTATTGTAGATCAATTTGTAAGTCTTCCAGTAGGTCTTATATAGCCTGATACTAAATCATTCATGAGTATACAACAGATTTCATCATAATGGAAGTATGACCCTATGGCTACTTTCATGCAGTTTTACAACCGCATTAACAAAAGTTTCAAGAGCTGTTTAACTGTTTTATATAGTGTTACTTGATCTATATTAAACAGTTAAACAACTCTTTTTACATCTGTTATATATGCAATTTGTGTATACAGTTAAATATACATTTCTAATGTAAAAATGGTGAATTTGTTACTCAGACCCAAAGAACCAGGCTGGTATCAGACATTAATGAGTCTGCACTTTCTGGTTCTTGTACTTTTCTAAAGAACAATGGAATGTGGTAGAAACTACACAGAGACAAATCATGGAGCTTCTTACTTAGCTTTTCATCTACACAGGCAAAACTCCAAGGAAGGCACTGTATAGCTAATATGCCTGTGCTCAAAGAAAACACATGTACAATAATCTTTATTACATACACAGTTCTACAGATGAGATGTAAAGCCAGCCATGTGCATGTGCATGAAATAAGTATTCAATTAAATGCAGAATTGATTTCTGTGTCTGATAAAATCTAGTGTGGATTTCAAACAACTATATAGTAGCTATAACTAATTATCTAGGAGATAGTACTGCATGTATGTCACTACTTTTTAAGCTCTATCAGTTCATCTAAGTATTGGCAAGCTTGATTTGTGATGTATTTGAGTGCATTAGAAGATTATTACTGTCTGAAGCACATGAGAGATTTGTTTTCACCATATGAAACCATGTTTGAGACAGAGCAGTTTGGGTGCTTCTATAGCAAGTCTCAGGCACTTTCCAAAAGTGCTCTTCCTGTGGCAGATGAATTGCCAGAAAGATTTGTTACTACTACTAAAGAGTATTCAGTTTTACAGACATTAACTAGAGTCAAAAGGTTTTGTATTTAGTACCTGCATTGACATTAGGATACTCAGAAGAGGCATCTTCTGCCTCTGTAAAATAACATTTGGAAACAGCCTTCTCTAATCAGTCTTGTTTGTAAGCAAGTTAAAAAATATAAATGAAGTAATAAGAATAGACTTATGTTGTACTAAGGCTAGGCTGCTGGAAGAGATCAGGAGACTGTTCTATGGGGTGGATATAGGACAGTCATATTACATTCCTAATTTGATGCAGTTTGTTATGCTTTTTTTTCTGAACATTTTTCGTTATATGAACTGGTATTTCTCATGGCAAAACCTTTCAAACATCTATAGAAGGAGGATAAAAATTTGTGAGTATGAGTTTTTTGAGTGCATTAAGGCCACATAGCAATTTCTTGTGTTGGCAAGTATCTCGGTTGTAAAAGTAGAAAGAAAATTACCCTATAATTCTAAACATGGCAAGAAGATTGAAAAGAAACACCTGTTTTAGCACAGGGAATTAGCACAGGGTATGGGAGCTTGAGGACAGCTGGCATGATACAGGCTGTCTGTGCCCTCCCTGCTGCCTGAACCACTACACGCCCTGTATTCACAGGGCAGACTGAGCCTGTCCTTAGCTCTAAAAGCCAGAGGCATGGCATGTTTAACCTGGATGACATGATGCACCTGTAGAGGCTGCTTTTATTTTCTTGGTTGCAACTGTGACGGGGTGCTAACAGACTACAAAATATCGAGAGATTCTGATATTATTGGAATACTCTCAAATATGGTATAATGGTGATAAAGGTGCTCCCACCCCCAAGCCTACTCTTTCACTTCATTTCACTGCTTTCTGAGTGCTCTCTAGCACAGACTCCCCAGCTCTGCAACTCATATAATGCCTTATTTTAAACAAGCAGAATTAGTGTATAGAAGGCAACCACAAACTTGTTAATCACATATTTATAAGCTCATATTTACAGTATTTTTCAAATACTCCCTCATATTTCCTCTTCTTAATTACTAGAAGATTATAATTCTCAATACCATCCTGCAGCTGATTAGAATTTTAGAACAGTCAGCTAAACCAGAACATTTGGTATAATGCTGGCAGATCACAGCATCAAACTTCTATTTGATAATGTAAAGATACGCTCATACATTTTCTGTATCTGCAGCATTTTCATATGCTATTTCAGTAAAGATAACCTGCAAAAACATTTAAAGAAAAATAAGAAAGTATAATCTTTATGTCCACGCAGAGCAAGAAGAGGTTTTGTCAAAAGCAATTTCTTGTTTTCTTGGTGTTCTCAAGAAGTATGACTTTGCTGCAGGATGCATGAGAACTGATGTATAAATCCTTGAGATAGGTTTCCCTCCTCCACTCAAAACCAGGAAATCCAATATGATGGCTGACATAAAAGTCCTGGACTGTCCTTTGGTCTGTTCCAAAGACTCTGACACACTGACTGCATCCATTTTTTTCCCTACCATTCAGTCATTTGGAAATAAGTCTTCCTCCTATGTTAAACTCTATCAAACAGAAAATTTGTCAGTTAACTGGTTGCCTAATATCAATTCAGATCAACTAGCTTATTTTTTTTCTGAAGGCACCTTAAATAATATTTCACTTTGTTAACTCCAGTAACAGCTTGCAAGCCGATCTGATGTAATTTACAGTGTCTTCTGATTTGAGGCTGTCATGTATGCAGTGACACCTACAAAGCTAGACTAAACTCTTACTACATACCACTGTGTTATGGACGTCTTTGATACGTGATGTAATTTCATGCAAGTGCACACAAGCAAATCAAACCAAAAAATAAGATCCTAGGGTTGTGTTTCAAATGTCTTCTATGAAAATACGGTGGAATTTGCAGAAGAATTTCTAGGCTCTATGTGGCAAAGCAGATAACTTTCTCTAATACTTAAACCACTTGAGAATACTACAGTTTATCATAAATGTCAGTGCTTTTCCCTGCTCAAATGTCCTTGATTAGATGGCAGGCTTTTTCACAAGACTTATTTTGGATAAGCACGACATATATGTATCTGCTTGCAAGATGTTGCAAATAAAGTTGATGAAAGGTTGACTGGGAGAGAAGGGTAGCAGCCTCGAGATTCTCTAATTCTCTAATACCTAACAAATTATATAGATGCCATAAATCTTCCCTATGGCCAATAGCAACTCAGGCAATACCTAACCCTCAAAGTGCCTTACCTACAGCACTGTGCAGCACTCAATACTTCAGTCTAACACAAGGTCATCTGTGCTTCACTGAGATCCAGAACCTATATTTTCCCCCTTAAGTATGCTGAGGGATTCAAAATAAAGGTACGTTTGTATATGTAGAACATGTCTTCCCACAAACTACAAATACAGATTTTAATGTTTCACTATGGGGAAGTAATGAAATATTTTTTCCCTTCATACAACAGCCTTGTTCCCAGTACTCCTGTTTCCTGTTCAATTGCATTGAATTTTATTTTATTTTTCCAAGACCATATCCACCTAAATAGGGCAGTATGATCACCTATAGGAAGCATGCAATGAAGTTCTCTTCCTCATCATGATGCTTGGTGACATCAATCACAGAGACACAGTGGGGTGTCCCAGCCAATTCTGCTACTGAACAGTGTATTTCCCTGGATGTGGCAGATCCTGTTGTGCCCACTGTTACCTCTCCGTGCTGCCATGAACCTTGACCGGACTGTCACTGTGAATCTTTTCCGTAGGTCTTGGTGAAGCTAATGGCTGGGTCTTCCTACAGGGTTTTGAAGCTCACAGGGTTGTATTGTATTTACCTGGGCAAACTTTCCTTCCCCAGGCTTGCCCCCGCATCTCTAGCCCAAACGCCACAGCGATGGAGCACACCCTGCTCCAGTTTCCCAGTTTTCATTCTTTTATGGGAGCAGCAGGCTCAGCCCCACTGGCCGAGCGCTCTGCCAGCGATGGCTGCTGCGGGACGCGGGAGAGCATCGCTGCCAAATGGCGCAACAGACCCTGCGGGTCCCGGGACATTCTCTAAGTGCCTTCTGAAAGCCCACGCTGCCACCTTCACTTTGAAGAATCCCAATCTCAGATAAACGAATCAATCTGGTTTAGCCTTAGAAGCAAGTGCCGCAGAAGCCTCAATAGCTCACCGGTCATTAGGAAAAGACTTTAGAAAACCCCACGTTTTTGCGTTCAGCTGAACGACTGGGCAGAGGGGGCTGTTACTCCCATCGGCACCTCAGCACAGACCGTGTGTTACAGCGACAGCGACCTGCCGTCCCCGGTGCCGCTGTCCCGCCGCCCAGCTCGCGAGCTGGACGAGCCGCGCCGTCAGCTCTCCGGTCCCGCACACCTGCCCGCGGAGCCGTGCATCGCCACACCGCCGTCTCTCCCCGAGACGGCCGGTCTCGAGCCCTCGCCTCAGCACAGTCGAGTAGAACGTGCTGTCTGCACTGCCGCGGGCGCGCAGAGGAGGGACGCGATGCTCTTACCGATGATGATGGCACAGGCGCTCACTAGCCCGATCTCCTTCTTCAGCGCCACCCGCTCGGGGCCGCCGGGCTCGCGCCGCTCCCCGCCGGCCATCGCTGCCCGCGCCGCTCTGCCCCGCGGACCCGCGCGCATGCGCAGCTCTGCGTGCTGATGGGCGGGGGGGCCGCGCCGGATGGCTACGGTGGGGGCCATTGACGGGGGGTGCGGGAAGGTGCCCCGGACCCTTCGCGGGTGGCGGTGCCCGAGAGCTGCGCGTCACTGCAGGCGCGGCCGCCCACACACACCTTGCGGGCGTGTCCCCAGGAGCCGCAGGGACAGCAGAGCCAGCGCTGTGCGGTGAGGGCTAAACGCCGAGCGGTGGGCTCGGACACTTGGTGTGCCGGACAGCGGGTCCTGCCCGGCGCCACGAGCCAGCCCGGCGCCGTGCCGGGCCCCCTGACAGAGCCGGCCCCGCACGGGCTCCGCGGCGGCCGCCTTCGGTTGTGCTCTATTAGCTTGAGGTAGTGCGATAACGCAAAAAGCAAACGTTTTATTGCTTGTAATCTGTCCTGACAGTACTGCCAGTTTAGCGCAGTTAAGCCAGTTTAGCGCAGTTAAAACCAAGATGGTAATGCCCAAGATTGACTGGTTTCTGTACTTTTCATGTTAGTTTCTCCGCTTTTCCTTCCCGCGTTGTTTCCCCACTTCTGACAGGTTACAGCTCATGCCTGCACCGGCTCCTTCGTACCCGCGGGGCTGAGGGGGCTGCTGGGGCTGCTGGGGCTGCCTCCTCTGTCCCCCACAGCCCCCCGGGGCTCGCTGGGCAGGCAGCGGCTGCTGACGAGCTACACTTGCGGTGATCTGCCGGGGAGCTTAAGGAAAGAAATGTTTCCTTTCCTCGCACAGGGGAGGGAGCGTAAATGTTGGGATCTGTTTCTGTTCGCAAATCTTTTGCGCTGTGAACAAACTGCCTTCACAACAATGTCAATGAATGAGGTCTCCTCTCATGACATCAGAAAGCTAAATCGTAGTTTGGGAACCTGGGCTCTTCCCTCAAGTTGTAACAGCCAGGGGTTTATTGATGGAAATCCTCAGTTTGTTACTTGTTTATAAGATGAACACCTTCCTGAGAGCATTTCTGTGTTCAGAGAGGACTCCCGTGTGGGTGACCTATTCTGAAAAAGCATAGGTTAGAAAATTTCACAAGAAGATTATGTGGTAACTGACAACATGCATCAGTGGGGCAAACAGTGAGGCACTGGAAATTGGTTGTGATGGGGTGGAAGAAGGAATGCCTGGTTCTTCACCTCAGTGAAGGAAGTTGGTAAGTTTCTGTGGTGACATCAGTCTGATTTTCTTTGACTTTAGAATGAACAGTATGACCCGACAACTGGTGAGTCTTTTGAGAAAATCTGTGGACTATTCTTAAAAAGCTGATAACTGTAAGTGATTTTACTTTATAAAGCTGCTTTATACTGCTGCTGTTATAGAAAGACTTACTGATTTCCAGAGGCTGAGGCTTGTTTCCTAAGTTGATCTATTGCTTTTTTTCTGAACGAACTGCCTCACTAACGACTTCTAAAATATCCCTTTATTGAATTACTTTGTGCTTTTTATAAGAAAGTTTATAAGAAGAGTTACTTTTTGAACTATATAAACATTACTACTGTTCTCCTTTTAAAGACTAGGAAATAAATGTAAAGTCTGGAAACAAAGTTTCAGGTGTTTTTGCTAGGTGGCTTAATTGATTGCTTCATAGCTATGTTTTCTACTGGTAGCAACTCATGTTTGTTCTAGTAGGTACTTCTGAAAATCTCTACATGCTAGCATTATAGAGACATATTTTATTTTGGGAAAGTTTTCTATAATAGTCTTTTTTTTGGTAAAAGCTGAAAAATAGTTTGAATTTCATTAAAAAAGTACAAAAGTCAAGAAATATGTGAATGAATGGTGTTTCTAACTACTGAGTTTCAAGAGCCTAATGAAATTTAGGATTAATTAACCTTTACAGAACAACGACACAATCTATTAAATGAGTTACACTTTGAAGGATAACACTACACTTAGAAGGATAACACTGCCCTTGTTTTCTTTGGCTGTGGTAAAAATGTTGGTTTGCTCTGAAATATTTGTATGATCTTTGCTGTATTGTGAGGAAGTTAAAAATCCCAGTCAGTGCTCTTCTGCTGATTAGTGAGCAACAGAGCATGCTGGGATGATGAAAATGAGTACTAGAATTCAATTAACTCTAATAATCTTCTTCAACTCAACTGATCAGTAGCTGCAGGATTTTTTTTTTTTTTAACATTCTGGCCAGTTTAGAGGGCTTTGCCAGGGAACATGCAAAATATTCGTACCTGTGTGCACTCTGCCTGCTGATACAAGTATTTTGTTCTGTAATTGTTCCTCGTGCCATGAGGAACAACTAAACGACTATATCGATTTAACTGGTAACAAGAAAGGAAAAACCTAACAGAAAAGCACCAGAAATCTCTCCTTAGGAGAGGCAGTCAACAAACCATTAAAGCTGTGAAAAGCAGAGGAACCTTAAAGCATTTTGTCTTGCTATCCAGTTTCACATTGAGTGTGTTTTGGACAAGGCTAAAAGAGTGGCACTAGAGAACCATGGGGTGAAATCTCAGCTTCTTCCCAGTAAAACCTTTTGCAGCAGAAACATCAATTAACTGCCGCATCTCACTGTAGCTTTGATGGCAGGATATTGTCTATTACACCTTACAGTTTCAGCACTAGATCCTGGTTTGTGACTTTGATTCTTTAGGGCAGCATTGTGCCCTTGCCTTTGTGTGGGGCTGTTCCCAGAAGGAATAGGCAGCCTTTGTGGCTGGGGAGGGTGTGCTTCCTGGGCAGCTGTGCTTCCATGGACTTCTGCCGCAGCAGACCCCAATGCTCAGCTGCCTGCCCAAGTAGGGATCTCAAAAATGTCCATTTGAAGGGATCTGTACCCTTGCCCTGAGAGTTAAAATTAAAGGTATACACTTGCCTTTTTCTCAAGATGCTTAGCACCACTTTCACAGGTGCTTCTTTGTGGTATCTCTGCCAGAATGTACTTCCTAGTGCAGGCCATAAGCTTGTAAGCAGTTTAGCCTGGTTACTTGGTGGGCTAATGGGATTTGGGTGCATGAAGGAGGATGGTGGCTGTATAGCAGCAGCACAGTCCCTTCCTGCCACATGAGACTGAGTTCATGGCATATGGATTAAAGGTTATGGGCAAGGGGCTATAGCCAAGAAATCTGTGCTAGTAACTTAATTTAGGATTGTAGTCCTGGACCCCTGTAGAAAACTTAATTTTTCTCATTTGTCCCTGGACAAATTCTTTCCCTAAATCCATATAAAGAACACTAATTTACTGAATCTTTTCCCAGTCTGTACATAATAATTTACTTTCCTTTTCAAAGTTTTAAGTGTTTTACTATTACTGAAGGGTTAAGCAGGTGGTTCTTTACGACACAAGCTTTTGATATACCCACATCCATGGCAGAACACTAGTGTAAAACAGCAGTGAGCCAGAAACCTGTTGGAAAAGACAGCAGTGACAAAGGTTGCCCACATTAACTGCCAAAAAACACTCTTTCTTTCTTTTCTTTTCCTTTTTTTTTTTTTTTTTTTCAGGCTGAGTGGCTGCCTGCTTCACTGTGTTTTTTGCATGCGGGTGATGAGAGGACTTTTCTCTGTTTGTGGTAGTGTTGGCTTATTTGGGTTGTGTATTTTGTCCTATTGTTAATATAGTTTCAAAATGAGCAAGTCAGGGGGCATGTACATTTTAATTAGTAGTTATCTGAGGCAAATCTTGGAGCAAAAAACTCGTTTAAATTGTTTTGGATCAGAACATACTGTATCTACTTGAGTGATGAAACGTTAGAAAGCAAAAAAGCCAAAGTTCTTTGTCGGAAGGCAATTGCTGCATAGCAACTGCATAGAGAGAATGCAGTGAAGCTTGCATGTATTCTCTTTTGTTTCTATTTTTGTCCTTATTTTCTTCATGTTGTGAAATGTACAGAAATTATTGAAGTTGTTGGAATGAGTTATTTCATTCATTGCTACTTATGCTCTAAAAAAAGAGGCACATAATGCAGTTTGAGTTTTGTATTTTAGGAAGAAAAAGGGAAATTTAATATGCTATTTGTGAAGGGATGCTGTGGCTGAGTTTTCAAATGAATGTGGTCTTTGGTATATGGAAAGAGGGAAAGGTTAAAGAAATATAAAGATTACGCATGATAGCAGATACTCTTCCCAGTTTCACTCTGTCTTTGTATCCATCTAAACAAATTTCTGTTGTCTTAAAATATAACAAACTCTACAAAACTGAAGCATACAATAGTTATTAAAACATAATTCAACTCTGAATTTAATGGGATCCATGAACAGCAGCTAGAAAATAGTTACTTGGGAGAATAACCTTTCTTGTTGCATATCTTTAAATAAAGCAGTGCGCTGACTGGTTTAGCAAAAGGAAATTTGGGGAGTAATGGGATTGTAAAGTGTTTCTTAATTGCTAATAAACTTGTGAATAAGGCTTCCCATGTTGTATAATGTCTGTGGAAAGCTCATAAATATGTGGGAGACTGATCTTAACTGTCCCTTGGATGTGTCCTGCACAAGTGCATGTTAGAGGGGTTTCGCCACCCCTGCAGCTGATGGCTGACTTGGGCCTTCAGGGTCCCACTGCAATGGGATTGCTGTTACTCTGTGTTTCATCACACTTTTGTAGCAGGACAGAAACTTGTAGACCATTAGGATTAAGCAAGAATACAACCAGGAGAAGGCCCATTAGTGGGAGGGACTCAAAAGAAGTCTTTCTACTTTAATGTGGATGAGTCCCAACGGGCAGCTCTAAATGTAGCCTAGGTGTAGGTGGATCAGTTATTTGTTGAAAGCATCCTACTCTCCATCACCTTTCTCCATTGTGTTCAGTCTCCAAGACAAAGGTGTCCTTTGTATTTCTAGTACTATTTTCTGTTGCACCTCTGTGTTTTCAGAAAGCTATAGTAGAGGAAGAAGCATGAGTATGTGACTCCTCAGTACCTACATAAGAAAATGGGGGATGTACTTTTGAAAAGGGAAGGCAGAATCTTTTTCTTTAATTTAATAAAGTAGGAAGATGTCCAGAGTAGTTTTTTATTGTGAGTAGCTACTCTTCTCTGTAATAAAAGCAACAGGACAGAGGCTCCCTCAAGTGTGGAACTGTTCTGGAGTTGTGTTAAAGAGGCTAATTCAGGGAATCATAGAGTATCCTGAGTTGGAAGGGAGTCACAAAGATCATTGAAGTCCAGCTCCTGGCCCTGCACTGAACCCCTTGAAGAATCACAACTTATGCCTGAGAGCATTGTTCAAATGCTTCTTGAACTCTGGCAGGCAATGGAGTATATCTTCTGAATTCCGTTATGTATTGCATTTGTTGGGCATTGGGAAAAGCCATAGATAAGGCTGACTCGGCTGACTGATGCCATGCTTTCATGGTCCTCCACAGGATCTGGGAACTTTAATGCTATAATTTTGGAATCTCAGGAAATTCTTTAGGCAGTGTCACTATATTTCATGTTTCTCTAGCAGTAATGTGGGTCCTGTACACAGCAGAGGCTTGCCTAGTGTTGATAACTCCTTCTGTAGCTTCTATAAAGGACAGTATTTTGATAATGCACAGAAAATTCAGGGTCAGCTCCTTCACTGCCTTTGAACAGCACACTTTTATCTGTAGATTCTGGTGACCAGAATGTTTGCTGTCTTTTAGGTAGATAATTCACGAAGTATGAACTGCTAGACATTTAGATACCATTAAGCACATAGATATCTGTGTAAAAACTCTATTTCTAAATTTCCATCTACGTGAAGTTGGTCATTTAATGTTCAAATTGTATCATCCCTTCAAAGACATTTCATGATGACTCATAAATAATGAGTGTAAGTAGATTATGTGAAGTGCTATTTGTTGGTTGTTGATCAATGAAGTTTCTCGAGGCAGAGTTGTTAAAAGAACCTAATTTGAGTTAAGCATTGACATATTTGGTGTGTTATCAGAGTACCTTGAAATGCAGTGGTGAAAGGGAATGAAAGGATGATCAATTTCAGAATAAGCACTTGTTTTATGCATATTTTTAAAGCTCTCTAACAGCACTGTAGTATTTCAACATTTCACCACTATAGAAAGCAAAATGATTTTCTTAAATCACTGATCTGAATTGTGCCTGTTGACTTAGGTGTTTTGCTCGAGGTTCACTGGAACTTTTCATATCCTTTACAGAAGGAAGAGAACCACCAGGTCCTTTTCATTGCTACCTACCCGGCTAGGTATGTTCATTGCTACCTTCCCTATTCTGCATACGTGTGCTAGATCCTTTCTTTTTGCACCATGTTTTCAGCTAAGCATCAGCATCCTGACTTTACACGATTTCACCAGTCAGCTAAGATCATCTTGAATTTTGTCCCTCACTTCTGCATTTGCTGTTACCAAATACCTGTTACACAGGTAACATGACGATTGTCACTTGGCTCTTATTTTGTATCTTCTTGCTTATGAACGTGACACATTTGGCAGAGTTAAAAGCTCCAGTTTAAAGGAAGCTAGTTCATATCTACCACTTCCTGTTTATCTACTGAAAGAAGTTCCCAATCAGACATGAGAACCACAACTCATATCATGCCCTCTTTCTGCAAACTCTTGTCTGAGAAGTGCACTAGATGGCACTCTGGATCTGTAACTCAATATTTTACAGTAAATGTGATCTCAGTTGCCTCTTCTGATGATTATTTTAAGTACTTACTTTTTGAAGTTTGGCACCTAAGTTTAAGACTAAAATTACTGTAGTAGTAGAAGGCTTGTGTAAATGGGTTTGGGTTCATGCTGTCATTAAAAAAAACACCAAATAATCTTTCAGCATATATTTATAAAGCACAATTTTATGTATGAGGGAGTAAGCCAGCTCTGTGAGGGCAGCTGGGACATGTTCCAGTGTTGGCTGTGCAATGCACTTGTGTATCCATGTCTGATGCAACATAGGAAGAGCAGAGGATGGGGATCATTCTGCCATGTGTTCTCCCGGTCTGAGTATGGCTCAGATGTAATTTGAATGAAGGCATGAGGGTTGATGAGACCAACCATTGTTAGCATAATCCATAGGTCCACAGAAGAGATCCTGTCTGTGCTAAAGACTTCAATAACATTAGTTCTGCTAATGGCATTATCTCTGGAATTCTGTTTCTGATTGTATTTAAGTTTCCTGAAACCATACCTACTGCTTCATTTTGATAGCATAATGTGATCACAGCTTGGATCTACTGACTGCTCTTGCTGGCTACTCTGTAGGCTCCTGCAATAGTTTGGGAAGTGGAGTCTGTACCCTGCTTTCTCTGGGGCCAAGGCGTGTTTTTGTGGCTGTGTGGGTGTGCTGTGGGCCTGTAACTCAAGGTGTTGGGGCAGGGCAGCTTTCTGCATGTAGGGGACAAGTCAGCTGCTAGAGGATATCTCCAGATTGCTAGTTCAATGATTTACCACAGACATGATGGAGTACAGTGCTGCCTCCTGGCTTTTTGAATACTGTCTTCCTGATAGTTGATTGTGTTAAGGCAAAGTCAGTGGTGCCTAACTTACCCTGTCTTGGCTTTGCCTTCAAAGGGTAATGCTTAGGATGCCAGTTAACTTCATTCATCCAGGATTTTAGAGCTCCTTCTCCACTCTTCCTGGCCTGTGAACACTCCTGAGTCTTCCAGGACAAAATAAAACAAGTTAGCTGAGCCACCTGGCAGTGGTTTGAACCAACTTGTTTGATTTTGCCCTAGAACTGCCTAGAAGTGCTTACACAGCCAGTTACTGGGACTCAGCTGTAAGGTGTTAACAGCAGAGAAACAGAAAGGAACAGCTTTTTAAAAGAGCTGTGAACTGTGTGTCCTGGGTGAGAGGCTTTACATTAGCCTGTTCACTTTCCCTGGAAGAGATAAAGTGTGCTTCTATGGCCTGTTCCACTGGAGGAGTTCAATAAAAAGCTGCCATGTCTCAGCTGTACCTTTCCTGCAAAGGTGTATTCCTTACCTGTGCGGAACATATGAGATTCCTGTGCCTAAGGTGTCTGGTGGAGCCACACAATGTGTTTTACAGGGCTGCTGGGAGTGGAGGCTCTATTGTAGAACCTTATTTTGTTGTGTACTTCAGAGAATGGGGACTGCAGTTTGGCATGCTAGGTTTTATAACAGCCTCTGAAATACAAAAATGCTTTTTTTCCCCACTTCTGTTAGTAAGCTGGTGCATCTATTGGATCATGGAATAGTAAGGAAATTATAACACTTTTTATCTGTACAAAATTATAATTTTTGAGAAGAATAACAAAATTAGAACATGTATCATGCTCTTCACTTAATGTATTGATGAATATTTGCACAGAGAACCACAAATAAAGTAGATTCCCCTGTTGCCCAGGAGCATCTGCAAGATGAAGAGTTGTCTTACAGAAATCTATATTTGGCTTAAGTGCATTGTGCTTAGAGTTCATACACATCCCCTCCAGTACTTACTTATTAAATGAGTTCACAGAAACTGTACTGTAAACCTGCTGGAATAATTTTTATGAAATAATTTTCTCTGGTAAACAGGGGAAACAGAGCTGCAAGGAAGTTAAAACTTGGCCTTGGCTTCCCCACTAATGACAAACTCAGGCCCCAAAATTTGCTGAGACAGAGATCACAGGCTCTCGCAAGCACGTTTGGGTCATCCATCCACCCCTCCTTTCTGGTGCTGCAGGGTATGGGTGCACTCAGACAAAAAGGACTGGGTTGCTTTTGAGCTTTTTTGTTGCTTTTTTTGCTCCCACACAAAGCAGAGCAGGAGGGAGATGTAGATAGTGCTATACACCTGTCCCACTCAAGTGCAGTAGACCAGCACCACCGGATATTTCATTCCTCACACTGGTTGAAGAATATGGACTGCAAGAGTACTGCAGCACTATTGTTTTTTTGTCAGTACTGGGTAGCCATTTTTAAACTGTTGGTCTTGAGTTCTTCCCAGTAATAATGATTTGTGTTTAAGGAAAAGCTGCATGGGAGCAGAGATGCTGTGGGTAGGTTGGATTGCCAGTGAACCCATTCACTCACAACTGCTATGTGCACCAGCCCAGAAAACAGTGAATGAAGCTCAGATACTGGTGCATAATGTGATCTAAGGCAAATTTCTTACCCCTCTGGACTTCATTGCCTACTCTAAACCAGATGTTTCCTTCCTGTAGCAATCTGCCTGCAAACTTGTTGTATGTGTTACCAATATCCTTTGGTATTATCTGGGGTGGACTTTTTCAAGAAGAGGAGGCACAGGCTGCCTTTCCTTTGTGTTAGGTTTTGACAGTGTTGTCACAGGGGTAGGGGATTTGCTGTGGGGTGCATCATCACAAACATTTTTGACGATAGCATGAGATTTTTCTCCTTCTTGCCCTTTTCCCTTGAAAGGAGTTAGGCTCTTTGGGCATTGCCTGATGAAATTCAGGAGGTGGGTGGGTGCAATGAGACTTTCTGGCTGCGCCTCTCTGTAGGGTTACTGAGAGTGCAGATGGCCCTCAATCCAAACAGGGAGCAGCCTGCATAAATGCTAATAGAAGCAGAAGATTCTCCAAGGCAGCATGTTTCTTCTTTCCGGAGCAACTTGCCAGTAGAGAAGAAGATTACGTTGGAAGCAGCTGGGCTGTTCTGTGTGTGTGTGCATTTGGCTAATGATCCTTCATGGGATTCACATCAACCTCACGGAAAGATGCGGTTTTGGCTGGGTGTTGGTATTCACATGCTGTGTGCACATCACAGTAAGAAAATGGAAGGGGAGTTTGTAAACTATGAAAGGTTGTGTCCTCAACAGACTGGAGGACCAGAATTTAGTGATCCTCCTTTACTTGTAATCTCACTGACCTGTCTCACAGTAGTATTGTGTATGTTAACACAACAAAGGCTGCTGCTTTTTCACCTTAATTTCAGTGGCTTCTTTCTGCCTCCCTTCAGTATTCTGCCTTCAGTACTTCTTTCTTGATACCCTGCATATGTGCTTACATGCCTTCTGACCATCTTCATACTCCTTTCAGACTTGGAAGTTGTGGACAGACATAGCATGACTGCAAATTCTCATTTTCTTGGGAAATCGTGCTCAAAAGTATTCAAGAGCAGCTAGTCCCAAAGCACTGAGGTGCAGAAATCCAGGACTACATGGTGCATAGTGTTGGACATATAGATAATTTAGACCTTATATCACCTGTGGAGCTACAGGACAGCAGACTCTTCAGCAAATGCTGTTAATGAAATGTACTTAAGTGCTTTGTTGAACTGGAACCATGGTCCATACTGTGGCATCTGGAATCTTTTCAGCTGGAAAGTCTCAAATTGTTGAGTCAAGTCGTGTAGTGTTTTAGGAATATCTCAGGGAGCTGACAGCTCAGACAAAATGGTGTTTTTCTGCCTGAGTTGTTGGCCATTCAAGCTAAGCTCAAAGCAAATCTTTGGGGCTTTGGGGCAGCCAGTGACAAAGAATCTTGTTTAAATTGGTTATGGCTGAATGCTGCACTTGCTTCTGAGGCTTGGTATATTCCTTTGATTCACAAACAACATCTGCTTCTTCTCACTGACAGTTCCTAAGACAACCTCTTGAAGGAAAGGGAGCAAGCATAATTTTCTGCAATGCTGGTGATTCTCAATGGAGCAATTGCAGTTGTGTGCAGAAGGCCAGAAGCAAAGTGTGCTAGACAAACACCTGCATGCTGCCATGGCTGAATGCTTTACCTACTTCTCTTCGCTTACCCAGCAGTGATTGCTGATGGTACCATGTGGCTCAGGATTTCCGGGTGCTCAGCTCCTAAAATCTACAGGGCATGGTTAAATACTCTGCAAGGTCTAAGAACCAACATGTATCTAGGTGTTCTTTCTGGTACCTGATGTTAAGTGCTACCAATACTTAATAGGATCTAAAAGACTATTGTTTTCACTTCTGCTAGTCTCTAGTCCCACTATTTTCTGTCTTCATATACGTAATCACCTGTCCCTCCCGGTATACTCACCGTGACTTATGTGCATTTTATCTTACATGGACAAAGTAGATGTGGATCTGGGTAGTAGTTTTGTTTGACTAGAGGCTTCCTGTAAATGGCAACCAGAGGGCCTAGCCCACCCCTGTGGCACAAGCTTTTAAAGTCCCATTATTGCTCTGAATCACACCTTCATCTCCATACCCTGAGTCATATATTAAAATAAAACTGTGGGGAATAATAAATCTCAGTTATATAAATGCATTTTTTTTGTTATAAGAATTTTTTTTTTTATTGCAGCTTTGATGCCAACTCATCATCTTTTGTTATGTTCATTACAAAAGGGTTTGCTCCAGTCCCTATTAACTTGAAGGGAAAGGAATAGAGTGCACAGACAGAAGAACAGTTCCTTGCTGGAATCCATTCCCTTGTCCTCAGTATTCCTCAGTCTTTACCACAGCTGCTCTAAGAGCCTTCTGGGGCAGGGTGGGTTACAGGGAGGATTGAAGAGGCAAGTTTGCAGAAGACAACTCAGAACAGGGGGTCAGATCAAGTTCTCTCTAAGTCCCATAGCTAGCTAGCTCCTAGCCTGTTTTTCGAGGTACTCCTGCTACAGCTATTGTCCTTTGTCAAGCAAATAAGAAACAGTTTTCAGCATTGCCCTAGAAAAATTAGAAGTTTTCCTTAGTCGCAAAGAAGTACACAATGAGATTGGAGAGGGGAAAGAAAGTAAAAGGCAGAAACCTTGTTTATATTTACTAATTTGAAAAGTAGATTTTTCTTATTTAAAAAGGAATACTCTGCAAGACCATGTTTTTGTTAAGTATTTAGGCTCTGTAGATTGGGGAAATGGGTGGAGCCATTTTCTTTCTTGGGCTTTGTAAATGAAAGTGTTTGTATCTTGACTTACCCACAAGGAAGCTTGAGAAATTCCTTTTAATTTTCAATTTTAGATCATACTTGTTGATCACACCAGTACCAGGACTCCTTGCTCAAAATACAGACATAATGTATGCTATTTTCTCTCACCCTAAAAAGTAGCTGAGTGTACAGAAACTGAGTCCTGAACCAATACTCCACTGGAGCCTGGCATCATACCAAAAGAATTCCTCTGTGCCCCTCTGGCTATAGTTTCTACCCACCCCCCCAGCCCTGCGCCGCCTTTGATTTCTTTTCTTTTCATGTGTCTCTGCTTTCTCAGATAATAGCACAAGCCTTAGCCTGTGCTCTAGGAATAGTCTGATATTCAAGAGCTGCCTCTGTTGCAGGATTTTCTGCCAGCCCTGTCACAGACAGGTCATCCTAATTTCTTTTAGCTTTTCAAAGAGCAGGTGCTTCAGAGACTGCAGCCTGAAGGTCTGATGGAGCAGGTGAGCCAGAAGGTGGCTTCCTATTTACTCAGTGGAGAGAGGATTGCTAAAATCTTCATTACAGATTTGCTGTAGCTTTTTTTTCTGAATTTTCTCCTAGAGGCACTATTAAAAAAGATATTTTTATGATGTGGGCTTCTGTTAATCTAAAATTCTGCTCCCACCAAACTTTCAGTTCATAGGGCACCCAAAAACTCTCTGATGGTGAGGACTTGTGGTGGATGACTTCCTAGTGGATTTTTTATGTACCTACTTCTGTCTGTTTCTGAACATGGATTAAGTAATGCTCCATCATCAGAAATGGATTAAATGTTCACTGACTGACCATCCACCAATAATTTAAATAGTCTTCTTCTGGTTTTTTGAATTACTTTTGAGACATGTATTATTCTCTGCTTAATAAACCATGCCAGATCTTACACTGTGGCAAGCGTACTTGGTCTCCAAGGATGGCATGTATTTTAAAATTATATTTACCCATAAATTCATTAAATCATGAGACATTTTCTGCTTCACTGCTAGGAAATAAATAGAAATTCCAGTCAGGTAATAAAAACCCCAACAGACCAAGAAACTGGCTCTTGAAAGACACAATAGATCCACAGGATACCCCCATGTGGACCAAATGCCTGGAAACTGAGAGTCATCTAAAAATAATGTACATGATGTTTTAAATCTCTGGACACAGCTGTGAAATCCCTGCAGGTGTTTTATTCCCTGTTTCTCAGTAATTCAGGTGACTTTTCTAAGGCTAATGTCTGGAGAGCTCCCGTGGAAACGAAAACTAATGATATGTAGAAATAGAACTGAGGGAAGCATATTACAAAGACTTCATAAAAACTCCTAATCCATGAGATCTAGCGTATTCTATTGAGGATGTTGAATAATGGATTTGCTCACTGTACAAACATAAGGCTTGTTACCGGCCCCTTTCATTTACTGGCGTTCTGAACCTGTTCCTCCAAGTACCAATGCTCACCCTTTTTTGGTACTGAATTATTGTAGGATATGTTATGAAACTGAAATACTGGCTGCTTCATTCTTTCTGTTTCTGTGGTTTGTCAGAGCTTCTGCCTTTCTGAAAAGAAGTGTATTAAGGGAAGTGTTTTAAGGGAAGAAAATGATAGCTTTGAATCTGGGTGTTTACCCACAGGGAAACTTTTCATGGTCCTTTTCTTTATGTGAGTAATTGGTCTGGTCTTGGGCACTCAGTATCTAACATTTTGCATACAATAAATGGGTGAATGACTTATATCCATGACAGTGGGGCCTGTGGGAAGATAGAACAACTGGGAAATTCAGTTCTTATAAATCTATAAAAATAGCTAAGAGGTATAATGTACTGTAAAGCTGCCACATTAACATACACTGGGCTGTCTTTTCATTGTTTTGATGTGCAGCAACTGCTTTATGGCTGTTCCAAAAGGTGTTATAAAGCTTTGTTTCAACATGGATAATATTCCAAATCCAAATTTGTTTCATTTTTATGTGGTTTCAGAAAACTAAAATTAACTAGAGTATATTTGCATTTACCCTGATTGTCACAATTACAAGGCAAGTGCAGAAATAATGAAAGTTAGTTTCATTTAATAGCAAAGATTCAGCAATGTTTGGGCAGTCCAACTATCTTTTACTTTGTAAGTGAATTGAGAAGCAGAGCTTGTAATGCACAATCACTGTCTTCAGTTGCCTGGTCTTTCTTTGCCTGTCTTTCTCCATGTCTCCACATGGTCTCTCAGGAGAGCCTAGTGTTAGTCAACTACCACTGAGAAGCACGCATGCAAAAGTGTGTCAGTGCCCAAAGCAAATGGAAGCAAGGTGGCCAGGTGTGTGTTGTAAGGTGACAAACACCGGTGCTGTTTTATTGCTGAGACAGCACCTCAAAGAGGCATTTGATGGTCAGTGGTATCTGTGCTCTGACTCTCCCCATTTAGTTCAACCTTCTTTCCCTGCAAACAAGCTCTGGACTGCCCCTTACACCCCCAGGCTGTTCTTCATCCTCCTCCATCCCTTTCAATGGAAAGGCTCTCGTCTTGTCTTTGTGACTTACATTCATTGTTCTCTTCTTCATCATTTCCATCCTCTTCCTGACAAGGAATGGAGGAGGGGATGGTAAAACCCTGAGGGGACTGACACCATGATAAATCAGGTTGTGTGTGAAGAGATGTACAGTTTCCCCTCCTGAAGTCAACAGTAAGACAACTGTCAGGACCTTTGTTGTGTTGCTCCACTATCCTCTTGTAGAGCAACAAGCATTTTTTGGTAACAGTTCCCAGGGAAGAGGTAGCACAGAACCCAGCAGAGAAACTCTGTGGTGTGACAGACTCTTATTTGGACCTGTTGTTCATCTGCATGATGCCTAGACTGGGGGAAAAATAGTCCTAAAGGGGCGCCAAGAGCAGAACAGTGTCCCCCCCCAATAATGACTTATTTTACTGTTCGCTTTCTGAAAAGCAAAATAGCTTTGAGTGGTAAACTTACTTCATTGTGTTCCCCTGAGAAAGCACCCTGACCTGTCTTTCTGTCTGTTTTTTGGTGGCCTATGTATTCTGCTGTGTTCAGAAGAATGAATTTCTGTTCTGTGACCCAGAAAGCCTGACTAGAGCAGAGTCTGATGCCTACCTGGCAGCTTTTGTGCTACTTACATGTGAAGTTGCTTAGCTTAGGCTGACTTCTTGCCTGTCTCCATGCTAGCACCTGTCTGCCATCCCCACCATATCACAGATGGTATCACTTAAAGGGGTAGGACTTCAATCCTTTTTGGAATTTTCAGTTGCTTGGTTCACATCAGCAAAGAGGGGGTTTGGTTTATTTTAGTCTGTATAACTGAGAACTGATGACAAGATACAGTTCATGCTCTTTATGAAGCTGTCAAGGGAAGACAGCTAGAATAAATGTTTCTGCTTAGAATTATTGCTGTGCATTCTGGAAATACCATATACATATCTTTCATTGGTGGTTTAGGCTTGTGTCTGTTCAGCTGATTCTGGCTGATCTTGTCCTGGGGCTCAGACCTGCAAAGCAATGAACAGTCAGGTTATTGGGGAGAACTCTAACTCCTAATACAGAGGTTAAGAAAATAAAGGTTTCAACAGACAGTTGATTTAACATGATGCATGTTAAGACATTTCCTGTCTTCATGTACTCTGTTTAGTGTCAAATGTACTTCTGGTGTTTAAAATAATATTAAGTTTACCTTTCAGGTAAGAAATGCCTTCTAAGGGTAAAGTTTTCTTATGACTGAGGTTATATGAGAACCAAATAAATTCAATGTCCAAAGCAAATAATGTTTAATGTTTTGGTTCCAAAAATGGCAAACATTTGCATGCATTTAGCCTGTACTTCACCTTGTTAGAGAAACAAAACTGAGGAGGTTTGGATCTACATTTGGTTGTTAAAGGGAATTGTTTAATAGTAGTAATGGAGTCCAGAAACTTTTCCCAATTTATGTTTGTTCTCTTTCTGGTCATTGGAAATCTTCTCAGGTCTCATTCCCAGCATTAAAATTGGGGTCATATGTCACTATTTTTCTTTGTGTGAAATTTGGCAGCTGTGTTAAAGTGAATCTAGAAAGATTGCTAAAAATGAGCAAACCACCTTGGAAATTATGACCTACAGGTAATGCAGGCTGCTGTGGTGTCAGGCTATTTTGTGCAACTCATCTGTAAGAGCTTGTTACATTAGAAATAGCAAAATACTTCCGAGACTGACTGAGAAAACAATATAATCTCATATCTTGTAACTGACTGCTTTACCAACTGATACTGCCACTGTTGGTACAGTGTATATATAGCTTAAAATATTTCTTTAATATTATACCAACAGACAGTAACTGTAGCTGAAAAGTATCAGCAAAACAGTATTGACGAGAAGAAGGATGCATACTGAACAGAGATTTTAAGTGGTGGGTGTTAGAAATTAGTCTTAAATTCTTTTGCAATGTAGGTTAATATCCACATTTCAATCTTAGTAGTAATAACAGTTAGATCACCCTGATAACCTTTTGTGATAATGCACAAATAGGTGTATTTTGCCAGAACTCTGGAATTGTGATGACAGGAACCATAAAAGATGGAGGGAATTTAAATCTATGCTGGGTTCTACTCCTTACTATGTCTCTCTGCATCTCTTCCTGTGCTGGTGAGAGAAGGGCTGGCCTATTCCTCTCTTCTGAGGAGAGACATTGCACACATTCTTTTCCCTCTACTCAGAAGTGAGCTAGGGTCAGTGCTTTGCTATGTGAGACAGCTTGCATTCTTTTCCTGCCCTCTTCCATGGTTGTCTTTCAAACAAAAAAACAAACAAACCTGAAACAAAAACCCACCCCTTCCCTGTACAAACCCCCACATTTGCCTAAAGCAGGCCTATTTCTGTCTTTTGGTGTGTGAAACAGTGATTTGGCTGTTGATGATGCAGCTGAATAAAGTCTACCTGATTTGCATTAGGGTAATACAGTATTTATTCCTTCCTGAAATCCTAGGATTTCATCTGTTTTTGCACCACTCTTTACGAGAATCAGCCCCTCTCCTGCATGTTCCTTGGAGAGGGGATTATATGGAAAAAGCATATTTGAGGTTAGTGCTTTCTACATTTTTTTTTCTTCAAACATTGTTTTTATTCTGATTCCCATACAGGAGCACACAGGAGTCAAAAAGTCTGCTTAACTTAAAGGCAAATGTAGATAAAGCTTGCATATAGGAAAGCCATTTTAACTTTCTTACTACTGGCCCTATTGTAGGATTTTCGTAGGAGGATATAGACCTCTAGTGCCTTAATTTTTCAAAGTTCTAGTGTTGTAAGAGTTGCAAAAGTTTTCATCACAGCTTGCTTGGATTTACTTTCACTTTTGGGATTCCTCAGTTACTGTGGATCACATGTACTAATGAAAGGGTTTGGGTTTGTTCTTTCCTTGTTAGCAGCACCTCTGAGGGAAAGTTCAGCTTGTAAAATGTCTTAAATGCTAGAAGAAATTCCAAGGAAGAATTGAAAGATGAAGGTAAACATGAAAATCAAGAATTCTGAAGCATAATGCCCCTGATATGATTTCTGGTATGAGACTGTTTTGAGACCAATGAATGCTAATAAAGGATCTGATTCGGTAAATGGAGCATAATGCCATGAGATGCTGGCAAACCAAGTGTTAAACTCAATAGGATATATTTGGAGGATTGGGGCCCCAAATGTGATTCTCTGTTTTCATCTTGAGCTGTGGGTGAGTAGGTGTATGCTGTATGACAGCAAGGTTGCTGTAGTAATTATTCATTAGCTTTAAATAACAGGGTAATTATGAAATTAAAATTCATATACCCCAACACACCCTTTTTTTGCTAGCTTTTCCATTTCTGAAGAATGCCTACAGCCGTCTGCTTTGTGTTGTAAAACAGCGCACTGGCCCTGGTTGTACATGGTTGTTTCTTTGATTTTTTTGCATGCTCCTTGTAACAAGAATGCTAACTGGGGTGAAAAGGTAACATGAATCAGGGAGGCCAGCACTAGAAGAAAATAAAAACTCATTTTCTCCTATGCCTCCAAGGATAAAGAAGAGCACTCTGGTACCCATAAACACACATATACTGCACATAGGACTGGTTTCTCCCTGAAAATCCCCGGATTATCTGAGTTTTTAAAAATTTATGTTCACTTCTATTCTGGGGCAAAAAACAACTAGCAAAACAGAGGTGAAGAGGACAAGTGGCAATATTTTGGAATGACAAGACCTGCTTCTGGTATTCTATATCCTGGATATTTAACCATCAGCTGCTTTTGGGTGACAAGGCATGACCAGTGAACTCATGTTACATGGGCAGAACAGGCAGAGTTAGAATGCTTCTGAATAAAAGTTCAGATCCAGGAATTATTTTATCTCACATGGGTGAACGTAATTCAGTGTTTTCAGAATCTTGGAATGAAGTCCACAAAAATTACTCAGTGTTTGTATGTGTAACTGGGGACTGTTGTCCATGATACGCTGTGGTTATGCTGCACAGGTTCTGCATGGCAGCTCTGATTGACTGCACTCCTGGAGGCCTGCTGCAGTGCATGGAGCAGGGTGCCTGGCCTGTGCTGTGCTGTGAGGTGTAACCTGTATGGACAGCAGGTGGAAGGCCCTCTGCACACCTATGGTCCTGTGCATAACCATAAACTAAGACAGCATCCTCCTACACTACTTGTGCTGGAAACCCCATAACCCTGCCTTACACATGGAGACCTTCACTCCGTGAAAGGGGCAGACGACTTGGCAAGGGCAATGTGCTCAGCGGTGCTCTCGTGGCTAGCTTGTCAAGGACACACTGTCACTGCCTGTTTCTTTTACTGAAGTTGTTCAGTTTGCTGTCCTTGACAATTTAATGCTGCAGCAATTGGCTAAGGGTTCATTCTCTGTTTCTTGCACCATGAGCATCACATTGTGAATGTCCAGTGGAATGTAATGGAGCTTATGCCTTGAAAGATATATCTAGCTCAAGTCCTTGCACAGGCTAGGGTACATGTGCCAGATGTCTTACATTGCAGATAAATTTTCAGTGCGTTGGGCTGATGGGATCGAAGGATCAGCAACAGTACCATATTTGTTTGCTTTCAGGTGTGTCTTCTTCAAGGTCCAGTCTGGTAAGTCTGCTCGAGAATCTGAGAATGAGCTTTCTGAATGAGATCAACAAGATAGTTCTGAGTTTCTAATCCCAGATATACCTTAAATGTGAAACTAAGCCTAATGCCTAGTGCTCTTGCAATTTTTTTCTTGCCCCCTGATAATATTTGCAACTTGGTATCAGTTAAGTGCTAATAAATTCTAAGCGAGTCACCTGATGAGTTAGGCAAGAAGTTATGATCTTGTGTGGAAATTGCATATAACATTTTTCTTGTTCTAGTGGAGAGGATGTGAGTAAAGACAGGAGTCTAAAAAGACCTATATGGACCATGGATTATGGTGTATTCTGAACTCCAGAGTTGAAATAGTTCTAGTGGGGTAACAGTCTGGTGCATTTTCTGAGGTGAAACACTGACAAGACTGGAGAGTTGGACAGACTTGTGGGAAAGCAAGAAATAAATTGTCAGAAACTTGAATTTTCTGAAGAAAACTGTTGCTATGTTGGGAAGTATGGAGAGCAGGTCTGTGAGACCAACCATTCAAAAACAAAATGGTAGTATTAGTTAGCTAATTCTTGGAATCTAGTGGAGGCTTTTCAACAGTGAGTGCTTTGTTACTGCAGTCTGGGTGCTCTAGCCCTGCAGTAGGTTTCACATTATTTATTCTAGGATATCCTATTATGTTGCAAAATCTGGTTTTAAGAAAAGCTGGAAAAGAAACAATCTGTTAGATATCTTCATGGGCAACAAATGGATTTCATGTTAAAAAACCTTCAAAACAAATCTACTTCCTCTAATTCAGCTCCAGCAAAAAGTCTTTTTGCATTGTCACTGATTTAAAAAAAAAAATAGTAAGAGTCTAGGTCTATAAAGAAAGGGTGAGCTCCTACCTAAGCAGCCTGGAAAGGATGATTCCTTTTTCAAATCCTGAGCATTTTGTAGTGGAGATTTATCTTTGCCTGCTTCTGTTTATCCTCTTGTTTTTTGTCCTCAAAGCAGCACTGTTATTTTAAATACCCTGCCATCTTGGAAAAAAAAGGTTCTTTCCTTTAAGTAACTATCTCTCTCTATTCACCTGCTCCACTGCACTTTCCAGTAGAAATGGGACACACTTGGCCATGCAGTGTATAGGTGTGTGGAGAGCTGTGCAACAACTCAGTGTTTGATACTACAAGAGTATTTGGGACCTTATTGAACTAAGGTTAATATATCTGTAAGAAATACACTAAATAAACAGTGTTTTACATAAGAGGAAAATGGAAACTGGTACAAAAGCAATTGGTAAGAGATGATCTGTTGTTTGCAAAACGCTAGGAGTTAAAATAGAAGGTTGTTGTGGTTTAACCCCAGCCAGCAACCAAGCCCCATGCAGCCACTCGTTCACTCCCCTACTGGTGGGATCTGAGAGAGTATTTGAACAGTAGAAGCTGGAAAACTTGTGGGTTGAGGTAAGGACAGTTTAATAGAGAAGGCAAAAACTGCACACAAAAGCAAAGCAAAACAAGGAATTAATTGACTGCTTCCCATGGGCAGGCAGATGTTCAGCCATCTCCAGGAGAGCAGGGCCCTATCCTGTATAATGGTGACTTGGGAAGACAAACGCCATTGCTCCAAACATTCCCCTTTCCTCCTTCCTCCCCCCACTTTATACACTGAGCATGATCTCAGATGGTCTGGAATATCCCTTTGGTCAGTTTGGGTCACCTGTCCCAGCTGTGTCGCCTCCCAGCCTCCCATACATTCCCAATGTCCTTGACAGCGTGGCAGTACAAAAATCAGAAAAGGCCTTGGATCTGTGTAAGCCCTGCTCAGCAAAACAAAAACATCTATATATTATCAAACCTGTGTTCAGCACAAACCTAAAACATAGCCCCGTACCAGCCACTGTGAAGAAAATAAATTCTACCTTAGCCCAAACCAGCATAAAGATCAAACCACCTAGATTGTTTTCTTGCACAATACTGTAAGCTGCACACATGTATGATATATATAAATATATAACTTGCTTTCTTATATGTGTTCCTGAGGCCTCATATTATATTGTTTAATAAATAGAATCTGTAAATGCCTATTGTAGTGAGCCTTTGTTTATTTTTATTTCATAACAGTACCATGTTTTTTTCATCCAAAAACATCTGAGACCCAAGCAGGTCTTTATGGGAAGCATGTTTACCTATACTGCTGGATTACTCAGCCAATGGCCTCTGATCCTATCACACATTTTGCATCCTAGTGTCACAGTGACATTAAATCAACTTAAGAGGCACGTAAACATTTAAAACATGACTTTTGAGTCCTAAAGACTGAGGCCTTTAGATTTGCAAAGTAGAGCTTGAATATTTGAATGACTAGCTTTGGATGATGATGGCCACAGTGGACAATCAGGAGCAGAGTCTTCTTCACAGGAGCTATTGGTGCTTAGTATCTCTGAGAGTTTAGATGTCTTGGGCAGGATACCATGAACTAACAATTCTGTGGAGCTTAGCCTCACACTGATGAAATTTACTTGTGATTCTTACAGACTGTTGATGTATCAGGTATGAACAGAAACTTTTCTCATTGCCTTTCAGTGCTCTGTGCTAACCGTGGAGTCATTCTTCTTGTGTTGCTCTAATGAAATGATTGACATGTCAGTCCATTACTTCAGAGGTTAATGGCTACATGGAAAGTAATGGAGCAGACCCTTGTGGCCAATCAGAAACCCATCACACAATTTCCTTTCTGATACCCTCAGTTTTGATACTGAAAAGAAAAAAAAAATGGTTTTTGTATCTTGATTTCTCTCAGAGACATTGGCCAGAGAAACTAAGATTTTTTCAAGTGGAATGAATTCAGTTTTTGTGCTTCTTTCTCCTTGTCTCATCATTAAAAAAACCAAACAAAAAAAAAAACAAAAAACAAAAAACAAAACCAGTGTGTGGAAATTTCAATTATTTTGTAGATGGAAGTGAATAAAAATTGGATTATAGACTCTGAGAAACTGAGGATTGTAAAAGCAGAACTCTCATAAAATGAGTGTCTGCTTATTAAATAGGATTAGCTCTGTCATGCAAATATTCAGGTGTAGCAAGCACAAGCAGAAAACAAACAATTTTCTCACCTTTGTAGAATGGTATCCTATTCTACTCCTTATGGTGTCGTGTACCAGTATAACACTAACATTTCAATTAAAAACTCTGCACTTGAAAAAATGAGTACATCCCCACCCCTCATCCCCTTGATGTAAAGACTCGGCAAAATTGCAAAACATATTTTAAACAGGAAATGTTGCTGGTAGAGTAAGAAAAAGAGGAAGGTTTTATTGCTAAATTAGGAAGTAGAAGTTTGTATGAAAGACGTTTTCCTCAGGAAAAGGTTGGTAAATATGAGGCAAGGTGATCTGCTATTGCAATATAGCAGCTTTCATCTCTCACTTCCCCCCCACCCCCCGACACAGCGTTCTTCCAGTATCACAGTTTTTCTCTGTACCTTATGTACCCAGAACCCAAACAATAGCAGCAAAGAATGAAGTTCTATATGATGGTCTGGGTAGTAATTGAGATTTCTGTAGCAGCAAGGTATTTGATATTAGTAACTGCTTATTGGTGCAGTACTTTGCCATCTGGTTTTTTGTGCATTAGTTTACTTGTTCATTCCAGAATGCATGCTAAAGTTTTTCTGTTGGTGATTCCAGCTACTCAGTTTAATTAATTACAATTTGCTCATAAGCCACATGAAATGCCTAGTCTTCAACTCAAAAAAACTTAGGAAGAAAGAAAAACCCAAACATTCTAACTCTTGTGGGTTATATGGGCAAGATCCAGGAGTTCAGATACCAAACATTAGTCATGTCGTTGTGAAAAAGGAGGCTCAGTAAGGAATTGTTTAATACTTCTCCATTCTTTCTACCAAGAGGCATGCAGCAAAAGAGGTCAACGGTCCCATATTGTAACAAGAGATGTTTCAACCAGATATGAGAAAATTATTTTTCACTAGGGTCCAGCACTATAACCAGTGACCCAAAGAGATGGCAGTCACTGCTCTTGGGGTGTTCAAAAGCTGAGCCTTGACCAGCCTGCTGTACCTAGTTTTGTGCTGAGTGTGGGGATTGGAGTAGGGGGCCTCCAAAAGTCCCTTCCAGCCTCAGCTATTCTGTGATCTGTATCTCATTCTGCATATCTTAGTTCCAGAAATGACTTATTATAGACCAGATTTTAAAATACTGTGACACAAAAATAAGAGATGGTTTTCTACTCACCAGGATATGTAATTTTTCTATGAAAAAATGGGTAAATTCAGCAGACACACTTTTAAATAGACTTAATCCTGTGTTATGTATTTTAATAATTTTAAGCATAGTGATTTGTCCTGTCTATTTCCATTTACTTGATCTTGTCCTTTTATGGGTAGTTACAATCAGATTTGTAATTTTCTGCCCTGCTTTCCTTCATGTAGAAGGGCCAATAGTGTTAAACTGCATTAAATGCTGTCATCTTCAGTTGTTTGGCCAGTGGGAATTTCACGGTCTAGGACTGTGAAAATTGAATTTTCTTTGGGAATTAGTAATAGTTTTCTCCCATTTCCCAAATGTCCGTATTATGTATCATATTTTTAGTGAAAATCAATGACATTTTGAATTACATTGATGAAACTAAACATCCAGAATAGGTGGTTCTTGCAGATGAAGTCTCTTCCTTGATGACCTGCAAATATTTGCTGTGATTATTAAGTTTGCTGATATTTTTCAAATAATAGATTTGCGGGACATTTAACAAGATTCACTAGTTGACAAAGGTGCTTTTTTCTATCTTACAGTTTTAATAATTATAAGCTAAGAAAAAAGACCCAAAAAAATCTCTTTTGAAGATGTTACATCTCTTGTAATGTGAAATGTTATTCTAATGATTTAGAGAATGTTTATCTTTAGTCTAAGCAATTATCTGATCTGCACTTTCTTTCTTTTTCATCTCCTGCTATCTTTTCTCTTGTCTGGATTCTTCAGTTTCCCTCTTTCTTTCCTGAGAACTGAATAATAATTAAAATAAAGAGTCTTAATTAAAATACAGTTAGTTAAATATGTATGTTTTTACAATTATTTCTAATGGAAAACACTATTTGTGATGGCTGCTGCTATTATATGTATTTTGAAATCTTTCTAGATTTGGAAAATGCTTTGTGTGTGGACAGACAAAACCTTTCCTTTCCAGAGGTAATTTCTATCCTCACAGTACTTGATTCAACATGCTTAGACTACATATGAGATGAAAAACTGGGGAATGGAGAAGCATATGTAGAGCCTGAAGAAAATAGTCAGTTATTAAAACAATTTAGCTCGTCATTAAATCTCACAATTTTTGAATATAAATAGGTTGCTCTTCCCTTTGCCTCATCTGTCATTTTATTATAGCAGAAAATCTAGTGCTGGAAAAAAGAGGAAGAGTAGCCTAGCAGTTAAAATAGAACTTGAAGCCAGGATCTTGATGTTTGGTCTGACTCCGCCAATGACAAACTGTATCATCCCATGAAACTTATGAAACCTCTGAGTCTCACCTACCACTCTGTAAATGTCATATAACTACATAGGATGCTGCGAGGTTTAATTAGAATTAATTTTAGTCTTTCAAGTACCTTGTGTTTCTCAGATGAAACGTGCTGTGCAAGTGCGAAGGATAATTATTATGTTGCGTCTGTGTTTTTCTGATACATTATTACTATTTTATTAACCATGTTTTGGAAAAAACCCAAACCCACAGTACTTGCTGCTTTTCAGTTTTGTTCGTATGGTATAGAGTTAGTCCCTATGAGCACAGTAAGTAATTAAACTAATACTGTCATTGAGATGTGAGGTGGTTTTATTTCAGAATGTTAATGAATATTAGCAGATTGTCACAAAATGTCTGGCTGTTTGCATACTCTGAGCACCTTGAATCATTCACTTAGGAGTAAGATGGTCATATTGCTTCTAAATGTAGTGAATTAGCCCAGCAATAACAGCCTGCTAAGTCTCTGTTGATAGTTTCCTTGTAGCTGGTAAGGCTTGACCCAGACAGAATTATGGAGCAATCGTTCAGAAAATTGTTCCAGCAATCAGTGCCTGGTGCCTCCTTAAGGTTTGCCAGTCTTGCGGGGAGCTGAACATACCGTGTGCAACAGGCCACTCCTGTTTCTCCATTTTTTTTTCAACTGTAGCACTGAAGTCCAGGGAAAGCTGAGATACCAGGGAATGACACGTAGCACATGGAAGCTTGCTGTCTTGGTGGATAGGAGATACTTGTGTTGTTTCCAGATGGAATCACTACTACATGAGAAATCAAAATAACTGACTATAGCAGTAACTCCATATCCCAAGGACACAAAAATTCAGAAAGTGTTGAATTATAAACTGTTCTTGTACTTTAACATGGATTTGAGCATGTGATTGGGCTTTTCTTGTAGCTGAGCATTCAGGAGCCTTAAATAGAAAGGCAGCATTAACAAATAAGATCAGATCATTTTGGGATAATAAACTTATTTCAATAAGGTTATTGTTTTATCAGCAGGTCACATTCTTTTTGTCCTCACTTGCCGTGTGCTATAAAGCGTGACTGGGTAACACACAGGACTTCTGTGTTAATTGCACTTAGATAAATGTCTGGAGAGACAGTCTCTCTCAGTCAAGGCCACAGATGTAATGAAACCAACTTACCTTGCTCTTAGATACACTTATTGTAAAACTGCTTGAGCTGCTTTGGTGCCATCCTATTCTAAAGTAGGTTTGAGCATAAAAATGAAAAGGAAACAAATGGGTTTATGCTATTCTTACACTTTCTAGGTACAGCATGCAGATGTGTAACACAGTACTACCTAAGCAAAATGCAGACCCATCTCATCCACTGAAGCTGCATTTTTGTTCTGCTTTAATAAAGCAAAGCCCTTCTGAGTGCAGTCTTACTGGTGTCATTCTCTTCACTGTCCTAAATATAAAGTAGCATTTGATTATCCTAACAGATGTAGAGTAGTATTGGCCAATGTGAGCTTTATCAACTTTATGCAAGCACAGACCAGATAGTAACTTCAAGAATCCAAACTTGCACAAAGTTTCTTAAATGCTAATCCAGCCCCGATTAAAGTCCATTAATGTGGGAACTCCAGGCTGACAGCTAAGATCTAGCTGGTTATTCTTTTGCAAGTAGTCATCTTGTCTTTGGTTTACCTGGCAACTTGTGTTCATGTAGGATAGGATGCTAAATGAAAAGTCATATGCATTTTGTAGGGCTTGTTAGATAAAAAATGTTATTTGATATAGTTTGCTACTATCAGGAGTGATATGGTACTGGTATGTTCTCAGAGCAGGGATTAGGCACAGATACATTTGATGACTCCAGCAGTTCCTTGTTTCTCCCTTACTGTATGTGTCAGCCTGTGATGCCTATGTTAGCACATGGGGTTTGAGACCTGCAGTCATGTCACAAACTAAATGCTGATTGTGCTATAATGCGTGATGACCTCTTGGATGCCTGAGGTCTGATGGGTCTGGCACCATACTGGGCAGACAGCAGTTTGCTGTCTGGCACATCTCTGTTGCCCTTTGAGGAATAACTGGTCATGGACATGAATTTAGCTGAGCCATTAACAGACACTACCAGGTCTGTAAAGACACTGACAGACTGAAAGGAAATGCAGATGGATACTATGCATTTGCAAGTGCTCATTATTTAAAGTCTGTTACTGGGAAATAAATAAAGTGAAAGGGTCAGAGTAAGACATTGTGCCTTGTTGACTTTGCTTTTTAGATTTTAGGATCAAAAAGAAAAAAGGAGGAATATGTAATATTGCAAGTAATTAAGGATTCATCAGGAAATAAGGACCACTTGGTCCTTCTCATAGCTTTGAGGACAGCAGTAAAGGGTAGCTGGTATATCTTCCATATGTGCCACGCTAATTGGAAGAATAGAAATTACGTATTTGGAGAGCCAAATCTGAGCTCTTATAAATGGAAATTGCTTTTGCTTAATGAATTTGCTGGTAGGCTCAGTGCTTTACACTTCGAAAATAAGAAAAGATTTTTGATTATATGTTTGTAAATTAGGGTTAGCTGTCTTGTTGAGTTAGTTGTAAGGGTTTAATAACCTGTAAGCGAAGCATTGTGTTTTTCTTTCCCTATAAATACTTGGGATTTTGTTCCCATCTTCTTACCAGTGCCTTAGTCTAGTCTTTGGGCATTTTAGTTTAAGTCTTTCCAGAGTTTTGAAAACTTCAGATTGGGATTGGCATACAGGAATAGTTTGTTTCTCAGACCTCAGAAAAGTGTGAGGCTTATTCTGATTAGGTACGGCTTTGTCTTTGAGGACAATAGGGCATCACCACTACTTTGTTTTGACAGATGTCCCCTGGTCCAGAAAAAATGTGTCTCTGTCCAGGTGAGTCAAGCCAGTGGAAACGCCTTCTGGGTAGTTATGTCCTGCAAATATACATGTTCTTCTGGGATGGAGAGGAGAGGACCTCTGTGAAAGGCTGTAACATGAGGAAAGTAGAGCTGGAGTTGCACATTGTTGCCGCTAGATGGCAGTTAAACCCCATTGGATAAAATGGCTGGTAACACTAGCACTTTCTTGTAGCTTACTTCAAAGTGCTAAAAGCTGGACTTTGGAGTAAGATTTTGGGACATTTGTATTTTCCTTGGACTAGAACATGCAATGATTTCCATATGACAAAGAAAACATTGTTAAAGCTGAACTGAATTTTGGATCGCACGTTTGGATTCATACATGTTTTGGCAGTTTAGTATTGGTTTCTGTGCGGTAGAACCCCCACCTCCTTGGGGAGTGGGAGTAGTAGAGTCAACAGCAAGTAGGAGAGCTCTTGGCAGGGTGGCCAATTGGAAATTTGCTGTCAGGAAGCCAGAGGAGCCCTAATTAGACAGGCCAGTAGAGCCTGATCTAAAGCCTGCTGAAGTTAATGGGAGTATCTTGGGTTAGTGCATTTTTTCCTACTTCTAGGTAAACTGACCAAATGAGTCTGTCCTCTTAGCAGTCTGCTTTATATACATTACATCATCTACTGCAATTGCTAGTATACTCAGAATAAATGCATGTCTGTATTATTTGTACTGAAGATACAGTATTCATGTGCCCTGTATGAGTAACTTACAGGAATACTTGTGAGGTAATTGAATTGTTTTTCTATTTTTTTCCTTATTAGAATTTGTAACAATATAATTTTCTCTCATGTGTGTTGGAGACTATAATTTCTTTTGAATGAAGGGGAGGGAGACCTTTTATCCTGACTATTGTCTCAATATATTTCAGCTAAAGTTCTAATTAAATGCAGAATGTCAAAAGTTGTGCTGCCCTAGCCCACACCCAGGGACCTTAATAACAGCTGGTTCTGGGCTTCTAAAATGTCATAACTAGCAGAATTCAGGCGAGAGCTACTATAGTCTTGCTTCTCTGTTTAAAGTTGTTCCAGTATTGACAATACTTAACTCAGAGATAACTGATTTAAAATACTGGAAATTACTGTGTGCTCGATAATCAGGAAAAAAAATCCCCAGAGGTTCAGTGGGAATACTGCCTGGGTAAACCCACAGGTATTGTAGGCATTGTGAGATTGCATGCAAAGAAAGATCATCCCTATAAACTAGCTTTATGGCCTGTTTAAAAAAAACAATCTAAATAAAGATTAATGGAAATAGCTTCTCGGATTACATCACTACTTTATGCTTATTTGAGCAACTTTAGATAGATAAGGAAATATGAATTTCAGTCTGTGCCTGGTGCCTCAGAGTAATTGAAACTCCCCTTTGTTGCAGAAGTGCTGGCTGTAACCACTGTAAAAGAGTAAAATGTCTGCCAGTTATTCTTGCAGAATTTTGGCTTTGTCTGTCAAAGTTTATTCACCCTATTCACACAATGTTTGTGTAAATTTTATGCTTAGTTTAAAAGATGTACTCAATCTTTTCATTAGTGAAGCACGGCATATGGAAAAAAGGAAAGATAGCACTCTCAGCTTTTCGTATTGGTCAGTCACAGTTGGATTCAGGTAGCTTTGCACTAGTTTTGTAAAGCGTTTATTTGTGATTGCAAAAGGACAGTAGTTTCCTAATAGCTGACAATGTCTGCTACACATCGCACACAGAAAAAGGTTTTCATGTTTTTGAGTTTTTCATGTAGTAGAGTTGATGCTGCATCCTTGAAAAGCTCAGTTTACTTCTACAAGATGTTGCACTGCAACTCTGAGGAAGTAAAGAACTTCCCTGTTTGTATGGATGGGTGATGTAGCTGTCTTTGACCTTAGAGACAGATGAGTTTGTCTGTGCCCATCTCCTCTCAACCAACTCTAGATACACTTCAGGTAGACACTTTCATATTCTAGGCTTGGACTCCCTCCTTATCCTTTCAGTTCTTCCAACTTCTCATTGAAATTCCGTCATGCCATCTTTTTCAGCATAGTGGACAGAATCAAGGAATTGATCTGTTTGCTAAGGATCATGGCTAGATCAATTTGGAAGGGAAATGCAAGATTTGGTATTCATGTGGATGCTTAGTGCTGTGGGAAAAACTGTTGATTGGAGTCCTTTGTCTAGAGCTTTTAGACTTAAAGGGTGATCCAGGTTGGACTGTAGTTCATAGGCAGTGATGGCTTAATGCCCTGTGTGGAGCAGTGCACGGCTGTACAGTGGTACCAAGGCAACTGCTGCACAGGCTAGTTGGATATGGAAAACAGTGTAATAACCTACAGGAAGACCGCAGGGCACTGAATCTTTAGCCACAGATATGCAGGCAAGTGGTTCAGTGAGGCCATATAGACTAGGAGCTGTGGATTCATAGCTCAAGCCACCTTCCCAAACATAGGTGCTGGCCCCATTCTTTCTAAAAATTAAGTAGAAATAATTTGGTTTAAAAGGTGATTTTAGCCACTTTTGCATATAATTATCCAGCAGTTTAATGAGGAAGCCAATATTCAGAGCCTCCTCAAGCAGGAGAGTCTTCAGTCATCTCTCTTTTCCCAGGAGAGCTGTGTCAGCTGCCTCTAAGGAATACAACACAGTGTGAGAGAGTGAGTGCAAGGAAGGGAATGAATCTGTCAGTTAGTGACTAAAGAATTCACCAGAAGTCAGGGTTTAGTCCCAATTCAAAACAGTTCCCAGATGAGCTCTCTGGCCACCTGGCTAGGGAGGTAGGCTCTTGTTGGCTTCTCTCTTTTCTGGTTCAGTGAATTCCGAATTTATTCTTGCACATCAGCACTTTAGCAGAGTATGCTCTCTGACTGCATTTTGAAAGAATGGGGTCTTCTGATTGCTGTCAGGCATGACTGAGACCATCTGTCAAGTCAGAGACTGATGGGCAGGCACTGAATTCTTGCATCCTGATTCATGTTAGCAGTTGTATAGGTGCTGAGCAGAACTCAAGGAACAAGATGATACTGTAAAAATTAAGGGATCCTCTGGAATTACGGCATATCACGGAGTCACAGAATATGCTGAATTGTTAGGGACCTACAAGGATCATCAAGAGGAAATCCTTGCCTTGCAGAGGACCATCCGCAGGAGTCACAGCAGGTGGCCAAGAGTACTGTCCAAATGCTTCTTGAGCTCTGTCAGGCTTGGTGCTGTGACCACTGCCCTGGAGAGGCTGTTCCACTGCCCAGCNGTTCAGTGAGGCCATATAGACTAGGAGCTGTGGATTCATAGCTCAAGCCACCTTCCCAAACATAGGTGCTGGCCCCATTCTTTCTAAAAATTAAGTAGAAATAATTTGGTTTAAAAGGTGATTTTAGCCACTTTTGCATATAATTATCCAGCAGTTTAATGAGGAAGCCAATATTCAGAGCCTCCTCAAGCAGGAGAGTCTTCAGTCATCTCTCTTTTCCCAGGAGAGCTGTGTCAGCTGCCTCTAAGGAATACAACACAGTGTGAGAGAGTGAGTGCAAGGAAGGGAATGAATCTGTCAGTTAGTGACTAAAGAATTCACCAGAAGTCAGGGTTTAGTCCCAATTCAAAACAGTTCCCAGATGAGCTCTCTGGCCACCTGGCTAGGGAGGTAGGCTCTTGTTGGCTTCTCTCTTTTCTGGTTCAGTGAATTCCGAATTTATTCTTGCACATCAGCACTTTAGCAGAGTATGCTCTCTGACTGCATTTTGAAAGAATGGGGTCTTCTGATTGCTGTCAGGCATGACTGAGACCATCTGTCAAGTCAGAGACTGATGGGCAGGCACTGAATTCTTGCATCCTGATTCATGTTAGCAGTTGTATAGGTGCTGAGCAGAACTCAAGGAACAAGATGATACTGTAAAAATTAAGGGATCCTCTGGAATTACGGCATATCACGGAGTCACAGAATATGCTGAATTGTTAGGGACCTACAAGGATCATCAAGAGGAAATCCTTGCCTTGCAGAGGACCATCCGCAGGAGTCACAGCAGGTGGCCAAGAGTACTGTCCAAATGCTTCTTGAGCTCTGTCAGGCTTGGTGCTGTGACCACTGCCCTGGAGAGGCTGTTCCACTGCCCAGCCACTCTCTGGGGGAAGAACCTTTATCAAATATCCAACCTAACACTCCCCTGATGCAACCTCAGGCCGTTCCCTTGGGTCCTGCCACTGGGCACCAAAGAGAAGAGATCAGTGTCTACACCTCCTCTTCCCCTCGTGTGCAAGTTGTAGATTGCAGTGAGGTCTCCCCTCAGTCTCCTCCAGGCTGAACAGACCAAGTGCCCTCAGCCGCTCCTCATACGTCTTCCCCTGAAGGTCCTTCACCATCTTTGTTGCCCTCTTTTGATGCTCTCTAATAGTTTAGTATCTTTTTTACATTGCAGAGACCAAAAGTAAATGCAATGTTCAAGGTGAGGCCGCCCAAGCCCAGAGCAGAGCAGGACAATCCCCTCCCTGGCCTGGCTGGCAATGCTGGGCCTGATGCCCCCAGGACAGGGATGTCCCTCCTGGCTGCCAGGGCACTGCTGACAGATCCAACTGGCCACTGACCAGGACCCCCATGTGGTCCCTTTCCATGGCACTTCTTTCCAGCATCTCATTCCGCAGTCAGTCCGTGCATCCTGGGTTGCCCTGTCCCAGGTGCAGAATCGGGCACTTTCTCTTGTTGAACTTCATATGATTGGGGATTGCCCAGTCCTCTGATTTGTTGAGGTTTCTCTCTGCAGGGTCTTCCTGCCTTCGAGTGAGAGTCAACAGCTTCTCCCAGTTTTATATATCTGCAAATTTGCTTAGTATCCAGTTGAGGTATCAGCTTTTTGTATCACAGTTTTGTATTAAGGTACATACTAAGGTACCTTCCTCCTAAATGATACTCCCTGCATCTTTCATGAGAATTAACCTTAGATCCCTACATATTTTTGTAAACTAAAGTGGCATCTTATTTGGAATGCTTGTATCTGCTGTTTTAATTTACTTCAGTTCCATTAGAATATACACAGGACACAAAATACCTTACGCTTTAACATAGTTATTAAGTTATTAATACCTTAGTTATTAAGTTATTAATACTTTATCCATAACTTAGTTATTAAAAGCCTTGAGTGACAGGTTCTTGGTAGAGTTGTACCATAACAAAAAGGAAGTGTGAAAAAATACAGGATGAGTACAGTCCCTGAATACTGAGTGTCAGAAATTGAGTAAAGCATGTGTTCAATTTTTGTACCTGACAGCATATTAACATTTTTCCACTAGTGCTTAAGGATAAATTTTATAGGATTTCTTGTAGTGTCTGAACTAATTCAAGGCTCTACAGGACTGAAATATGCAGAATAAGTTAATGCAACACTTCTTTACCCTGAATGAAGTGCTATGACAAATCCTACAAATAAAACATGGGAGCTTTCATTTTGTTGGCAGTGGAAGATCTGAGCACAGCAAAGGCCTTACAGAATGGTGTGATAACCGTTGGAGGATCCTTGGTCAGAGAGGATCAATGTGCTGATTCATGCTCTGGCACTCAGAATGATTGTGCTGCTTGTTGAGAATCACTTCATTGTATCAGTGGAACTGAGGTGGAAAAAGGCTAGGAATTCATTCTGGCTCTTCATTAGATTTCATTACTCCTGGCTGTATTCTGCATTTCAGTATCTTCCTGCTGCCAGAGGAGGTTTGAAAGAACCGTGTGGCAATGCTCCCTGCCAGCCATGAACCTCCTATTAGTTTGCTGGTGGGCTTCTAGCCCATCTTCTCTAAAACACAGATGACCTTCAGTTGCCCTTTCTTTAGTAATCCCAGGCAAGTTAATGGTTGCTACTGGAGGTTAATGAAAAGGTGGAAAGATGCCCAGCGAATGGAAGGAATATAGTCCCAGTGAGTTAAGTCATGGAACAGGAAATATGAGAAGAGCTGGGTTTCAGTACCAGCACGTCTGCAGAGTTGGTACCTGTTTGCTGTCATTGCCCTTGTCTGTGAAATAAAGCTAAAAGTTTTGCACCTCCTTTGGAGTATTTGACATTTGTGGATGAAAAGCTCTACGTAACTACTAAGCAAATCTTATAAATTGCTGTTCATACTGTGCGACCATCTCACTTCAGATATAAGCTCTGAAAATACATCCAAAAAATCTTCCCTGTTTGGGTGAACTTATTTCAGGTGCAGTGAAGTTGTACAGTATTATAGTGCTGTAGTGTTTCAGTTTCTCCATCATTGTGTGAAGAGAGGACTTAATTTTGAAAATTGCCAGAGGTTGCCAAACAGCAGAAACAAATGAAAGCATTATTACAAATAATGGAGGTAACATTATTAAAAGTAATGGGCAAATGATTGTACAACTAGTACTTACGTATTTATCCTAAGTTGTATTGCATTTTTACTGAGGGATGGCAAGGGAAGGTGTAATGGCTCAGCAGCTAGTTAGAAAGGTGCTTTTTTGAGAGTTTTGTCTGACAGTGGAAGCAAAGGCCACATATAATTCTCAATGTGTGAGTATGAGTTCCAAGCTGATCTGTTGTATTGCTGTGTTCCAGCAGTGGTTTTAATGGCTATCTGCTATAGTTCTGCTAGAAAAAGCTTCCAACTGTTCAAATTATATATATGACATGAAGATATGTTTTAGTAAGTACATCTTCTGTATATTATCCTCAATGATATGTGTTACTTAGGCTTGACACTCAGCTGTTAGCTATCTTTGCTGATATGGGTTATCCTCTTTGAGATGTTTGGATTTTTTCATGGTTTAATTTGTTATCTTTAAAATCTTGTATTCTCAAGTTACCTTAAGTAAAGCCTAAAGGCAGCAAGTAAATACATCCCACATTATGTGAGTTCTGTGATGTATGCTCCCAATGCCCATTTGGAATGTGTCAGGAGGAAAGAGATCAGCTCTGAGTGTTTGTATATGAGTATTCAAACATAGAAACTCGTGTCTCCTTCCTGTCACCTTTGTTGTCTTGCAGTTTCAAGTTTTCTTGTTGGTATCCTGGAGCAGGTAATGAGCTAAGTATGACAAAGAGAGGAGTTCTTTCTCAGCAACTTGTGTCACATCAGTCCTGTCACTGCTGGTACTCAAGAGCTTTGATGTTAGCATGTACACATCACATCTGAGCACTGTTTATCTTCCTCTGTCCATGATGATTTTCCATCACTTCCAAAAAGACACAGAATTATTGAAGTTACAGTTGAGGACCAATGTGAGACAAATGTCCTTTGAGAACCATGCTACTAGACCCCTGTTGATCTCAATCTGTACTGCTGATTTTCCTTTGATACAGTGAAAAGCATCCACAACAAGTCAGTCTGACTTGTCTTGAACTAGGTTTCCTAGTGCAGCTGCAATTCAGTATTACTTTTTGGCATTCTTCACCTTCAACTTGAAAAGACTGTCTCAGTGTTTAGATTTTAATTTTTTTTTTAAATTATTTTTAAGCTTTTGATTCTTGCCTAGATTTAAAGATGATGATCCTAGGTGTCATTAAGACAATTTCCACAGTTTTAAATACTCATTTTTCTTTCATGGCAAATCCCTGGTTGTTCAGTTTAACAATAGAGTGAAGAAACACATTAAAAATTCATTATTTTAATAATAGATGCAATAAATAAATTAAATTTCTTGTGCAAACATTGTGTGACAGAATTGGGTACAGTATATATCTTTGTATACTTGTCTATGCAAGTACCTTTATGGTACCTGTCCCTGCAAGTAATCTTATTCATATGCAGTATTTGCATATGGATTTGCCAATTTGTTCTTTGCACAGAAAGCTTTCTTCACTGTCTTGAAATTTTGGACATTGTCCTCTTATTTTTAATGTTGTCATTGAAGATTGTAGAAGAGTAAAAGGGAAAGAAGTGCTCCAGGAATTAATATTTAGAAAAGGCATTAAAATACAGACAAAACTTGAATTTCTGTGGTGTGTTAGGAGAAAAGAAAATCTCAGCAGAGAAAGTCTGAAGGCAAGAAGTGTGTGTATTCAGGAGGATAATGCTGGTCTGTTGTGGAAGACACACGTCTAGCCTGCGGAGAATGAAATTGTAACCAGTGCCAGTCGGCACAGTGAGGACAGGGGACTGATCTCAGCTAGCAGTGCTGTACTGTTCCAACATGTTCAGCATGTCTGCACCTCCTCCAGTAACACGGCACTTGCCTTTGCTGGCTTCCTTCTCAGTTTGTACGATACCCTCCAGGCCAGTCCCTGACAGACATACAACCAGACTGAACTGGACTGTCAGCTGCAGGAAGGGTCAACAAAAATTATCTGATCCTGCTGCAGAGCAGACAACAGCAGTTGTCATGTTGCAGAAGGTGAAGTTTCATGACTTCTGTGCTCATGACATTTATCTGCCTTAGTGATAAAATCCCAAAAAGGAGGATGACAAAAACCTGATGGCTGGTGTTCTTGCAGAGGTGGGGTATATATCTATTTGTATAGAACTTGTATTGCTTATGCCAGCACAATGACTGATGTCAGTGGTACAGGCAATGGTTAATGTCACCCTTTGGCAACGGTGTGATTCTTAAATCCCACATAAAGTCCATTTAGAGAGTTTCAGTGAGACTTTAGCAGTGTGTGAGATCTGCCAAGAGTTTTTGCGCTGGAGGAGTACAGGTTGACAGGATCAGCCCTAACATGTTAAGTGCTGTTTATGATATTATTATTGCTTTGTGAATTCATTTCCCGTAGTGACAGACTGGAGTTGAAATGTTCAAACTTCCTCTCTGTTCTGGGGTGTCAGTTCCATGGCTTAGATTTGCACCCATGTCATTCTAGTTGTTAACAGCAATACTCAGTATTGTGATTATAGACTATAAACTGTATGAGGAATGCAAACAATTGATTTTCATGGAAAGGCTAGGAAGATAGTATTTTCAAGAATAAAAGGAACATAATCACCCTTCATAGGTAAGATGTGTTATTTACACTATGGGGATTCATGTCAGTACATTTTAAGTAAGTTGCTTGGCTGAACTTGTTGTCTAGCTGCCAAGAACGGAAGTGAGAGAAAAGAGCCAGAGAGAATTATTGGACTCTACACTCCAAACTTACATCATGTAAACATTTATAAGATGACTCTTATTTTCAGCATTGACCATTCCAGTGGGGGCCTCTTTGTTGCTTTACTGATGGCAGACTGCTTTTGAAAGCACCTTTTGGCTTGTTTGTAATGATGCAGCAAGCCAGCAGACCTGGATCTACATGGTATTTGCAACATGTATAATGAAAACTTCTAGTCATCCCTTTCTCTCTCCAGGTTCTCAGCCACAGCCAGCTGCTAGGGTTTAAGCACTTCCTTATGCCCCTGCTGTTAATGCTCACTTCCAGTGATCAATGGTCCCACGCTGCTTTCTCAACATATAGTGGTGAAATCAACAATCATGTAGGGGAGAGAGAGAAAGAGGCTGACATTTCCATTTCTCCTTATTCTCACAGTTACAAAAAAGGATATAAATTTGAAATATGTTATTTTCCATTGAAGAATAGTAACAGAAAATAGTTTGCAGTATACCTGGAAACATTTACCTTGGCGCAGGAAACAGTCTTCTATCACAGTCCAGCCTTACTGCTGGTATCAATAATGCTTTTCTCTTTCATAGTATCAAGTTATGTTCTTCCCAAATCACTTCAGTTCATGGTAAGAATGAAATGCATAACTCAGACAAGTTACTTGTTTCTTTGAGATGAATCTTGTCTGTAAAACAACACAGAACAGAACAGTGGGGAAGAGGAGAATGATTCAGGTTTTTTCCTTCTGCAGATTTCAGATTTCTGATGATGCTACGTGTATCTGACCCAGTGCAGTTATGTGGATAAACTCCATAAGTTAGCATTCTATTACAGTTCATCAGTTTTTACTATTTAGGCTATAACCACAGCTCAGTTTATACAGGAGTTTTGTTTGTTGTTGTTGTTTTCAGAGCCCCTTAATGCTCCTCACTGGCCCTTTTATAAGCTATAACTTTTGCTCACACTCCATAAGTCAGGGAGTCTTTAGTAAAAGAGCCTATCAAGAAAAAAAATCTGGGATGCTTTCCAGGGAAATGCATGTGTAATAGAGAATTCTGGCAGTTTTTCATCTGGCACTAATTTATTATTTCAAGCTGGCTTGCTCTTTAGACTATAATAAACAGTATTTTACATCTAACAAATCACTTTTAATATCCCTGACAATGGGTATCTAGTATGGGTTTAAAAGAAAAAATTCTAACCAGAAATGCAGTGTATCACAAACTGATGCAATCATGGTTCTTTGTGAAGTTTCAGAGTTTCTGGTGAAATCAAAGATATAAGGAAGAATAGGTTGTTTTGATAGAGACATCTACTATCTCCAGCTATGCCATATATGCTAAGTTTTGGGAGAGTACAGTCTTTATATTTAGTCTAAAAGAATTTAAATTACATAGTCATGGAAGAAGACATTGAATTCAATGAATTAAAGGCAGCATTTTGCTGAAGTCAGGAGGCTGCTGTTTGTGTACCCTTAAGAATTTAAATAAATACTGTATCAACACACTCAGATGTGTTTAGATGGTAGTTGCATTCATTTATAAGTTCTTTACTATCTCAAAGTGAAAATGATTGCTCTTACTTTTATTAAAAATCACATGTGAACTCCCAAAAGAGAACAGTGTCAAAAGGTTCTCTGTGCCCTGGGACATGCTGTCTTTCTCTTCTAAGACAAATGGTAGCTAGGGAGTTGCTTCTCAGGTCCCTGGATGGGAGAAATAATGAGAAGTTGAAATATATCTTGATTAAAGAGCAGCAGAACGCTGCTTGCTTCATGATCCCAGCAACAGTTTGACTCTTCAGCTCTTCCCTCTTTCATAGCAATAAGTGTTCTCCTGGACTGACTCAGATGTATTGAAACGTGATATTGGTCATTAGGCCAAGGTTTTTAATCTTTTTTCAGTTTACATCATCTGCCTTTTATAGTTCTAGATCAATCAGGGTAAATATAACACAGGTAGATATTTTGCATAATTTATAAGCAGCTGCTACACATGTATAGACACACATACAGAGTCATGCACAAAGTGTGCCAGTTTATGGTGCTGTTGGGATTGTCTTAATCACTTTATTGATAAAAGAAAGCTGTAAGCCCTAGTTTGTTATGACCATTCAAGATGTAAAGAAATTACTTCTTATTTGTGTAATACTATTAATAAACTTGCTCTCAGGAATGCTAACCCACTGTTTTTCTTAATAGCCTGCAACTGACTTCAAGGCTCACTGAAATTAAGCTTATTAGTTCTACCCGTGTAGTTATTATGCAGACACCTGTTCAATGATAGCTCTTGCACTTTTCTCTCTCACACCCTTTTTCCCCCTTCCTTCCCTTCTTCAGCCTTTAAGGTGAAACTGGGCTCTGCTGTGCACACTTTTAATTTCAAAATTTAGGTTTGCTAGTTCTCTTTCTGTCCTACACTGCTAGCATTTTTCTAGGGCAGGAAGATGGGCAGTGGTTCCCAAAATAAATGATGAATGTGTAAATGGAGAATAGTAGGCAGCCCTTTCTATGATGTTAATGTGATTAGATTAGTTTGGTATTGCTTCTCCTTAGTGTTTCCTTCCAACAAACTGAATGGGTACCTGTGTATTTAAAATATATTTGCAAAGATGTTTTTGATTCAAAACTTGAATGATACAAGGTATCCTTCATTTCTCTAGAGGTTATGTGGAGATTCTAAGTGTAAATTTAAGGTTTTCTGGATATGTTTCTATGGGATTTTAAGAAGACAAGAAAAAAGAAGTTGCAACAGTTGGCAAAAGCTTTCCAGCTATTAACCATTTTCTGCTTAACCTCTGTAACAGAGGGAAACTAGCTGGCTTTTTCAAACTCTGATCATAGGGGCCCAAAGGTTTTGCTTCAGCAGCTCTGTGGTCAGGATATGTGCACAGTACGAGCACGCTCAAATTTAAAGAGCAATCTATTATGATTTTTAAAAGGGGATGTTGGATAAATTCTGTGTGTCTTATTCAGGCACATACCCCTTTGAAGCCAGGAGATTGATTGTATCAGCAGAAAATGTTTGAATGTATACAAAATGTCATGTAAACTTACAGTGCTAAATAGAGGAATTAAAATAACTCTAAAATATGCAGACCTCCAGTCATGCAGGGCAGCCTGAGTCTGGTCAGCAAAGACATTAGCTTTCATCTTAGCTGTTGAGCTAAAGTTAGTCAAATGCTTGTAATAAGTGAATGCACACAAAAAAAAAGAAGAAAACCACCTTTTTAAAGAAACAGTTTAGCTAAAAGTATGCCAGATGTTCAGACTAAAATACCAGTTATCCAATTTTCTTGTGAAAAGTTAATCTCCTCTTACATTTAAACCATGCTGTGTTATGTGAGGTTATACTGGAGTAAAACATGAAGGGGTGGAGAATGCCATATTGTCAGCAAAACAATGGAATAGCTTATATTTGAATGGAGAAACACATCTTCAGATCTGTGCCAGGAAGATTTGCACGTTTTATGTTTCATTGGGTAAATCGACCAGATTTCACAAGCTGTGCTGTTGAAGAACAAATTAACATTAAGTGGGGGCAGTGCCATAATATCTTTCCTGAAAGTACAACATACATATTAATATTTGTGAAGCACTTTGAGGTGTTGGATGAAAGGCAGCATAGAATACAATGTTGTTGCTATGATTAATTAGTTATCATGTTGGACATGTGAAGGCCTATGTTAGAGTGTTGCAAACTATTGTTTCTTAATTATTGTTTTTGCCAGTGGTCACCTTTGTTCCACCCTTTACCACCTGTTACCAGCTGTGTTACTGCCCTTATTAATCACATTCTTTGTGCTGGAAGAGAATGCTTTCACCTCTATGGCAAAGGCCAAGACTTTCATCAAGCAATACCTGCAGGAAACTGGTATCCTCTCATTAGGTGCTGAGATATCCAACCTTGATGTGAACACTTCAACACATCCCTACCAACTTGGTTAATCACCTGCACTACTTAAAATGCATGGCATGTATTTTGCCTGTCTATTTTGTGTTTGTCTGTAGTGCTTACTGTAATATCCAGTGAAAATATAGAAATCAAATCTCTGATTTTTCAAGTGGAAACTCATATGAATGCAACTGGGCATCAAGGACATAAGAATCTTCTTTGTACATAGAGATGGGATCTCATTGCTAACAGGGAGCATATTCAATGAAATACAGCCCATTCCTATGACCTTTGATTTCTACACCAGAAAACATCTTGGTAACTCAGTTCAACATGTCTTTTTTTTTAGCTTTTCAGGAAACTAGATTATGGTAAGAAAAGCCCAGACCCTTGTCCCACTAGGGTTATAGCTTTTCTGTGAAGAAGTTTGGGAGAAACCAAATACAGACTGCGGCTTGGTGTTTTCAGGGCTATGAAGTAAACCCTGCTACTTGTTTTATCCAGTGACATTGGAAGCTGAGTGTGGGCCTTTGCTTCTCTTTTTCTCTTGTTTCTGCGCTTTGAATAATGAAAGTAGAAAACCTGTACACACTGTCTAAGATCATTGCTACATGGGGGAAAGAACAAAGTGTCTGGAAACGACCATTTGTTTCTATTTCTCCTTCTTTCAGACAGAGAGTTCTGTAAATTGTTCCGAAGGAGCTCCAGTGCATGCAGGACACTCCCTTCCACTCCTACTTTGTTAGACCACACGATGTAATAGTGAGCTGCAAAATTGCTTGATACTTTTCCAAGCAGAGATTTTTTATGGACCTGAAAATTCCTTACCTAGTACTTGATTTTCTGTTATTTGGAGACAACTTTAGTTCTTTCATTTTGTCTGCACAAATCACAGTTTCTCGCTGCCTGAGTGCTACGGTTGTTGAATTCCCGCCTTGCTCCACTGCTGAGCAGAGAGCTGTTGCATAGAGTACCAGTAGCCCTGGCAGGGGTGGGTGGAGGGGGAAGTTACTTTCTTTTGTTTGCATAATATTCCTTCTGGCTTCTCAGCTTGATGTTTGCTTACTTTACAACGGCAGACCACTGTTCAGATTTCCCTTCAGCCTGTCACTCGCCAGGAATCTCTGCATCTAACAGTCATTGTCACATGTCAACCATGTTATCCTTCTGGAGTTTATGACAATTGCAAAATAATAAACATGCTGTCTAATAGTATCTCTCTCCTTTGAACAACAGCTTTATTTTCTCATATTTTCATCCAACAGAAACCTAGATAGAAAAAATTAACACTGTTTTTGTCTTAAGCAATTTATTATTACTGTATTGGGTTATTTGACTTCTACATTTATTTAGATTTGAAAAGGGCAACTTTAACAGTATTATTTTTATTAAAAGGGGATCCATAAACTAGATTTCTATAAGAATGGCCATCTCATTGCCTTTGGCTGGGCTAGTTGCTGACAATTGACCGAAAAGGTAGGGTTTTCATTTTCTTCCATTGATAAATTAGTATTACCACTTTGCTTGGGAGATTGGAATTTTTTTACATGACATTAATATTTCCTAACTGTTGAAAGAACCTTTTCTGACCCATTTTGGAAGTACAGTTGTCTCTTTAATTGTGGACTGTGTCATTACTCCATAATAATTTCATGGGCCGGGTCCTAATCTTTGCTGTTGCAAATGATGAACTCCTAGTTCATTAGGATGAACTCCTAATTTATTGCAGTTCTTTGGTGGTTAACCTGGTACCACATGGCTGGGCCTCTTATGGCTTCCAGTCACAGGATTTTTAGAGTACCTATTCTGTGACTTGAGGAAGTAAAATGGAAAAATAGAATATACCAGCTCTCAAAGAAGACTTGTCTGAGACATTAATACCATGTCACTTATTATGCTACGTGTTTCTAGAAATTACCAGAATACATTTTGTTGTCTGACATGTGCCAGGCAATAAATACACTACACAGAATTTAAAAAAATGTTTCTTTAGAAGTAATTTTTTCTTGTTGTTTGTAAATTACTGTGACCTCTTTTGAATACACTGATCTTCATAGTTGAAAGCTACTTACCTAACCTCTAAGTCTTGGACAAGCTGTGCCTCATGTGTATCGATCAATAAGGAAGATCCACTCAGAATACAGAATAGTGATAGAGAGTATCATTAGGGACACTACAAAATGGAGTGGAATAGTACAGCGATTTTTACTGGCATCTACTTGAGTCTTGATCCCATAGTATCTGGTAATTACCATGTCTNGAAGGGAAGGGAAGGGAAGGGAAGGGAAGGGAATGCAGTGCTGAAAGATTAAACAACAGTATCATTAATTAATTGCACCTGATGAATTTGATCATGCCTACAAACATCTTTAATTCCTTAAAAGTTGTTACACAGACAGATGGAAAAGCTCAACCTGTGGAAATGGAGAAAATTCTTGGATTGCCTCACCCTTGCATATATCTTCAAAAGCTATTTCTAATCGTGCACAGGCTGTTAATGTGGAGATAGTAGCAGTTATGAAACCTGGGCTAGATTCCAGATATGTGGTATCAAAGTGTAGAATGAAAAGGAAATCAATAGTCACTCTTTAAGGAAAGTTATGCCAGAATTGTCCAGTATGGTCTAAATTAATCAAAGCCATAACAGCTTTTTTTTCATTAGTAGAGCATTAACAAGTAAACAACATTCCTGTTTTGTTATTTAGTTATGCTAACCTTTATCAACAACTAGGCCTAGTGATAAGTCTGGATTTTCTCTGTTTATAGTAAATCGGTACATCAGCAGATAATAGTACAACTCAGTATTTATGGAGTGCTGGTTTTCTGGAAATGGAAGAAACTTATTACTGGAAGAGTTCATTAAAATCTAAACAAGAGTGTGGAGACAGCAATGACAATATTTGTTTATATATATAAGTATATATTTATTTTTGCTATTGTCTGATTATGCCACAATGGCATGGCTGTGGCATTAAAGTGGGAGTTGTTTTGGGCAGTTTTCTGCTGACTGCCTGAAAGGAGGTGAATGCCAACAGAGTGTAACATCTCTGATTCGCTGATACATCAGGATATAGATGTGCTTGAGCAGGACCTGTCTTCTGATTGTGATATGTCCCTGTATTAAAATTAGAACCATTCTTTTCTTGTGGTATCTCTTGTGGTATTTAAAGAAGTTATTACAATGGAGAGGCTGAACAATGTGTTTTGTAAATGACTGGGAGAGTTCCTATCAAGTAGAGCAATTTAAAGTTATTTTGATTAAATTGACTATTAGCAGATGTTTTCTGAATACCAAATAGGTATATTTTAGCTGTTACACAATCTTAAAAAGACATTTGTTAGTAGATGAGAAATTACTTGGCTCATTGCAATAAAAAAAAGGAAGAAAACTTGCTCTACAATTTGTCATCTGGATAAGTGAGAGACATCTTATTTATAAGTAGATAATGAGCCACATGTATTTTACCTGTTGTTTTTAGTGCTGCTCAAGCCTCTGTGGGGAAGGATTTGAATGAGCAAACGATGGCAGAGCAGCATGGATAAGAGAGGGAAAATAAAACTATTCTTAGCAAAAAGGGGGCAGTGTGGAAGTGACATGGCAAAGACTGGGAAAGGTGTGCTACTAATTTAGTTGATTCAGGAGTTTCTGTGTTCTTAAACTGAATTGAGGCATGAAATGAGATGTCTGTCATTTTGTATGAAAAATGCTTGTAAGATATCTCAATATTATATTCTTCCAAGTAAGACAAATGCAAAAGTTTTGGCTTTCTCAATATTAAAGTAGAGCTCCTGTCTGCTTCTGTAAGAATTTCAAATGGCCTGTGGTATGTTCCCTCTGTGGCACGGCTTGTCTTCATGCAAGTGGCTGAGGGCTTTTATTCCCATCTGCAGAATGTTTCCTGTGACAGGGAGCTCCGGCCTCAGGATTCTAGAGTTTCCATTTAATTTCTTTGTATACAGCTTTCAAAGTCCATATGGATGAAAAGTACTATGCAAGTACAAAAGATTAACAATTAAGATCATGTTAATGTGTAGTAATTGTGCATAATAATAAAAATGCTGTGTACCCAGGAATCCCTCTTTTCAGCTGACTCACTCTATCTATCTGTCTATCTATCTTTTGAAGTTACAGGTTAATTGTGCAATTCGTAAGCATAATTGTGCAATTATTACAGGATAGACAATCCTATTGACAAGCATAATGAACTTAATCCTAAAAAAAAAAAAATAAAAATTTAAGCAATCACAATGACTTTTGGCTTATTTAAGCTATCCTGAAAACTCAACACAAATGTCATGTTTCCTAAGTGGGTCACTATGGAAGGAACACGAGTATAGGGTACTGCAAAGGGCTCAAAGCAATCCTCACCTGTGTGGTTGTTACTGATCACACCAAAAATGTGCTGTTAAAACACTCTGGGATATGTCCCCAGAGGGAGCATTAAAACACACTAAGGATAAATAACTAGAAAAATACCAATTTTCTGATGGTGTGTAAAAGAAGCAAGAGGTGATTTAAAGCAATACGTAATATAGTCTATATTTGCTATATTTGGAAATAGAGCTGTCTTTAAGTCCTGAAGACATTTTACATTGCACACAGAAGCTTCATGGTATTAAAGATGTAAAGATCCACACTCTCACATAACTGACCCTCTTGAACTACCTGGCCTGCTCATGTGCATGAGGCTGAATGGGGTTGGGTCCTCAGCATGTTCATCTGTCCTTTAGTTGAAGTGTTCTTGATTATTAGATAGACAACCTTACTTTCACACTGACAGTCATGACTGGCTCAACAGTACTTTTCAGGTAAACTAAAGTGTATAAACTCAGAAGAATTCCTGTAAGCCAGTGTGGCTCAAGATTGAACTATGTTTAGAAATATTGATGTTGTCTTAACCACATTAGAACTGAAACTGAAAAATATAAAGAAGATCCTAAAGTTAACAACTGAAGTATTTTCTGAGTGATATTTCACTCCAAAGTCTCTGAATGATTTTACTATTACAGTTACTTAGACTGAATGAATTTGAAGTATGAAGTATGGATGAAGAACTGAGATGAATGAATGAAATCATGCTTGCATCTGTCTGATTAGTTTTATTTTATTTTTAAGAGAAATATATATTTTTACACAGTTGTGAGGGAATAACTGAGCAGTGCTGAAGAACCTGCTTAACCTAAGGGCATATTCACAGCTTGAACAGGCCTTGTGCAGATATCTTCATATCTGGTTCAAGATTAAAGCAAACCCTGGTAATCCCAGCGCACAGAGTGAACTGAAGGTGGGACAAGAGAATGTTGCCAAAAGAGAAGATCTGAATTCTGGCAATTCTGAATCTTAAATGTAGGTGGAAGATCATAGATAAGAAGCAGGTGTGGTAGAAATCAAGTGAATTCTCCTACTCCCATAATATAGTGGAAGAAATAATGTGTCATACTCTGGATGCCTGTGGTGCCAGAAAGAAGAGGGTGGGGTTAGCTCTTCCTCTTTGTATCTAATTTTTCCTTTTTTTCAGTTTTCTTGCCTTTGATTTTGGCAGCTCTTTGCAGCTTCCCTGGTGCTGATGCCCAAATTCTCCAGGAACTTCCAGTGTCTCACAGTTGAAAGACCACTGTTCCTATTTCTTTTTTGGATCTGTACAGGAAAACAATGTTTGGTTTGTTCACCAAGCTAGACAATAATAATTATAATGATGGTAGTAATGACAAAAATTTCTGGAAATTATGAAATTACAGTTTTCCTTTACCAACATGAATTGTTGCCATTTGTCAGGTGATATTCTCCTTTTGTTCCAAACATTTTAAACAGTTTTTCTATAAACATTTTTTATCCAGTGACCCCGTAGTTACATAAATTGCTCTGGATTACAGAAGTTTCTTTCCCATTCTGGGAAAGAATAATGGGAAACAGCACCTTCTAAGAGAGCATGCAGCTGCCCTTACTGGGATGTAGTCTGGGCTCCCTTTATTATCTTCAATCTATCCTTTCATTGCTCTGTCACTTGGCAGAAGTGTTTAAATACCTACTATTCAGCAACTTCAATATCCATCTTGTGGGCAACCAGATCATGGAGTAATTTTCTCTTTACTCCCTCATCCTTCACAAATGCTGAATTAATGTATTTCTTACAGAGTGAGATAGCATTAACATGAGAGACTGCTGCATCCCTCCCTCCCTCCCTGCTTAGTACACCACTCTGAATGCTCTAGGGCAAGGCACTTCCAGAAATGTTGGTTCAGATGTCATCAGCCAGAAAAGGCAAATGATCCCGCATAACCAGAATGAGTATGCTGACAGCCAAGTTTTTGGCCATAGGGGATTGACACTACCACTTCCTCAGGTGGTTTTGTGAATTTGCTCCCTCTATGCCCCTTCTAATTCTCTCCAAATGAAACCAGTTGACCACTTAACAGTTTTGGGATGACTAAACCAGCATTTCCCAGTCACCCTCCTCCACTCTACTGCTGAGCTCACTCCTTTGTGCATCTTGTTTCTTTATCATGTCTCTCCTTTCTTTCTTCCTTCTCTGTATATTCAGTTTTCCTGGCTACATTCTTCCCCTTTTATGTGCTCTTTTGAGTTGCCTGTACACCCCGTCTTTCCAGTGCGATTCTGCTCTTTTCTTTGAAGTTCCCATTTCCATGGCCCAAACCACTAGGACACACAGGTCTTCGTGGTTGGGTCATTATACTTGAGAAGTCACCAAATGAATGACTTTAGTGACAGGAAACATGCTGCATACACCACTTAGTTAAATTCACTTGGGAAGATAATTTTCCTGTCAAGATTGCACTGTTTTGCATTTAGCGAACATAATTTCTGCCTGGCTCTGTGATGATAGTGTAGTAGTCATACCCTCAGAGGCTCTCTGGTGTTCTACTTAGACATGGTGTCTGTGGGGAAGATGCATCTTGACATCCAATTCCTTCCCTTTTCTTCTCCAGAGTGGTTCTTGGGGAATGCAGTCACACAATTTCAGTGTACTAGTAAGAACAAGTCAAAGGTACCATGAGGTTATTCCATTCAACTCTAGGTGTTCAGGTTCCCCAGACCTATCCCTGCTTCAGGTGTGTTATAGTATTGTCTGAACATATGCAGTGTATGCAGAGCATCTTGTGACATTGTCGCGAATGAAGGATGTACACATTGGATCTAAGTAGCTTTAAAAGGTGTGTTCTCTCTTCTGCCTGCTCATTCCCTACACACATACTGAGAAACACGCAACTGAACAGTCGCTCTGCATTTCACTGTGTTCACGTGCTGCACTCATGAGCAAAGAGAACTTACCACCAGTTGGCAATACAAAGTTGGCATAAAAATGATATAAGACTTTCCAATTATTTTCTGAATTGTCTTTAAATGTTGCTTTAAAATTGGTTCTAAATTTGGGCTTAGGAGATCAAGGGTAAAACATCTATTTTGAGCTCAGAGATACAATATGGTTTTGGAAAACAAAACAAAGGATCTATTTGAAAATATTCTCCTTTAGTCTGTGTCAGCAGTAAGGGATCAATACCAAGTGGTACAAAGCAAGAAGAGCCATTATCTTGCTATTGATGTATAAACAGATCTAGCAGTGTTACCCTCCCATCTGCAGCATATGTTGAGGATGTTAAAGGTGAGCAAGCAGAGCTCAAGTCTGCTAGACTTTATTAATTTCATTAATTAGCTCCTGCAGGCTGAGATTATTTTTCTTTTGTATTTGAACAGAGCCAAAACTCTAGGGTCTATTTCATAATATGTGCTATAAGAATGAATGCATTGAATTAAAAATTTGTTTCTCTTTCTTAGCTTTCTAGATACCCTAACCACCAATTTATTTTAAAGGAGATTACCAAGCTTGAGGTATAGAATTTTACCAGATAATTCAGACTTCCTTTATTCCCTTGGTGTTAAGTGTCCAGGACTTCTTAGTCTTAGAGATCTGAAAGTTTTAGTTTTACTGGCTAGCAGAATACAATTAGATTTAACAGGTTTTACACAGCCTCACTTCTATATGGCATTGAGAGGACTGGAATCTTAAAAGAAATTTATAAATAAGCACCATTTCTATGGGAAGCAGATTTGGGATGTGCTTTTTTTCTGTCCACTTTTCACATGCCTCATGTATAAATTGTGGTTTTGCCTTAAATGGGTTAAAAAAAAGGACTGAATTTTAAGTACAAGGACAAAACACACAGAAGAAGATTTAGACTTCATTTGGTATTTCCCTTGTTTGTTGCACAACTAAAATAATGACTTGAAATTATTGAGCAGTCTGTGATTACTGCAAACAATGGAAGGAGAATGTTTATCTGCTTGTTTCCACAATGAAACGTGAATGCTATGCAGTTGACTACTCTGATGTTAATAGCCATAAAATCCCTTCTCCCTTCATCTATTCAAGGGAAATTTTTCTGGTTTAAAATCTCAGCTTTTTCCTCCTAGTTTAAAAATCATAAATATATTTGTTAAATTTATGACCAGTTCATCGTTTTTAATTCAACAGGAACAAAACCAACAGAAGTGATTTGCATGATATTTAGTGATTGCTGCTGTGCCCGAAGATTCTGCTTCAGTCTCTTTCCTCATATCCCCCTTCCCTGTGCCCTGTCTCTGTCAAGCACCAGAGGCAGATGCCGAGGGAAGACAGAAAATGCAGGCAACAATCGCGTGTTACGCCACAGATCCTGTGCTGCCTCTACTGTTTGCTTTTTCTACCATTCTCCCCTTTGGGAGCTCCTGTGCCAAATTAATGCTGCCCACTGCAATCTCTATCCCTCTCCTTCAAAGGACAGTCACCTATGAATTCTCTTTCATAACTGGACAATTGTAACATATTAGTGATGCCAAATGAGACAAGTGTAATTTTATGAGTTTGATCTGGTTAGCACTCATGAATTTACTCCCGGGATGTTTCTGGTATCCTGGTATAATCTGATGACCATTAGGAGGATCATTTGTTGCTTGGAGAGACTTGCCAAGCATGGTAGAGAAACAGATACTAGCCAGATGCTCTAGATGCTCATCTCTCTTTTGTTTAAAGTATTTAGCCAACTCAATTCTACTAGTGAGGAAAAGTGAAAATGCACCAGTTCCCAGTCATCAAATGAAGATGAATGTATTTGCTTGTCATAAGGCAAAAGAACTTTAAGCAGGGTGTTAGTGTAAGCTGGAGCTGGTAGCAGACCATATGAAAGCCTTCTTCCTCTATCATTATTATCTCCTTCTCTATGTTAGTTCCAATTATCAGTGAAAGAAAATGGGGATAGGGGAGGTGGTGGTGGTGGGCATTTCAGCAGATGCACCATAGGCCTTGCTGCAGTAACCAATATGTGTGATCTTTCAGAGTGGGAGTTGCACTCTGGCCAAAAGTGCATCAGGGTGACCGGAGCTCCTTGTAGGACTCTCTTTGTTACATTCAGACTTAGACCTCCTGCTGTATGTCTGAATGTCAGTGTATATAGATCTGAGGCACACCCGAAGCCCAGAATCTGCACAGAGGCTTGTAACTTGCAGATATGATCTCCAGTTCACTGTCGTGGAGTTCACAAGGGAAGTAGCAAAGGGTGGCTTAGTCTCATCTTGTACTCAGTATGTACTGCCAAGGGAAGAATGGAGGGCAAGTATTTCTCTCTTTAAGCCAAAAGATTATGTCCTGGCTAACTGCATTTAATCAAAGTTCAGCATTGCTTAAAATGGAAAAAGCCTCTTTGTGCCAGGGAGATGGTATCGTATCTCCTGGTACATATCTAATCCTACTGCTAGGTACCTTGTTTTTTGTTTCAAATTGGTAATGAAATCAAAGCATATGTTGGGCCTATCCAGGGAGTGGCTTAGTTTGTGTAGCTGAAGAACAATCACAAGACAATTTTCTAAAAACAATAGGAGATGAAAGAGGAAGTTTAAACCACTTCCCAGTTGAGAAAACACAGTTGTGCTGATTCACATCTGGGCAGAATGATAGGGTTTTTTCTTTTGCCCATTTGTTCTCAGATTGCCAAGACTGTATTAATATAAGAGTGCAATAGGACACTCCCAGATGTAAGCCCAGTAATAAAACACCATTTCTTTTACTAAAATTATCTCTTCACATTTCATCTTAGGTTTCAGGTTTTAGCTTCCCTTCCTGCCATTATAGAAATATGGGGGTATTATTCAATGATGCTTGGGCAGAAATACCACATTTACTGGTGCACCAGAAATTCTGAAAGGATATATAAACAATAGCGTAGATACCATTCATAGTTCAGAAATTCACTCTGTGCAGGAGGTGAATGTTTAACTGAAATCACCTGTTAGATAAGTAAATTGAAAACTGCAACTGTGAACAAAGATGGGGATGTTATGGCCTTTGTAAGTTAGCTGTTGAGTTCTTCATAAAAGCAACTTCTGGCCAACCCTTGCCCTTTTAGCCTAAGGAGATATGTCACAAAAAGAGAGTTCAAGATGTAATAACAGTAACACTTTCTGTATGAGATATACCCTCTGTAAAAGAGGAACTTCAGACATTTTTCCCATCTAATTTCATAATACTGAATAAGATGAAAAAAATTTTCAAATACATCTGACTTATATAAGGTAACTGAGAAGATATATAAGCTTTCAAGTAGCATTAATTGACTGCTTTGGTTTCAATGTGTTTGGAAGGAAATGCAGTCGCCTACATTGTGATTTGCCTTTGCTGACTTAAAAAGTAAAACTGCTGTTCACTCTACAGGGCACTATTATTTAGTTCAAATGAAGCACTTGCTCAGCTTCTGGTGCAGTACTGAGAAACAATAAAGAACAAGAACGCAAAGTGTGTCCTCTTTGCCAGAAATGGCAAGACTCTGACGAGTCCTGAGGAGCAGCTGAGTTACTTCAGCAATGGTGGTTGTCTCCATGCAGGACAAAGTACCTCGAATATCCTCTGAGTGAGTAAGTCTCTTGTATAGACATTGCCTTGATCAGCTCCCATGTTTTGTGCACTCATTTAAGTAGGAGTTAAGCCACTCTTCCCTAGCCAACAGAACATAAGCTCATAATAACGGCTGTTATTTTGCACAGGTCTCACAGAGTCTAGAATTAATACCATAGTGCAGTTTACTGAGTCACTGGATAGTCGTCCTCTGACTTTTCAACAACCATTTTGTGATGTAAGAATGGGCACAGACCTTGATCCTATCCCTAAATGAGTCCTCTCTGTCTGTTGTGTGCTTTCACAGCCGGACAGGTGCATTTGGCTTTCTCTCAGTACAGTGGGAATGTGGGAAGAAGAATGGCAGAACATACTGTAGTGTGCAGAACAACATTAAGGGAATCTGCTTCCAGTCAAAAAGACCAGGAAAAATAGGCTCACATCCAAACAGGCCCAATGTATAAAGCTTCAAAGTGATTACTGGCTGTCATTAATATTCTAACTTTAGCTTAATGTTTCCTTATTTTTCACTGAAAGTCAGGACTATTTTCATGGATGGATCATGGCAGTAATCATTTGTAAAAAAACAGCTCTTAGACTTCTCATTCCTTACTGGGAATTCAAGTTCTTAAAAGACATAATTTTTTTGGGTTTTTTTCTGATTTTATTCAAATTATCAAGAAAATGAGAAAAAAAATCTGAAGTATTTGTTCATCTTTTTCTGAAAAAATAGTATTTTATAGCTTAGTACTTTACTATTTCTACAGCTGTGAGCTTTTAAGTAGCCTTACATGTGGTATGCTTGACTTGCACCTCATTACCCATGCTAGCAATCCACATGGGTGCTAATTAAAAGAAATACAGACTGTTACCTATCCATTTAGATCTTAGTTTGTATGTGTGTATATGCCTCTGATGTTTGGGTTTTTAAAAAAATAGACGTGAATTATTTGAAATTGATTAAAAATTAAAATTTCCTCATGTGAAAATCAGACTTTTAAAATATGAGCTTTCTCATCTTTTACTGTTTTCTTTTCTCATTATACTATGGCTGCAGAGATGTGGAAGCAAAAGGGAGTAGGAGAGCTCAGAAATTAAACAACAAAAAGTCAAGAATACCAAAATGATTCATTGACTTTAAGTAGTTAAATTGTAAGTAATTCTATTGTAACTTTAAGTAAAATACTTGATTTAAATTTTAAATTAAATAATAATTTCTTGACATCTTTTGACAAGTTCTTAATATATAGTACTATATATTATAATAATATGTAGTATGTGCATATAGTATTTGAAAGGATTATTTTACCATAGCACTATTTTGACACTTACTTGAATTGTCTCACTGAACATCAGAACATCTCCACAATTAATGAAAATCTACAGAGACTGGAAAATGGGACTGAAAGAGTCCTTTCTAAGAAACAGATTTGAAAGCCATTGTATTGGTTTCCATGGGGCTAGCAACAAAAATAGTGGCAATGAACATATTGGGGGAGTTTATGGCAAACATAACCCCCCTTTTTTTGTTTGTAAGTTTTAAAAAAAATTATTTTAGAGTAATTTCAAAAGCCAAGCATAAAAATGCACATTTCATGAGTGTGGAAATAAAAGAAACACCTTGCATTTATTGTAAGCTAACTAAAAAGTGTTCAACAGTCACTGCAGGAAATTGAGAATTTGTAAAGCTGCTACTTTTTTTCATAGGCATTTGAAGGTAAACATGAATCAGATTATGCAGCAGAGAATAAAAGTCTTCACTAACTTGCAATATTTCATTCAGAAAGATTTTTTTTGTTCATATCAATAAGAATTACAGTAAATCTACAAGTTGTGTAATATTATAACCCTGCAGTATAATACAGGCTTGTATATTGTTATACCAAATACTCAGAATAAAAGACCAGTTGTATTGTCAGTTACTACTGTTCACTCAGCACACCCTACTTGTGTTTAAATGCTGCCAGATTGTACAATGTTGTGGCATAAATAGGGCCAAATTTAAGATACAGCTTTTGCAAAATGAAGATTCAGGAATATGTCATTTTTCCAGGAGTTCTGTAGAATTCAGAGGAGCCAAAATATCTTCTGGCAACTTAGATTCATCCTAACATAAAAATTATGTCATTGGCTTGAGTCCACAGACAGGCTCAGTACTCCAAGCTCTACTATTTCTGAGATTCTTTTACAGATACCAGCTGTGCAGAGAGCCGGGGAAACAGTCTAGGACAACTTGAGTCCTTCTTTTGCCTGGAAATATGTGTCTTTCTGGGAAGATACATACCTGTTACAGATGTTAGTCAAGATTTTAAAAGCAAAAGGTTATTTGCAGGACCTTTTAAAGGTTTCCAGCATGTGCATTTTTCTGTATCTCTGTGCTTCATTATGTGGGCACTGTTTTTCCTTTCTTGACTGAATTCCTTCAAAATGAACAGAGCTGTCACTGGCCTGGATGTCCCTTTTCATCCCCAGTGTTTATTCAAGCTCACAATTTCAAACTCCTGTATAATCTGAGTTGAAAGTTGGGAAGGGTTCTTGTGAGTCACTTGGTCCCCAGACACAGACAAACTTCATCTAGACCACTAGTAAAAATCAACAGTTTTTTTCAGGAGTCAGAAAATTCTGCACCTTTTCCTGGGTAAGATGGCTGTTCTGTGTGTGATGTTTTGCAGTTTCAAAGAGAGCATGTTTTTATAATCTCATCTAATTCTTGTATAGGCCAACTAGCCCTGATCTAGCTGTTAATTTGTGTGGTATTAGGGTAGAATGTTTTATGAGGGTCTTTCAATATGGTATCCTGAAAATAATTCCTGAAATGTATCATTAATAAAATTTTATGGTTTTGTGTGTTGTGTGCTTATTGTAGAAGAAGTGATTTTTTTTTTAACTTAGTAGGAAGATATAATATTTCCAGTGAAATTATTTGAGTAGATACCCTGGTTTAAAATAGGATTTTAAATTACTGTTATTAAAACTGCTTATGAAAGTTGTCCAAACAGACAGATCTGTAGAGCAGGACAATGCAGGCATTGTCCATTATCCATCCTATTTGTACCTCACCCATGTTGGGAAAGGCTGTCAGTCAGTAAGGGACTCTCACAAACATTGAAACCTCAGAGTAATGGAGTTTATTCAAACTGGCCCCAAAATATGCAACTGAATAGCAGCTTTGTGAGAGAGAAGCTCAGTAACAGAGAGGTTCACAATTTTTTAGGGAGTTCATCCTATCTCAGCAATAGAACTAGAGTAACCTAAGCTCACTCAGTATTTACACAGCACCAACACCTCTGGAAGCAGCTCTGTGTGTATCTATGAACATGCACTTATAATAGTAATATAAAGTCCAAACCTTTTGAGTTTGGATAACAAGATTTCTTCTCTTACCCAGCTAGTGAGATACAGTAGTGAATAACTCCTCCTATTATGGCATAGATTCCCATGCTTGCTCTAAAACCCCTTGACAATATTGCTATTAAAGGCCTCGGATTACCCATTTGGAGTGTCTGAGCTGGAAGGCAGTTGAAAAGTCTTTCTCCTCAGTAGAAAGAGCAAGCTTCTTTTGGGAGGTGATTCCAACTTCGAGGAGGTTGAATTGCACATAGATATGTCTTTCTCTTGTCACTGTGTTTTTTCAAGTCTCTGTTTTAGAATTACTCTTTTTGTAGCAAAAGCGTAGCTAGAGCAATTGAACAGTCTGGGCTTTAATCATAATGGTCTCCTGTTTGGACAAATCACTAGTCATGTGTGCATTTCATTTTACTTTTTGTTTTTCTGCCTTATTTTCTCATTTATAAGTAGGGCATGATAATCTCAGATGGGTACTGTTCTAAGTGTGAGGAAATTTCTGTTTCTTGGATGAAAGGTCCTATATAATCATAAAGGATTGTATTTAGCAGTTAATAAAGTCTACAATTAGGAGAACAACTTCATTTGGACTTTTGTTTGTGCATTTTCATATAGTTGTTGTAAACCCTGCCTATAAAGGGAGCTTCTTCACCATTGATTTTATCTGAATCTGATCAAATCCGAAGTGGTGAGCAAGCTATGAACACCTATTGTTTTCAGTCTTTTCCTAGTTGCATCTTAGCTTTTCAGACTCCTGTGGTCAGAAGTCTGAAGATACAATTCTCTACATAAAAGGACTTTGTGTTCCCATGTGGTCTGGAAACTGAAAACTGTGCAATATTTCGGCCTATTTGCAAAGACACTTATAAAAATACAAAACCCTAGTAAAATTTATTTTTGTGATCTACTCTCTGTATTCACCTCAGCCTTAGTTCTCCAATTCTCAGCTCATGCAGTGAGTCCTGCTGTCCTTACATTCACTTGGTCCAAATTGGCCAAACTGCTGCTCACAGCAATGGTCCTTCTGCTTGCAGAAGGGCTGAGGGACAGTGTCAAAGCCATGAGAGACGTCTGGTTTGCAGTGACATTTTTATGGATTGTGCCACTTTATGACAGTAAGTGGCATGGCTTGGGCTCTCCAGATGCATGCAGATGTGTATTCTGCATCCTTACATACGTTCGTATGGCAATTTATATGGGTTGCAGTAAGTTTGGCGGTGAGATTGTTGTCATTGTTGCTTAGGTGATACGCTGTATCTCTGCAAAACCCAGTACTTCAGGAAGCATAGATTTCTCTTGAGTGAGGTTCTAGGACTAGTGAAAAAAAGATTAATAATCCCAAGGAATGTCTGAGTACTGGTTTAGATCAATGCAATGTATTTTAATTTTCTGATCTAATCCAGGAGAGGGAGCTAACTTTCTAGCCATCACATCTGGCACACTGCACTGGAGCAGTTTTCTTCACAGCTGATATCCCATGTCTGACTGATTATTCACATATGCTGTCCCTGAAGGAGAATTGTCTTGGGAGTGCAAAACCACCCTCTCAAAACATTGGTTACCTCTGTTCAGTGCAGTAAATATAATTTCATGACATATTCTTGACAGGGGAGTATTTATTGTTAATGTACTTTACTAAAATTTAAACACTGTTGCACATTGTTTGCTCTCTTCACCCACTCTTCTGCCTTTCGCCTATTAAGGAATATTAAGAGGATCTGAATTTCATAGTTTCTCCACTGCAGCAAATGTCTCTCTCTCTGGCACTGTGGGAAACCAGGGCAGCAAACACTCATCAGCATTGCAGTGGGCGTGTTTGCAAGCTCCTGTGCTTGTAGCCTGCTGCCAGCCTTGGTTGGTGTCCTGGGCACAGGATGAATTGTGCATGGAGCAAAGAGCATTCACATTGGTCCCTTCCAATCAAGGAAGCTGGGAAGCAGCTTATGCAGCCCAGATAAAGGAGCATGTCTGTGCCACTGAGCCCCCCTGCCCTGCACCTCTCTACAAAGGTGCCTGCAAAGATGCTATCTTGGTCAGCTGTAACTGCAGCATGCAAACTGGGCTGACACAGGACAAAAACAATTCCTATTTGTTGAAATAAGTTAATGGGTTAGAGAGGAGCACAAAAGAAAGAAAGGAGACAGGCCTGGGTGTTTTATGGGTTCGCAGAGGAGAAAGGTGCAGGCAATTGTGCAGAATATCTGCTTATGAGCTGTCCTGGGCAGTCATTGGCCCCAGACATGTGCCTATGCTCATGCACCTCCCCCAGCCACATGTCCCCGAAAACTGGGAAAACAGGAGGCTCACCGTGCTGTTTGGGTGCATTGGGGCACTCTGCCGGGTGCTGGCCCAGGCACCTATCTCTGGCCTTGGTACCACCGTTCCCTCCTGGGCAAGGAATACCTGCTGAGTCGCCAATCCCATGGCTGTCTTTCTCTCTCCCTCTCTCTTTCTCCCTTACAGCTCTTCTTTTTCTCCTCCTGTTTCTTCTCTCTTACACAAGTTTTAAGCTGTAATTGTTAAACAGAAGACTTTGAAAATCCACTATGTATTTAATAGAACAATTCAAACACTAGAAAGAAAATGGAAAGAAAACTAAAGCACTGTTTTTTTGGGGGTTTTTTTTGGGGTGTGTCTGGATTACTTGATTAGTTTTATACCTTTGTGATTTTGGTTGCTTAAGGCTGGTGAAATTTTGAACTGAGAAGAGTATCTCTGAAACACTCTGCTCTCTGCACGGAAACCGGCATCTCTGAAGGCACAAGCAACTGAGTGCAGAGCAGATGGAATAATTTTTCTGTGTCAGTTATTTTCATACAAAGGAACATGAGGAAATTAATATGGAAAAAAAAAATCAGTTTACCACATATTGAAATTGAACAGAACATGAAAGTTCCAGGGAAAGGGAAAGAACTTTTTAAGCCTTTGAACATTTTTCATGTTTGTTTCACAAGAGGCTGATGTTAGTAAACAACTAAAACCAAAGACAAGAGAAATTCTCCATGTCATGTTATCTAGCGACAAATTTTGATCCAGTTAATGAGGAGTAAGTAAAGACTTAAGTAAGTAAAGGTAAGTAAGTTTCTCAGCTGGGGACTTGAATATAGCAGCTTAGTATATTAGCACGGACGTGTGCATAAATTACATTGATAATGTAAACTTGAACTATCTATGGTGAGAAAATAAAAAGGAGAGCCATCAGTGCTGTCCACGTCTTGTGGATCCACCTTGTGACAGTAGACAGTTCGAAAAAACCTTCCATGGCACTGGAAAATACTCAGTAATGCTGTAATAGTCCTCTTGAAAAATGTGGCCGTGAAGATTGGCCCTTTAAAACTTAGTGGATGTAATTGCACCAGCAATTTATGAGCTAAGTTGACCACTTTTTCTATTATCCATGAAGACTGAACATTTTTAAAAATTATTTATTTGGAATTAATGAATAGGGTGTGCAAGTCTATTTCAACCTTGAGAACAATCTGCCACGGTTATTACTGTAGAATTCACTGTTCACACTCTGTAATTAGCTAAATAAGTCATGTGGGTTTGTTTTGCTGTAATTGGATGTCTCCCATATTTATGGGTCAAGAAAGCTGGACATATCCTGAAGTGAATACATTTTGCCTGCGTGATCATGCAAATTTCAGAGTAACACATTTAAATTAGAAGAGCAGAATAACTAAACCAGCTTCTCATGTTTAGCGCTGTGATTTTTTGTTTACAGCTATAGATAGGAGACATTTGCTGACTGCCAGTGCAGGTGTCCTTTGTGGTACAGTCCAGAAAAATTCCTCCTCCTGTTGGAATGTCACAATTTGCAAATATTTTATCACTTGCATCTGTTTCGTGAAGCCAACATTATTACCTAGTTAATTGTTTGTCGTGTTATGTTGAAGTTTGCAATAGACATCCTTTGCTGTGGAGCTTTTTTTCCCAAGTGATGAATAATAACAAAAACTGTTTATTATTAGAGTGTGACTGTCAGAACTATTGAATTCTGGAAATGCATGACCACCAGTGCCATTGCATGTCATAGTGACTGGTTTGAGTGAGGTAGCAGAGCCTGGCTCATGTTTGTGAGTGTCACTGTGTCATTATTCTGCCCACTAGAGCCCAGCTATGAGGCTAAAATGGATATTTTCTTGACTATTTGCAGTCACATAACTGGCCCTTTAAATTAGGCAATAGGATTCCAGACACCAGTTAGGGCAAAAACGCACGATGTTCATCTCCATTATCTCTGTTATTTAAGGCTTTCAAAAAACCACTAACCTTCACTCCTACACTCAAACAAGCACACACTAGCACACAGAGTTAAGCCAACTTTTTAACTCCCAGTCATTAAGGATGTCAAAACATTCTGATATATGATATAAACTTATTATGACTGGATTTTGTTTTTATTAATGTAAGGGCTAGGTTGTGAATAACAGAAGATATTTTTAAGCCTCTTATTCCTTAGAGACAATGTGATTTGGTGGTTTAACATTGTAACATTTTAAAGGGCTTGTTAAACCCTAATCGGAGCACATTAAGCACTAACATTTTTAAAGTGCGTAATAAGACCTAAACATTTTAATAGCATATTAACCTGTAACATAAACCAAAAACAGTGACAGTGTTGTCTTTTTCCGTGTGTTTTTTTCCTATAACAAGTCCTAATGAGTAACTGATGCTTTTAACAACGATTAGAAAGTTGAGGGTTCCTTGGTGTTCTTCCTATTAAAAAAAAAAAAAAAAGAAAGAAAGGAAGAAAAAAAATACCAGGAAATTTCTGTATAAGAAATTTTATTTGGAGTGAAATTTTAAAATTGATGCAGAAAAATTTGCTTTGAGATTTGCCATGGCTAAATGTTAACAAATAAAATACACTGCTAGAGTAAAAGTTTGGTTTCAGTAAAGCAATGTTTTGTACTGGGAAAATGTTTTTGCTTGAGAAGTTTTACTCAGATCTGATAATTTTGGAGTCCTCTGTCAACAAGAACTGTGGAATGGACTCTTGCCAGTAGAAAAAGTTCACGGAAGATCTGTGGGGAATTTTTTTATTTAGTTAGCTAGTTTTCAGTATAATCTTCTGCATGTGATTCCGGAAAGGAGGTAGGAGTTCACTGATACTGTGGCCCAGCAATTTCACTTAAGAAAAAATTTTAAAAAGGAAAATACAATGCAGCCTGTGAGCGTCTCTTCTTACTTGGTTTGGAACTTCTTGATGAGTGATTCTAGGCTCACCTTCCCTCCAGGCAGTTGAGCGCACCAGTTCTGCACTTCCCAGCCCCTCCCAGGTTATGGTAGGGCATGTGAGCCACCTTTTGGACCTCCGTCTTCACTGTGGTATCTGGGGGGAAGTTGTGGCTCAGTCACTTAATCTTAGGTTTGATTGCAGCTGCTCCTGCTTTCCTGTAGTGTCTGTGACCCCAACACCCTCCACAGTGATGGCAGGAAGAGTGCCTTTGGGAAAGGGTTTATAAAATGACTTTGGAGATAGCTGGGCAAAGCTGAGTCAGAACTGTTCATGTAGTACTTGACTGAGAGTGGGCTGTAGCTTCCCTTGATGTGGACAGTCACAATAATGTGGAAATACACTTGAAGATTTGGTCCATAAGCTGTTGTATCCGTGCAGTCGCCTCTGCATTGCAAAGCTGTTACCATGAGAGGCCAAGGCACCTCAATTCAGTGGCCTGAAGCTGAGCACCCCTTCAAAGCTGTACATTGCTGTGTTGTCGCTCCAGTGTGGCACTGCCTCTCTATGGCTGCCTGGAGCAGTCAGTGAGCAGGCTTTGGACATCGGCTCCAGACCGGGTCTGGACAGGTGAAGAGTCTCACAGTAGCTCTGTCTGGAGAAATGGCATATGTTTGCTCTTCATAGAAAATGCTCCCACTCTGACAGGGCAGCTTCTGGAGCAAAATGTTTTGTGATGTGAAGAGGGCTGCCAAGGGGACCTTCAAAGCAAGCACAGGATCCCATGATGGGGGATTCCATGATACGGGCACAGCAGGGCCTTGACTGCCATGTGGATTCTTCTCCAGCAGCTGGGGAAAAGCTGTGTGATGGAAGAGCAGCAAGGGGCTTGTCTGCAAGTGAACCATGTTCAGATCAAATTTATTGTGAAAAGAAGCTAAGGGAGCAATGTAGATTTTGCCTGGTGTCTGGGCACTGTTACTCTGATAAAAAATGACTTTTTGTTTGCTTGTCTGTTTATTTATCCCATGTAGTAGTTGGAAGTAGTTAAAATTAAACATAAAAGCCCATGCTTATCTGGAATAAGAGTGATTACAGAGAAGAAGAATTCTAATACAGCTACAGAGGTTTAACTATACCAGTGTAATTGTACCATGTAGGTAGGAGAGCATTTCTGTGGAGACAAGCTCCAGTCACAAAGTCTTAAAACATTGTAGACCTCATCCATAGAAATAATTCTATGTAGTCTCAGGCCAGTGACTCTTTACTTTTAGTAAATAACTTGAGGCAATATAAGGAGAGGGTTTCATATTTGCATGAACTGTATCTTGGTATCAACATGACTGATGTCCTACAAAACATGGGATATCTGAGGTGGATGAAGTAGGGCTGAGGATGGGTTGCTATACTGATGCTGTTGTAGCCATCATTTGGTGAATGTTGCACAGGATGTTCTTAAGGTGTTTACCTCTATGATAAGCAGAAGAACAGAGGGGGAAAACAGTACAAAACACCTGGCCAGAGAGTTACACCTGACGCTATGTCTAGAAAGGTCAGGCTCTCCACTCTATTTCTCCCCAAACCCTTTCATCAAACCTGTCCATTTTGTCTCTATTTAAAAAACAAAACAAAACAGAAAAAAACAAACAAACAAGACCCCAACAGATCTTAGTCTTACTTTGTCTGTGGCTTCTTTGTGAGATTCAAATATTGCAGTTTAGAATAATCTGGCTGGGAACTACCAGCCTCATGTTCCCTGGTGCAAGGTAGGTCTTTGGTTGCACAGGTTAATCTGTGTATCTGTTCTGCTGCTCATGCTGTCCTGTCAGGGGAGAAGGAAGATGAGTTGATATGTCAGATAGGCAACTTGACTCAACAAGGATCAGCACTGACGGGTAAAGAGAACTGATGAGGCAGTGGTATGCTGACTTCCTAAGTGCCAATTTTAAAATGTGAAAAAGTCTGCACTGCATGTTTGTCCTTATAATTTGTTAGTTTATGCTTTGGAATAATGTCAATATGCAGCAGTGGATATTATCTTCATGTCTCTGGAAAAGAGGCACATCATTCCAGAATCACAGAATGGTTGCAGTAGAAAGGGAACTGTGAAGGTCATCTTGTATAAACACTCTGCTCAAGCAGGGTCACCTAAAAAGGTTTCCCGGGTATATTGTCCAGACATCTTTTGAATATCTCCAAGGATGGAGGTTCTACAACCTCCCTGAACAGCCTGTAACTTTTTAATGAGGAATATCTGAGCCTGTCAGGTCTTCTGACAGCAGCTTAGTGCACAATATGTTTTTACACTGACAGCCACAGTTCATCTAATTGCTGTGACCTGGTGATGGCACTTTTCATATTGGCATTAGCCAATGGCAGCATTACATTGCTGCTACTCACCTTTCCTCGTGAGCATGTTTTTTAAGCAGGTGTGTTTTTTCCAATTGCTTTTCTATTTTTAGGGAAAATATCTGACCTATTCTAGGATGGTATTTGTAGCCTCATTCTTGAGGTCATCAAATACTTGTAGACCATATTTGTCTGGTGGTGGGACTGCTTTGGTGATTTACTCTGTAGCCAAAACCTCAAAGGATGAAGCATACAGATTCCAGATTCTCTGGCATTTTAATTTAGCATGTTATGCATGTGAACGCCCAGCAATTTACCTTCCTTCTTGGTTCCTGAGACACTGCATTTTCAGTGTAGAAGAAGACTTGGGATAGTCTATGCAAAGATGATAATCTATAGACTATGTGAAGTGTATTTATTTTAAAGGTGGGATATGTGGTTGCCTGAAATGGGGGAGAATCAGTTGTGAAAAAGTATTTGGGAGTTCCTGGGAAAAAAAAAGCTTTAAAAGGTAGAATATGAAAGATTAGGAGAACCTATTTGAAACCCCAGCTGCTTTCCATATGGTGTGTGCCTGACTGAGATAATAAAATTTCTAAGTTGAGTGGAGTATCTGGAGCTCTTTCAAAGTCCATAAAACCCACATAAGAAAATGCTGTAAGTGAACTCTGTAGTGACTGTGAAATGGCATTGCACATGGTTTGTGTACCTGGATTAACTGTACTCCTGAGGATAAGCCAATCTTATCTTCTCATTGCCCTTCTTATTTCAATAGCAGTATTTGGGGATGCTAAATGTTCAGTCTGTTTTGACAGGTATTGCTTCTATCTCATTGCATAGTTGCCTGCAGGTTACAGCTGCTGTTTTTTATAGAATGCAATGGATATGTCTACCAGAGAAAAAAGCTCACACACTCCCCTGCTTCTGCCCTGAGCTGATTGGATGTGAGTACAAACACATTAGCACAGTACTAAGCCCACGCTTATATACCTGCCTCATTAGCAAGATTTATCATATCGCATTCATGACTGTGCTGAAGTCTATATGGCTTCTAAAGTTCAGGTAATGTCTGGCTAGCAAGGACAACCAGCAGAAAACTCTCAAGCCTGTTGATTTATGAAGACATCTCCTGTGGATACAACACGTTAGGAGATTGGAGTAGTGTTACAGAGGCAGTATTTGGAGGCTTTTTTGTTAAACTCTGTTTTATTTAAAATATGAGACTGTGTTTTAGGGTATTTAATCAACTTGACTGCAAGAATTGATGAAAAGTGAGGACATAATTACAGAAGTTTTGCCAGATGTTTGTAAATTCTAAATTTTGAAAGTACACGTATAATTGCCTTACAGAAATATCTTCAGTAGCCCAGTAATTTTACTTATCTTGGCACAGGCTTGAAGACCTGCAGTGGTGGAAATAAAATTGAGATATGATTACTTTTTAACAATATGTATATTTAAAATGTCTTAGTATAAACAAAACCCACCCTTGGATAGTTCTTAAATTTGGCACATGAATCAAACTTTTACATGTGTCATTTACAGAGATGAAAGCATGTGGTCCAGGGTAAAAAGCAAGGAGAGTGTGGCATGGTATTAAATGCTGAAACTTACACACTAACGTAGAAGCACGTTTCACCTAGTTAAAGGGCAGGTTTGAATTTCTTCCTGTAGGCTAGAATATATGAAGCCCTTTGACAGAAAGAGTTGATGGGTAGAGATGGAAGCTCCTAAATTGTGTCAATACACATTTTATAAAATGTGAAGAGTTTAGGTAAAGTATGCTCCTTTTCAGGCAGCATATAGAATTGTAACGGCTTTTAAACTTGGAAAAACAAAGTTGATGTGAAATTGAAAACCCCTTTCAGATGCCTGATGGGCTGGTGGGGTGGCAAAATTGTTTTGCTTGACTGTCTCTCTCTTTCACTCCCTTCATATTGTTTACAGACAACATCCTCAGCTCCAACTGACTGTGTTTAAACACCAGCTAATTATGGGCCAGAGGACTTGGAAAAAGTCACCATACTAAAGAGACTCCATGTCTTAGGTCAGGAATATACCTTGCTGCAGGCAAATCACAAAGTGCTCTCCTGAGCAAAGGGTGTGGGATGAGAGAGAGAGAAAGGAGGTAGAAAGAGACTAAAAATGTTTTCAGACAGTGCTTTCTGGCATCTGATTAGAACTGAGAAAGTGGGTGACTCCCAGATTTGCCTCAGGTTGTATATGCTGGTGTGAAAGGTCTTCTAGATAGAGCATGTTTGGCAAACTCAAGGAGGAGGGGGTACTTCCCACAAGGCGCTTTTTAGTCAGAGTACATCAAAGCTGTACTGCCAACATGGATCTTAGTTGGATTCATAACTTTGGTATCCCTGTAAGAGTTTCTTGATTTAGGTATCAGAGTGGTTTAAACCAAATTTTGCTGAAGTGTGTGCCTGTGGTAGCCCAGATTTGCTTGTCATATGTACTGGATCTTGCATACCTTACAGTGAGACTAAATCAGTCAAGGGCCATTAGTCCTGCAATGCCTTTGCCATGGTGCTCTTGGGAGACAGGCAAGTTCTCCTGCAGCTGGACCAGCTGTCTGGAAAGGAGTCCTAAAGCATCCCAGCCCAACATTCTATAAGATATGATCTCAGACACAGTAACTGTGAAATCCAAAGCATATTTGTAGGGTTTTGGAGAGGAGGGGCTCACATCGATGCTAAGGAGTGTGATGGAGCATTGAAGCTCGTGGGAGATTCTTGTCCACTTACAGGTCAAGAGTTATTTGGTCAAATTCACAGGTTCGACAAATGAGCTCCAGAGGTCCCTTCCAACCCTAACTGTTCTGTGATTCTGTGAAATTTGACAATGCAGCCACTACAGAAGAGGCTAACCCAGGCAAAGGCTTTTTTGTGGTGTTAGCCAAAGAATTCTTGATATTCCTGAATTTTTAAAATATATAGTGCTTTCTCTTATTTATAATCTTCTCTTTGTTTTGGTTATATGCCCTTTCTTGTCAAATGTAGTTGAAATAAATAATGTGATACAGAAAGTAAGTAACTGGGAGTGTGTCAGGCTTTTATCCTCTATTATCTATGTGATATGGAGGTTTGCATATACAAAGATGATTAGTGACCAAGTATGACCTGGATTTTAATGCTTTATCCAGTAAATTCACTCAGCTTTGCACAGATTCATATGAGATTCTCTAACTTTTGGTGGGAAGAAAAAAACACCTCAAGACAAAAAAAAATATGTGCAGTAGTTCATCTACTTAAAAAAATTACATGGAGGGAAAATAGAAAAGTTGGATCCTGTTCTGACTAAGAGAATTTTCTTTGGGAGCCTAATCTACCAAATGTGCTTATCTGTTCTCAGGAATTAAAATGTGGTTAGTTTACAGTCTATTATGCAAAGTTGCATGCCATGTGTTAATGATATTGGTAATTTAGTGACTATGTTCTGCACTAATTAGTAAAACTGAATATCATATTGCTCAGTCTGGATCACTTTCAATGCTGCTGGATATTTTTTCAGTGTGTTTTAGCTGTTCTCATTAAAACATGTATGTACAAGCCAACATACCTTGCGAACTTTGGAAAGAAACTCAAAGCCCCCAGTGTTTTATTGTGTCTATCATATTAAGCAAGAAAACAATCTGGTGGTTTGATAAAGAGATTATTGTGGCAGGACAGCTTCTGTGGGTTAGGGAATAGAACTGACTAGTATACTTTTCCATCACGTGTGTTAAATGTAGGGTAAAGGACAATGCTCTTTATTGGGAATATAGCTGAGAGAGAAGCTTTTGGCACAGTGAATTTAATTATACCCTCACATTTAAATGTTTTGGATAGAAGTAGGTAATATTGAAGGTTACATGCTATAAAATCCCTGTCATGTTTATTCACGGTATTATAACTTGCAAAAATTTTTTAAAAATTAAGCATACTTGTCTTCTGTGAAGTGATTGAATGGGAAAGGCTTAGTATTACAGTATGAAAAGGCAGCTATTTGGAAATGGTCTTACCTCAATATTAGATATACAAATGTGTGTCAAATACATATTGTGCTGTTCTCTCAAGACTGCTGTGAAATGCAGATGTGTTAGCATTTAAACGTCTTTTGGGAAATGGATGGATGCCTCACTTAAAGAGCTAAGGAGAGACCTGTTGCTTGTTCCCACAGCTTGAATACTAATCTAGACTCCCTAGACTTTTATAAAGTACATAGGACAACCTAATGTAAGGATTGACAGCCCTCTAGAAGGAACCCTAGAAGCTAAGAGAAGACTTGAATTGATGTTTGAGATTAACAAACTCAACTGGATCACAGAGAGACCTTGAAATACTGACAATATCTCGTGCCAGATCTTCATGTGATACATTCTGTACTCCAGTATACTGGCAGAGCCTTTGTGACCTCAGTGTGTAGTGATATGCACAGGAAACCCACATCAGCTTCGTTGGTTTTGAGCTAGTTACTAACACGCAGGTAGACATTTGGAGGTGATATTAACTAATTCTGTAACAGTTTTGGCTTCAGAGTTCTGGAGCACTTAAAAAATTACATTAAATACTCAACTTTAGTGGAGAGAAATAGAACAAAAATCTGTGGAACAGCTAAGATACCCATCAGGAAAAGAAAATAATGAACAGAATAAGGCCTCAGGGTAGTCTGTGTTGCTGAGCCCTAAACAAGGATGTTCAGTGGGAACTTCGCTGAGGGAAGGCTGGGATGGTCCCTAGTGATATCTGTGGCAGTTTTTCAGACAATTTAGTAATTCCTTGCTTCCCAGTACTGGTGTAACTCAGTGATGTTTCACACCTGGTGAAGAGAAAAGCAAGCAGCTTTGTTGGAATGACGCTGTTTTCACAGCAACTTTTTCACTGAGCTTCCATGGTACAAAAAATAGGAGTGGGACTATACTCAGCAGGCTCAACTTCTGCCCTGAAAATAATAGGATCTAGCTGTTTGGGGCATGAGAGCTCTGGGTTAATTCACCAGCTGAAATGATTGGCATCCTCATCTGAAAAGCTATCAGCCTACCCTGCAGTGCCCAGCTGGTAGTACCCTCAGAGGGCTGGCCTGAAAGGAAGAGATACAGTTTACCCTTTGTCTTGCTCCCCATGACTCAGGGATGATCAAGGGGGCGTCCATACATATCTCCTTGGTCCTACAGTGTCTTTTCTATGACTGGAGCCATGCTGATATGATCTATATTCTGTTGAAACCTTTGGGCATCATCTCTTTGTCCTCCTGCACTGGCTGCTACTCAGTAAGTCCTGCAGAGCACTTTGAAATTTGCAATGGATATTTTTCCCTCTTTCACTTGGCAAATACTGCTCCCCTACTGCAGAATAGGCCTGTCTTGTATTTGCTAATGGGGTCCTTCACAGAGGATAAGCATCATACTTTTACCCATTTTCAAAATAAGTGAATAAATCCAGATTCTGTCAGATTCTAAATATCCAGAAGTGTTTTTTCCATATCAGAGTTGTTCCTGAATTTGGGCTTTTTTTTTTTTTTTTCCTCCTCTTCATACAAATATATCTGTTCCTATAAAAGTGTCATCAGGTCCAGGGTGGGGTAAAGCAAGAGGAAGAGCTCCACCCAAACTTAGTGGTTAGGACACTCATTTGAGATGTGGAAGATCCAGATTCAAGTCAGTGTTTTCCTGATTCAAAGTGGGGCCTTGAATCTGCTGACTATCCAGTTGAGGATGCAGGGCTTGGTCTCCCAGCATATTTGAGACTTTTTTGTTTTATTTTGTATTGTGTTGAAGACAAATTTCAAACACTTGAAATTATTTTGTTTGAAATGGAATATCTCTTTACCAGCCAGCCCTAATTCCCTACATGGCAAACTCAGTCAGAGGTCTGAGAAGCAGACTTTGCCATGGCTTTGGACATGAACATCTGGAGGCAGAGCCATAATGGAGCCATTATACGTTTGAAGAGTGTCCTTTGGGCCCTGCAGACGGGTATGCAGCAGTTAGCTTCTTGTCTGCTGCACATGGACATCAACCAAATGCCAAATCTTCATGGACCAGAGCCTGCCTCCAGAGCACTTCACATGTGGAGAACTAGGGCAGATTTTCTATGCTGGAATTAATCTTAAAATACTATTTCTTATGTCTTTCTGCTGCTCACCTTTCACTGGACTGGTTTCATTCAGAGGGATTGATACTATCTGCAGCATGTTGGGACACACTTAAAGGGCTGTTTAAGTAGCTTTGCTTGAAGATTTCAGTCCAGCCAACAAATAAAGGAAGGAGCTGATTGAGAGGTTAGCTGTACATGGAAAGTAAGAGCGAGCTCATTGAACAAATGCTACCACTTCTGTGAAAATCTGACTAAGTGTTTAATGTCTGACCATATGATTTGTTCTTTAAAAAAACAAAAATTCTGTTTCATCCTGATGTATTCACGCGTTTTGGTGTATCTAGCTGACCTATCATCACTTCAGACAAGCTTTCTCACAACAGGTGACTACTGATTTTTTGCTTGATGCAGGAAAATTCTACATTGCCTTTACTGAAAAACAAACTTGCATGAGCGCCTAATTACACCTGGAGTATTTTCTAAAGAAAAGCTTTCTGATTTGGAACTATGCTGGATTTTGTTGAACTAACACTCCACAGTTTAATGCCTTTATTTTTGTTATTGGCTAGTATTTAGTAAGACAAATTGTTTTGGTTTCTGAAAAACAATAAGGGATTCCAAGTAAAGAGAAATTATAATGTGATGAGAGACATTGAGAAAGGACATATAACTTTATGTTCATAAAGCTGAACTATAGAAATGGAGTGACTACTTACATAATAGATCAGACTCAGCTGGGGAATGGTAATTCGTGCCTATTTATCTTGAAGATCTATAACTTTTAATGAAGGATAATAGCACTCACAACAGCCACATACGTGCTTGGAAAAAGCCCATGTGTGTAGGTGCAAAAATTTGCCTTGCCTCCGGCACATACACTTGAAAAATTGAATGCGTAGTTATAGGTTAGTTTTGGCAGAATCATGAAGAAAAAAACCCCACACCACACAATAGTAATATCTTGTCAATTGTAATGTTGTATCTCTTTAACCCTTTGATTTGTTTTTTCCTAAATTTTTATTGTGCACACCACAGTAATTTTTGAGTTACATGTTGGAATTACCACAAATTTGGACAACTAAAACCATCTCCTAGTACTAATTTGGTTTTGTGCAGCTGAAATTGAGTCTATGCTTGTGCCAGAAGTTGTCTATCATTTACACTATTGGAGGTAGCACCTGAAACCCCACTATGCTGGGGGCTCGGCAGAGGCTGTGCAAAAATTTTGTGTAGGATGTGAGGGTGGCTGGAGAGCTGTGCTGTCCTTCCTTGCTGAGAGCACTGGCACTAAGCCTTGTGGTGGCTGGAGCTAACAGCCTTGAGGAAAGAAAAGGAGAGACTGACACTTGTCAGCATCAACCAACCTAAGGAGTCTCTGGTGAGAGACACCTGCCATTGCGGGTCCACACCTTGTTAGCGTTGTGTGACCATGGGACCTCTGAGCACATGTGCGGCTGTTCAGCCCCTCATCAGAAGCAGAGTGCATAGGGGTGTACCTTCCTGATGAGATGCTAAGATGTTAACAGAGACACAAGACTTGGTGAGCATGAGGTTATGATTTTCCTGCAAATGTCCAGCAGACTGGTTGTTGAAACCTCCACCAGTGAGCTTTTACAAGGGGATGCAGCTAGGTAATTTTCTTCATCACACCTTTTGTGGAAAGGAGACAGGGAGAGCAGATAGCTCTGTGCATTTAAACTCTCTAGCCCTGATCTTGTAAATAGACTTTCTTTAACTGGCTTCAAAGGCAGTCAAGTCATTGCAGATCTCCTTTTAGGACTGTGGTCCTCATTGATCCTGATGAGCACAGCTACCCAAAATAACTGTTGTTACTGACTGTGGGTTTAGCAAGATGGTATTCTAGCACAGCATCACTAGGGACCACACTCTTAAGTTGCTGCCAGATTTGCTGCTGATTTAACTGAACTATCTGTCATCTCAGTTTTCTACATTCATTCTCTGTTACTGGTTAATTCTGAATTCAGACCCGAGAAGCCTCTCATGTGGTGTACAAGGTGCTGTGAATTTCCATCCTGCACTAGATCTGTCTCTCACTCACTGCAGTGTCCTTGATCCCGTAGTCCACATGTAGGATGCAACATGTGGCTCTGCAAGTTTGTGACTAGCTGCACTTGACCTCCAAGGTGGCAGCAGTAAGTGTGGCCGCTGCAGTGTACTAAGGTGATGATGGCACCCCAAAGGGTGGGCACCTGTAAGATTCTGTCTTGTCCTACTTCAGTGTCCACAATCACATCACATAGCACACAAGTCCTGCTGCTGTGGTCCAGAAAGTGTTTAGCTGCTTAAGGTTTGTTTGCCTTGTATGTGTCAGTTGTCTTTCACAAGCAGAGATTTCCTCCAGCTGTAGCTAGATTGACGCACTAATATCCAGAAAAGCTTTTTCTTCTTCCACAAAAGCTTTTCCTTTTTCCACAGCTGTCTTCTATACCCATCTGAAAAGCAAGAATTTTGTGCCTCCTAAACCCAAAAGACTTCTAAAGCCCCAGATCAAGACTGAGTAGTGTAACAGCAGGAATTGAGGAAGAAGCTCTTGTGAGCACGTCTGCAGCAGAAGACAATGTCCCCAGCTGGGCTATTTCGCGTCTGGTATCCTGCAGTGAGGGTTTCCCATGACCACATTTTCATCCATGCAGAGAGGAGAGACAGAGGTACCTGATGGGAGATGTAACCTATCCAGGACATTTGCCTGCATCTGAGACATGTTTAAGCAGCTTCCAAATTTGCAGATGAAGTTTCTCATTTTCAGTTGAGTTATCTTGCTTTTCAACCTTTTTGGTTTTGGCCCAGTTACTGTACTTTCCTCTGCAAAGACCAAATAGAGAGATCATGCATGTTCTTAATATACCCTTTTCAGGACAAAAAAACTCAGCAATTTTATGAGGATTTCTTCTTATAGCTTCTATTAGAGCCATCTCTGAAAACATGTGTTTTTCCATTCAGTAAGGACAGCTCATCTGATAATCAGTCCAAAATACTGCCTCTGACAGTGAGAGGTAAAGGATTGCTGTGTTCTTGGTTTTTTCTCTCTCTCTTTTTTTTTTTTCTTTCTTTTTCTTTTTAAAAGATTTTTTAATTAGGACAGCTAATAATTTTTGCAGAGCAATGTGAGAAGAAAACACATTTGTTAGTATGTGGTTTTAGAGAGAAGAATTTCTTTTGTGTATGCTTCTTCCACAAGCCAGAGCAGTAGGAAGCTTTTCCAGTCAAGAGCCTCTGTAAGTACATTGTATTTAAGAAGTGTTGGTTTTGTAAGATGGTTAATTATTTTTACTTAAAAATACATGAACAGTTTACCTGTGTTATTTAAAATCCATTTGGTCATTATAGTAGATTTTTAGTTCCTTGCCATTTACAGTGTATTTCTCAAAATAGTTTTCTCCTTTGTCATTGCTAGCAGCCTTTCTTTCTGTTAAAATATGAAGCATTTTTAAATTACATTTAAATGGTTTAAAATTAGACTATATAGTATAATTTGGAAAATATGTTAGATTGACTCAGTCTAATGAGTCAGGCCTATTTTCTAGATAAGTTTGATATATTTTAATAATTTATCTGAGTGTCAATAACTCACTGAAGTAAAGAAAAGGGGAACGAAAACAAAAAAAGCTCCAGTGGAGTAGGAAAAAATAAGGCTAGTGTAAGTACAGGAACAATTAGGAGCTGATTCTGCATTATTTTTGCCCCTAAATACCCTTTTATTTTGCAAAGATTTTTCTAGATAAAGCTTTACCTAGGTAACATTCCCCTTTCAAGTTAAAGAAACAGAAGTTTATTCGACAGAACTTCAATTTGGAGTGGAGATTTCCATTCCTTAACACAAACCGAGGAGCTATGCATATGCATTCAGTACTGTTTACAAAAATGGACTAATAAGAGAAAACAGCTTTATCATTGTGGTTTTTCTTGTGGTTGGCATCGGCACAGGAGAAGGAAGGGTATGGAGGAAGGGTAGTTACATTTCAACAAAAAGACAACAGAGCAAATCCCGCTGTTAGGTGTGTGTAAAGCCATAGCTAACTGCCAGCTTTAAACAAGTGGATGCAGAATCACACTACTGCATCCAGAAAAGAGAGTCTGGTGCCATATCAATCTAATTATTCCAGGGAAGTGGGAAAAAAGCCCAATTTACTGTTTCTGCATGTATATTTAATCTGCTCTTGCAAGGCATATCCTGCAAGAGAAAATCTTGGGGGTAAATTTTCCCAAGCAACTCTCTTTAAGCCCATTGAAGTAAGATTTACACCTCTGTAGTTGATCCAAGGTTTGTGTTCCAATGCCAAGCCCTGAGCAAACCTCCTCATTGTTTTCCACCATGGATTTGTGCACCAGTTTGCCATTACTTGAGCTAACATTACCAGATGCATATTGCTCCGGTAACCTGAATCACAATACATATAGGGATAGCAATGACCTAGAAACATACATCTGCATCTCTGGTCCCTTGAGTAAAAAAATGAGGAACTAAATATAACAGTTGGGAATGAGACAATGCTGTGGCCCTTGACATGTGAACTCTAGAGGGTCCCACCTATTTCTAAAAAAGGGCACCACAGAAACTGTCTGAAACGCAGTCCTGCATGGAGCTGAAGTCACCCCTGCCAGCCAAAAAGTCTGGTGGTTCCAGTGATGTGTGCATGACAGGTGCTGCGGGAAACTGAGGCCCTTTGCAAGCTCCTGTTTGGATGAGTTTGCACATGAGTGAAGGGTTTGCACGATCAGTATAGGCGTATTGATACATATGAGATCCCTGCCATTGCAAAACATTAAATGTCATTAAGTTGCATTATACTAGATCTTTTGGAGGAATAATTTGCAATATACTTTTACTCAAAAAGCCCTGTCTTGAGGTCTTTTACCTGGCTTTGATTCCCACTAACACTGAAGTAAGAGTTGAGGCAACTGTGTTTGGAAACTTTACAAAGAAAACATATGTATCCACTTTGCACAACATGGGTGTCTGAAGAAATGTTAAAAAGTGTCCAAGATGCAAATGTTTGTTTATGAAACATTCAGGAGAATTTCACAATGGCCTATAAGAGCAACCTAACTTTCCACTCGAACCCTTGTACAGCAGATATGTGCCATGTGGATATCCACTCAGCACCTGTCCTGTCATTCCCACTGACTGCTGTTTCAGGAGGTTAGCGTGACAGCAGTTTCTTAGCCTGAAGCATCATGACTGCCTTGTGTTAATCCAGGTGTGGGTTCCTCCTGAGAAAGGTGTCTAACTGGCTGTACTGCCCCAGCTGTGTTCAGCACCTGTGCTGATGGAGCAGTGTATATGTTGGTAGCTGATATATTGGGTTGATTTTTATGTGGATGGGTTCCCAGATCTAGCTCCCTGTGCAGTCACACAGGGATTAGGACTTGCACAAGGTAAGAGATAACATGATCAGACCTACCCCTTGTAGCAGCAGCCCTTACTTAGTGCACCTTGAAGCTCCATGATGTTGTTTTGGTTTTTTTTCACTGAATCATGGAACTTTCTGAGTTGGAAGGGACCCACATGGATCATCGAGTCCAGCTCTTAAGTGAATGACCTATACAGGGATCGAACCCACAAACCTTGGCATTATTAGCACCATGCCCTAACCAACTGAACTAATCTCAGTGTCAATGTTGGCTCAATGTTAGTGTAGATAACCCTTCAGTACAAGTGTGAAACTAGATCCTTGCACTGTGAATGAATGCAGGCTTTCCAAGGTACCAAGAGGTGGATTTCACACTGATGGTTAAGATCTTCACCAGTGTGACTTACTACAAAGTGTCCAAAGATGGCTTTCTCACTCCACCCTCTTTCCCCTGTTGCTAAAGCCCAGGGTAATAACCAAAGGCTGGGAAGCAGCTGTCTGCAAACTTCATATAAATTCTCATAGTTCTTTGACATATTGTAGGAGAACTACTTCTTAGTTTGTCTCAGTTCTTTTTTAGAATGTGAATCACATTGCAAAACTATGATACAGCACTTCAGCATGTGTTGCAGAGTTTCTGGGATCATGTGTAGCTGCAAACTTTCACTTCATGCCAATGTACTGCACTCTAACGGGTGAACTTTCTAAACTCAATGTTCTGAAAGCACGGAGGTATTTTGAAATAAACCCCAAGTGGATAAAAATAATCCTCTAGCATTTTACTCCCAGTTAACCTTTTGATGAGAAAAAGTGTAGAGTTGGGCAGTAAAGCTGAAAGTCCAGTTAATCTCAGTGGTACTATTCATGGAATAACTCTTTTTCTGTGTTAATGAATCAGAATCTGCTGCTGATTAAATAATCTGTAAATACAACATCAATGAATGGGGAATATACAGAAAGGAGCCATAATTACTGCACAGTCATAGACCAGGGTAAGTGGACAATTTTTGGTAATGCACTTAGTAATTATTGAACTGTAGCTAAGTCCTAAGGTTGTGGATGCAGCTGAGACAGGAATTTGTATATTCTTTAGGTCTTGTCACTTTTTTAGCTTTAGGCTGAGAAATAGTCTCTTTCCATGTACCATCCCCTCTTTCTGGCTCAGTCACTGTTTAGTGATTTAATGCAAAGTTGAACAGTAGCTCCCAAAAAATCTGAGAAGACCCTTCCTCCAGTGTCAGTGGGGTAGCAGGTATGTCCCTCAATTACAGAAGGGAATTGAACCTGTTTTCCTTCTATGCTGCCCTCTTGGGTGAATGCTCCTGTCCCTGAGCTCTTGGGGATGGGGCGGGCAGGGCAGGGCTGAAGCCAATGGACTCGTAAGAAAAAGATGACCATGTTCTGTGAGGAGACCACTCTGCAGGAAGCACTGTGGTTCCTTACTTGCTTGAATAGTGTAAGGAAGATTGAGGCAGTTCCTATGAGTCTGCTACAAATAGCTGGCTCTTACCTGTGCCCACATCAGGCACACTGGCATGGGACATTCAGACCAAATGCAGCTGGGACTTTGAAGATTAGGGTCTTTTTTGTCTCCAGGCAGTGAGTTCTGTCAAACACATTGTTAGAGTAACTTTTGTTTAATCAAACAGAGAATTTTCTGATCCTAATAAAATTAAAACAATAAAAACATTAAATTCAGTCCTGATGTGACTCCTAATCAAATAGATTCACCACCAACTTACTCTGCAATTGTATATCTCAGATAGTGGCAAAACTGTGTGGACATCAAAGAAATTGGTACAAATAGTGAAATTTGAGTTCTAGATCTCATTGTAGGCAGAAGGCTAAGCTCTCTTCTTTTTTACCTGATTGATGTTTGCTAATGACAATTTAGAGGCTTTGTGGTGTTTCAGTATCAGTTGAAAATTCATTTGTATTCTCAGGACATTGTGCTGTGTTCCTGACTTGAGTGGGAGTTAAACATGAATACACTTTTGAAGGAGCAGGTCTTGAACTGGCATAGTAAGTGCAGGTAGATGTTGGATCCTACTGTTTCATTATGCTTATCTTCAGCGACATCCAGTGAACTGGGAACTGGGGTGGGAACCCCCTAAGAATGGGTTTTCTTGGGAGCAATTTGGTTCTTTTGGATTCCAGTGCAGTATGAAAATGTTAGAAGCTGAGCTGATCCTCTTGTTCTGGGAGAGCTCAACAGGTTTTTTTTTACCAGTAGTAGGAGGTGAAGATGAAAAAAGAATTACAAGGGACATGGTGAGAAAATAGCTCTGTAAAGGTGGCTGAGTCCTATTTTTCTCCCTCAGTTTGCTGCCCTTGCTCTTTGTATAATTTATTGCAAAATCTTTCTGACAAGTCTTTTGTTTGGTGAGGAGAACAGAATTATGAAAGTACTTTGCTGGGCTCCTAATTCCCCTAGCTGTCCTGGTGTTGACACCTGATGTACCAGAGCAGCATGACAGTTAAGATCATCATTCACCAGCAGATAATATCAATAAAGATTTTATTTCCTATGCTAATCAAATGTGGTATCACTGATATCTGATGACAACTGCTATCTTTTTAATAGCTTTCCTTCTGTGGAAAGCCTTGAATACTCAGTTATAGTTATATTCCTGGAATCATTTTTTCTCTGCACATAGATGCAATAAGATGTTTGCTCCAGTTAAGCTAAGGCTGAATTGTGTCCCAAGGACTCAGCCAGACAGCTACTGGATCTTTATCAAACTGACTCAGAAAATCCCCATCCCTGGTAGGGAGATGGAATACCCCTCACAGGAACATGATCTTCTTTCCGCCTATTAAGCATCTGTATAAACTGGAGTACATATTGGCTTGCTGGCTGGGCACAGAGGGGCAGATGCCTGCAGCCCATTATCTCTGCCCTCACCAGCTGTGGCAGAGAGACTGTGCTGCAGGTTCCAGGGAGCGTGGGGATGTATTTGGACAGCTGCAGAACATGAACAAGGGGAAGAAAAAGGGCTGTCTCCAGGCAAACATGTCCTGATTTATAATAGAACTATATTTATGTTAGTCATAACCACATTATTCAATATAATTGGGGTCAAGAATTGAATGAGCCTAAAAGAATGCAAAAAATAGTTTCAAAATTCCTATTATAAATAAAGACCTGGTTTGTGAGAACTCCAGAAGCTGAAAGGGTAGTAAACCCCCAGTGTTTTCCAAAAGACAATACCAGAAAAACCACATGAAAATTCCTCTCAGTGGAGACTGACTACGCAAACTGACTTGTTCAGCACTGGTGCATTCCTATACCAGTCAAGAGCAGGGGCTTGCTGTTTGTAGCTGCCAGGAGGCAGTTTCCATCTCCTCAGCATGCCCCAAGGTATCAGCAGTTGTCAGTCAAACAAATCCATGGCAGTTCCCTCTAGACTTGTGTTTGTTAGATTTTCATGTGGGAAATGTAAGTATTTTTCCCTGGCTGCATTTTGGAAGTCTGGCCACTGGGCTGAGGCCAGTTCCGCTCTCCTTAACATTCTGCTCTCCTTTACATTTTTGTGCTACCCTAGGAAAACATTTGTTTGAAGAGTTCCTACTATTTGCCTATTTTTTTTTTTTTCATCTTGCTTCTTTTCTTATGCTTTGCCTGGTAGGATGATACAAAGTGGAAGCTTGGTAGCTCCATAGTGGAAGCTGTGCTTTGGCATAACTTTTAAAACATGGATTTTATCATGTTTAGCTCTGTCTAAAAGGATGCTACTCCACATCAACAAGAACTCTCCTGACTATTGCTTCTCTTCATAGTTTTCAAGGAAACATGAAGTTTCCCCCCTTTCCCAAAGCTTCTCTTTCTACCTACTCCTGCCTTCTTCTTCCGTGGTATTCTGGAGAAACACTGACAAATAGTCCTCTGCAATCAACTTTTTATGGCTGTGTTGCCATAACTAAAGAAGTTATCTCCAGTTTGACCCAAAAAAAAGAAAAAAAAATCAGAATGTGACTACTGCTGTAGTAAAGCAGACATTTTCTGTTACAGTTAACCTTTGCTCTTCAGTTAAAGCTGTTATTTCAGACCTAAGCCAAGGGTCATAGATAAAACCTCCCTGTTTTTTTCCACCTCTTAAGTTGAGTTGCATCAGTGAACCATTAACTTAGTAGATTATTTACTGTTACCTTTATGGAAGAAAGCATACTGTACTTTTTCTGCATTGCTTGGGTTTGATTTATGTATGGTCCCAGTTCTATAGGTTCCTTACTGAGGCAGGGCCTTCATACCATAGCAAACAGTCAACCAAAACTTGCTTGAACAGTAGTCAAAACAGAGAAATTCACATACTTTTGTCCTTGTATCTTTTTTATTTAACATGCACCATTAGCAGTTCTGATTTGTGCTGGCAAAAAACTAATTACAGCAACGTTAGAGTCAGGTAAGTGTTAGCCTCATGTTAAACTGCAAAGGCTGGCATCTGAGTTGTGCCTGGATCCTACAGGGAGCTGCAGCCAATTAATTATAGCTCCCTGTTCTGAGAACAGGTTGCAAGCTGGCCCAGCGCTGATTAGAGCAATATTAGAGAAGAGATTACAGCATCTTGGGGGCTGCTCTAATCATGACCAGGTGCCAGTGGCCATTGGGCCTGTCAGAACATGGCTTGTGTTGGCCTGCACCCCTTTGTGCCCTCCTGGTACCACAGGAGCTGCTTTCACCAGTTCTGTGACAGGATAAAATATCCAGGCTGAAAATGAGCAAGTTCTTCCAAGGGGGGAAGCATATAGAAGTGGAGAGACCATGGGCTGACTAAATCTTCATCTTGCCATTGGGCAGTTCAACAGGAAGAGATAACACAACAGGAGACATCTGCCAGCAGTAACCAGCTTTTCTGCTCCTTGACTGGCAAATGAAGCCTTCCTGGCATGGTGATTTTCCACTTCCTCCGAGTCTCACCAGGCTATCTTTGAGAGTCAGATTTCACAGCAATTTTTGGGGGGTGGACTTCCCTATTTCTTCTCCTGCACACTCCTCTTTGCTGTTGCCAAATGTTATCTCTCCTCCCAACACGTTGGAGCTCCCCAAGGCAAAGGGAGTGGAGTGTGAGGAAACAAAGGGATTTGTCTGACTCAAGTTTCATTTGGTCTTTCAATCAATTGAGAAATAAATGTGATGTCCCCCTCCACTCCCTATTGACTGGGCCTGTGCATGTAGGTCAGGCATCTGGAACTGGATTTTCCAATGGTTGGGAAAGAGCTTAATCCTTAGGAGTAGATTTGCGAGGAGGTGTGGAATGAAAGGGATAGGTTCCTGAAGCCCTTACGATGGGAACCAGAGAGAGGTGATTCACTCAGCTCTGCTAGTAGCCTTTTACAGATGCCTTTTAAAGGAGACAAGAGCTCCTAGAGAAGGGCAGTACAAGCCAGCCATTGCTGCTATGATGTTTACGTTGACTTCAACTAATTTCTTGACAAAGCACAGCTTTCTGTGCTGTGGGGAGTGATAATTTTAATCTCTTTTGACAAGCTAGTTTAGTTCTGCACAGTATTGCTGCTTTGCTGATGGGGATAGCTGGGTCTGACAATGGTGTGAAGTAGAGCAGGAGCTTGACCCACCTGTTCTGTAGCACATGGTTTGATGGTGCTGCAGAGGCTCTAAGCCTAAGATGCTCTAAGCATCCCCCAAAGGGCTTTGGACTGCTTTTAGAAGCAAATTCCCTGTGGCAGCAGACAAGACTGGAGACAACACTGCTGGCTGCTATCTTGATAAATCTAACATGCCAAAAGTGGCTCAGTTTTCAGGGGCAAAGGGAAAAGAGAGGACAAACAGGGAAAATGTTGGCATCTCGCTGTTTTCCTCACACACACAGCTGCCTTAACCACATGGCTGCTGTGCATTGTGCAGGACTGTTCAGCTTGAGCCTGGGTTGTCCAACTGTGTCAGGGAGGGAACTTCTCTGTCTTTAAGCAGATTAAACCATAGAGCCAGAGGCTGGTGTCAAACTAAACTTGGGCTGTTTTCCTTCCAACACCCAAGAGTACACCGCTTTCTTAGCTACAGGTCCAAGATTTCACATCTCTCATCTGTGATGTCTTCTTGCCCTCTGGTCTGATGCTGCTAAGACCACTCAGCAGGTGAGTAGTTCATGCCCTTATACCCTCCCTTGAGGGCTCAGGACACATAGTACCTGCCATGCAGAACCCATCTCCCTCATCCTGCACTTTCAGGACGTAGGCAAGCACAGGTAGGACACCCCTTTCCATGTCCTGCAACTTGTGTCAGCATTTCCAGGCCCACTGCCAGCAGCCCCCAGCATCCCCACATACTCTACCACTCCCCATCTGCAGCTTTTGGCACTGTCCAGATGCAGTGCAGCTCTTTCCACACACCTTAAGAAAGTTGAATGAAAGGTTATAATCTGAGTCTAACTCAGTGTACTGTGTAAATTTCCTTTCCCCACCTTCTCCAAAGGAGTGTGTAGTATCTGCACCTGGCTGTATGGAATAAGATTTTGTGCTTCCAAAAAAGCAGGTCCCCCTTTGCCCACCCTGAGTTGTGCACAGAGATGTTGAGTCAGAGGAAGGAGGCTGAGAAGGGAAACAAACCTCTTTGTGTGCATGAGACCATCATTCAAGTCAAATTCAAAAGCACTATTTGCTGCATGGATCTAACACCCTTCTCTTTTCTCTTCCCCAGCCTAGATACCCTTCACGCAAAACAGCCCATATCTGTGAATCTGGGTCTAGTTGGATGCCACAGTAAATTATGTTGGGTGAGTTTTAAGTAAATTTAAATGCAGTCACTGAATCATATTTAAACTCATTTTAATTAGATCAGTGTGTCTTTGTGAGTGGTTGATGCTTCTTTGGTCCCAGCTATAACATGGTTCTGTGCTTCAGCCCTGACCTTGCTCTAGCTGTGCTTGTTTGCTCCTTTTTAAGGATTCCTTCAGATATAGGACTACGTAGCTTATGACTGTATGGCTTATGGTAAGGTTGTAGAGGAAACAGTTTAGTCCTATCCTTAATGTTCATGGTGCAGTTCATAATCAGCGTCAAGATAACAATCTGCTAGTGCTCTTCCAAAGGAATGAAGCTATAAGTTTCCTCTGCATGATTTTAGCTCTGAAGAGGAGTTTGTTTTGCCCCTTATTACAATAGATGATTTCAGAGCAAGATGATGAAAAAGCTGAGGTTAAGTGAGGGCAGGAAGAGAAAGCCCATGTGGCCTTAAATGTCCTTAACAGGTGGATTTTAAGTCCCATTTTCCATCTCAGGAAGACACAAATAATTCAATTCTGATTTTCTCATGGCTTGAAATATTTATTATTTTTGTTTTGTGTTTTCTTCTGTTCTGTGCCTCAGTGCCTGTGTTATTTTTAGCTGCCTGTTGCTTTCTCCTATAAATGTACAATGGCATGAAAAAAATCTTCAGCTGTAGGACAGGACTGAGAGATGTAGTAAAAGTAATGCCTGTATTACTATCCCTGTTCATGGTGGTACTGTCTGATAGCTCAGTTCCCTGGGATGCATGTGTAAGAAGTCCTACTCTGGGATATGTCTTGGGAAGAAGGCAAACTTATCTTTGGGCCATTCTTCCACTACAGGATTTGTGGCATGGCCTAGATTTTTTTTTTCCCAGAACTTTTCTTCCATAGTTTTATAAAGGGAAAACATTGTTTTTCAGGAAATTAGATATTTCATGTTGACCCTTACCTCCCATGGAGAATTTGGCTGGTGATATTAATTGCTCTAATTCTGCAGGAAGGAAACTTCAGCTAGCTGGAATGAAAAAGCAAACTCATGCTCTTTCAGGCTTGTCCTTATTGTATTCACTGGCATTCAAAAGAATGAGAACATGAATCTGTATTGAAAATGCAGGTACTAAAATTCTGAACCCAGTGTTTTTCTTCTCTGTGTTTAGATCTACTCGTATTCACAATGTAGCAGCTCCAATGAAATCAGTAGATTTTACCCTACAGGAAAAAACACACAGAGATTCAAGGTTTGCACAAAATTCAGTCCTCTGTAGTTTTTGCTTTAGGGACCACAATGATCTCCTTGTCAAAGCTGACAGCAGGGCACATCACCCTTCAAATCCCTACTCCCTTACAACAAATGTTGTTCTACTTCTTGAAGGCAGGGGGTACCAGTGGTTCTAAGCATTCCCCCTCCACTGCAGTTTCTGTAGGATTTTCTCTGTGAAAACTTTATCATTTCTAAGTTCATTTTTTCTCTAAGTCACTTTCTCTCAGTCTGTCTTTAAAAACAGTTTCACTTATGCATTGCTTAATCAGTGCTATTCTTACAAACTTTTATTTTTGGAGCTAGAATTTTAGACCTATATGAAGTCTCTGAGTTTTGTTATTAGCCTCCATTTTAACTAGGCTTGGAAGTGGAAATATGCCAGAGGTAGTAATTGAATGTACACAGGATGATGGGAAGCCTCAGACCAGCTGTGCACAGCTGACCCACTTGTCTGTGCCTGCTGAGGGAGGCCATGTTGCCGGGTGAAGGCTTGAATGAATGCAGAAGTCCTTTTGCACATGTGTGTGATGTCTGGTTAGTGCGCAAGATGGGCATGAATGAAATGCGTGTATTTGGATGGATGTCTACTGGTGCTACTGGGGTTGCACCATTTAAATTTAAAAATGGCTAATGATGTTTTCTATTTTATTTTGGTGTGAATAAGGAAGTGCAGTACACAGCCATCTTTACAGTCAGCCATTTTCAGTTCTCCTTTTTTTCTTGTCCACCCCTGGACATGAGAACTCCTGTGAGCGCATGTAGCTCAGAGGCAATCCATCATCACTTCACAAGTCATATGAGTCATTTAGTTGAGCAGATTTTACTGGAAAACTTTGTTCTGATTTCAGTAACAGAAGTATGAAAATAATGAAAATAATTAACAGCATGATCCACTTTTTCATGTAACACTTCCAAGGTACTCTTTGCAATTCCTTAATTTTCACATTTTACTGAAAATTTGTTGCTATAACTCTGATATTAAATTTGAAATCAGCATCTTAGACAATGGTAGGATTATGTCAATTATAGTAGAGAAAAATCATGATTCTAGATGCAGTAATGAAGGGTAGAGTAGGAAATAGTGCTGAAAGATAAGCTGGCACCACAGTTGGTGCAGCAAGAAAACTGCTCAGTTACAGAACAGTTGGAAATAATGGTTAGGAATGTGAATAAAACCCTCTCATGTATGTGATTTTAGAGCTAGAGTAATAGACCCCCATATGTAGAAAGTTTTTCCACAGGACAGGTTGTGCCATGTTGTAGTGAGGTCCACATAATAGGTGTTTATCCTAGACTGCTGATATTGAAGAGCAACCTGCCTTTAGGATACAGGTCAAAGGTCCTCGGTGGGAGAAGGGGATGTGTGGTGATGAAAAAAGGCTGATGTTTGACTTGAGTTCCAGTGAATTCAGCTGAGTTAGCATAATGGGTCCTTTAAGGGAAGGACTTTCCAGCATCATTCTGTTGCACAAGATGAGGTTGTTCTACTGCTTACCTCCTCGTATCATTACTGTATTGCTAGTAGCATGGATCCTCTGGTTCATTTACTAGAGGGCCAGATTTTTTAAGTTAAAAACTGGGGATCTAAACCAAGTGAATAAACCATCTGGCCTTTCTTCAGGAGACCCCATGAATTATGTTAATAATGCTGAAGAATTAGATTGCTTTGCTTCAGCAATATAAAGATTCCTTATTATCACAGCAAAGTGGTAATATCTTTATCAGCTCTAAGAATTGTATGAATTGTTCTTCCCATGCACAGTGAGTGTACATGCCTATGGAGGCTGCCTCAGTATTGTGACTACTGAACATCCCACTGACTTTTACTTGTTAAAGTATGTGCTTGGTAGTGTTGTCATGGCTCTCAGCTTCTAGTATTTCTGGGCTAACTTCACTAGAGTGAGCTAAATTGAGTCCTGGCCATTTTCCTCTCTGTATATGTTGTAATAATCTCTTCTTCCCCCACCCGTCATCTTTCCTCAAAGTCTGGGACTGGTGGCCTCAGCTGCTCTGGAGCCCATTTGTCACTGTTTTGCAGCTCACTGAGTGGCTGGGTGCAGCAGCAGACTGAGGAAACACAGCAAAACTGAGAAGACAGAAACTGGATTTATTTGATGAGTTTCTAACTTTAATGTAATGTAGATCAAATATTTTTAAGAAAACCCAAGCTGTTGGCAGGACAAATAATGAAGAATATAGTTTTGTCACCAAAATAATTAGCCAGGTTTCTGGTAATTTTTGGTAGCAAAAATGGACCTGCAAGCTTTTGACTAAACTGGCAATAATGAACAAATAACCCAAGGCCTGAGTGTGGCTATATGTTGTCTTTTACAAGGATGGAAAGTACAGTTTTTCTTAAAAGTGTTTTATTTTGTTTTTGATATTTTACATGCATATCCTTCATCAATTCAGAACCAGAATTTTCTCTGAAGAGATCTAAATGAATGGTGCACCTGAAAAAGGCACTTATTGACTTTTACAGGTTCTTAATAATATTCTCAAAGGAGTAGCCACTATAAACAGGACCTGCACAAATGAGTTCTGGACCAGTGTTTAAAGCTGCTCTGGTTGTTTCCATTGATTATGAAACCCATTCAAATCTAGAGAAGATCTACGTTCATTAGCAATTTCTGACTGAAGTCAAACAACCACAGTAGACCAAATTTCAGATGCCAAAAGTCAAACCACAGTCAGAATTGCAAACAGTAAGTACAATACATAGAGAGGGATTTTGAAATGCTGTTTTAGTTAATTTTTCGTAGTAGTGAAAATGATGTTACCATTTAAGCAATTTGAATTACAGTATGTCAGTTGCTGAAATGCTTAAAAATAGACCCCAGCACAGTCATTTTCACAGCCTGGGAAATCGAAGTGCAGAAAAGCGAGATGACTTGTCTGGGAAGGCATACTATCCTCTAGCAGGTTAGACTGTATCCCAATTATCCAAGGCCCAGTGCCGGTGTTAATCAGTAAGGCCTGCTGCTTTCTGTGCAGCATGGTATCTTGTACAATAATTGCAATCTGAAGTAATTTTTCTGCTTTTTCTCAGCTGGGAGGGCTCTAAGAACTAAGTCTTTTGCTCACTAGGTTACAGTTTTCCTTTTCCTTACTTCTCTCTAGGAGACATGAGTTACCAGAAGTGCCCTACAGAGAGAACAATACTTCTTGCTGGGAAGTTATATGTTCATGTGTCCAAGCCCAAAACCACAATGCACTATTTGCTTTAGACAGTCATGCGATAACACTTTTTTTTGTCTGTTGTAAGCTGTTAAAAATAAAGCAAGGATGCAGAAAATAAATGTTAGACCAGAAGGAGCACCCTAACTTTCCACGTAATTAAAACAGCAGGGTGGTAGCCCTTGGAGCTGAATAGAAGTATAGTTCAGGGATTGATTTATTTTTGCCCAGATTTAAAGAAATCATCACACAATTTCCCTACCTTTTCTATATTAATTTTTAAATCAGCCCTGTTCTGAGCAGCATGTTGGGTGCTGACAGTGACTAGGAAGCAGCAATGCAAAACTATATCTACTTGGTTCATGTCTCCTGTTTACCACCTAACTTTTGGTTGAAAGCTGAGCTTACATTGGGTCTGATATCATTGGGCTTGATCTGCAAGTTCTTCAAGGCAGGGGTACTGAGTCTGTTGTGATTCAAGTGAAGTAGGGTGGTCAAGGGCAACTGGTGGTGAGCCATGTCTTTGTCTCTATTATGGCACATTTTATATGGCAGTTGCCACTGTGGACAATGGTATACTAAAAGAACTTATTTCTTCAGCTAAAATTTGGTGACCAAGCTGAGAAAGACTTATGCCATCTGTGTGCTAGGAATAGGGAAGGAGAGATGAGCAGGGGGAAGGGACATAAAAGATACATTTCTCCCAGGACTGAAACAGCACCTCTTTGGGTATTGTAAATAAATTATGCCTAGTGCTGGTTCCCAATAAGAACATAATACAGTAAAGGGTTGTCCGTAATTTGAATTAGGAGTGATTGTCACTAGTTAGCCCCGGTCCCAGCCTAAAACATGTGTCCTCAGAATAACAGCTATAAGCTGTAGGTACTGTTTGGATTGCATGTCAGAAATACATTTCCAGAAACAGATGGGTTACCTTCTACTTGCAGGGTTTATATGATTTGACTGAAAAGCATGTAGCTCCAAAGCAGGCCCTTAAAGGGTTTCATGATGTTTGAGCAGATGGAAACCACCACAGCTACCACTTCTGCTCTGTGGAGTGGAGCTTGTTGATCAGCCCAGGGACAGAAATTACTATCTCCTATCACCATAATGTACATGTCACCAAGAGGGTGGATGGTGCAGCCCAGCAGGTGCAGAAGATTCCATGACGTGTTATCTCTAGCCATGGACTGTCCTGTTTCCAGTAACACTCTTCTGATGGAGGAGTAAGGGCCTGCCAGTAACTGCTCTTTATATAAAGGAGTTATCAATACTGTCTCATCAATATAGCTTTCTAATTGCATTAGGTCCTAATAAGAACAGGAGGAAATATAGATATAGCTTCATGTCATATCCTACTCTTTTACATATTCTTGTTCAGTAATTGTATCATATTTGCTGCATAGGTGATAAATTAAATGTGCTGTGTAAGGGTACCCAAATAAATCAGTCTTGCAAATGCAAATGAGCAAAGTTGCTGAATCCAGTAACACACTGGCAGGTGTGAAGATGGTCACTTTTTCTCAGGGCTGAAAGTATCATCTTCCAACATTTCAATTTGTGCATCTTTTGAATCTTTTTTTTAGATGGATGGGTGAAGGTACTTTGCAGTCTACAGCATGCATTAGGAGTTCCCCATAATCCAACCGAAATCAGCACAAATTTACAGACATATCCATTTATTCTTCAAAATAATTGGAAATAAAGTTTTTCAAAATTTATGTCCTGAATTTCAAGCCCCTGTTTTTTTATTAACTCTAGATCTCTGGCATCTTTCTAGGCTTGGGCTGAATGAACATTGGGGTTTTGCAAGCAGGCAGGTATGGAAACTAAGGGATAAAGGCCTGATCCAAAGGCCATTCTTTCCAGTTGGCCTTGAACATTTCAATCAGGTCAAAGTAATTAAGGCCACTGTACACCCTGCAATGCCCAGGCAACACTGAGCTCTCACAGCACGTAACTAAGTGCGTTCAGCTTTTCACAACAGCAACTCCTGCCCTGTGTCAGCACCCTGGCAAATACTTTCACCTCTTTTGTCATTATCTATAGAGTTCTTCTGGGAACTTCTGGTGCAGGCAGGCGTAAAAGGAGAAAAAAGAAGAAACATGATTTGCATGTGAGTTGAGATCAAAAAGTGAAGGGAAGGTCATTGTTTCTACACCACTCTCCTTCTGGCAGACTGTGTTTGGGGTTTCTGTCATTCTGCAGTGAAGAAAGTAGGCAATGTTCTGGTGTGTGAGGACAGGTGGGCTTACAGAAAAATTCTAACGGGATTAGCACTGTACATTGGTGTTAAGGCTGCCTCAACCCTATTCTTCATTATCACTCCTTATCACTCTTTTCCTCTTTCAGATTTAACTGCTGATATTCCCTCTGGAGCACATCTCCTCAAGTCAGTCTGTCCATCATTTTGTCACCTTGTTGGAGTGGGAATTTGTTATCCCCCTTTGTGTTCAACTAACACCACGAGCTGGTCTGTGTACTGCTTCTGCTGGAACATCTTGATTCTGGAAATATTGCACTCTTGGGCCAGCTCTTGCAGAGGATTCTTGTTGTCATGTGGAGTAATAGGAAGGGTTGGAGAAATAGCCAGGGACCTGAAATACACAGCTGTTAGACTTGCCAAAATGCCTGACTGCTGTGGTGGGGCAGGCTGGTCCAGGCTTCCAATGGCTGACAGATCCCAAGCACCCAGATGTTCACCCCATCCAAGAGCCGCTGGAGGAGACCCCACAGTTACAACAGCTTTGACAATCAGCTGGTTCTGTGGAGGACAGCCACAACCCCCAGATCCTGCTCAGGCCACATACAAAAGCCCTGTGTGTTGCAAGACTACAGACCACCCTTGGGAAGCCTTGATGGACAGCTTCCCGGCCTCCTGGCCCCACAGCATCACCCTGAACTCATCATTGTTGCTGGGCCAGAGGCCTTCCATGAATTAGCCTGAAACACGAATACTTGTTTTCCTCCTGCACTGAATAAGAAACTGACAATATCTAATTGTCAATACCCCTCCCCGGAGAGACACACAACAGCATTGCTCCTCAGGGCATATTCTCCACTTCTATATTTAGAACAGTTTGAAAAGACCAAATTTAAAAAATAATAATCTTTCCAAAAGCTCCCCACCCACCAGTACTCCTGTGCCAAAATGCAGTTTGAAGAGAATTAAAAAGGACAAATTTATACACTCTGATGAATGGGAGTTCAAGATGGAACCTGAACATCATAATTCCTGCAAATGCTCAATGATAATGGAAAGCAATTGTGATGATGGCGTCACGCCCAGAGAGGTCCTTTGTTGTAGATGCTTGTGGTGTTACCTCCTTTTGCAGTTTATATTAAAGGTGAAAATGTCAGTTTTCTTCAGTGTTAAAGAATATTTTTCTCCCTCTCAGCTTACCAAATTTTAGAATTTTAGAAATTTTAGAAATTTTAGAAATTTTAGAAATTTTAGAAATTTTAGAAATTTTAAATGAAGTTACATATCAGCAAGTCCGCAATACTAGCTGTAAACCCTTGCACAGTGAGTTTAGCTATGTTTCTGTTCATGAAACTTCCACTTTCTGCAGATGTTATTTCTTAGTTATTTGTGAACATTTACCACAAAAGATCAAATTGTCACTTTTGCTGCTTCCATTTAGTATTTGTAAAGGAGCGATCACTTGAGTAGTGGCATCCAGTTTTGTTCCCAGATTTCATAGACAGTGTTTGCCCTGTGTATATGTACTGTAACTAAAGCAAATGATAATATCAAGTAATTGTATCGACTTATGAACACTTGCTTTGGACAATCAAAGGAGGCTAAAATTTCATTATTGAATGTTTCCTTAAAATTTACATGAACAGAATTCTTTTGTGCAAGTTGTGTCAAATGCCCTCTAAGGGTCTTGAAACTGGGTGGAATAAGAGTAACGTTGAATTTGTAAGTACAGGGGTGGATGCTGGATTGCACAGTGATCAAATTTAGTGATTTAAATTTTGCAGCTTGGAATCAGCCATATTTGTGCAAACTCTGCTGTGCTACTGTAGTACTTATTCAACTCAGGCCCAGGCAGTAATTTCTAAAGTTGTAGAGTATGTTTGTGTCACTATGATTTGCCATTAAATATTTTGCCTAACCATAATTGTAACGAATTCTGACATCATTGAATCCTCTGCATCACCAGTGATATCTATGTAATTAAAGGCAGAATTTAATCTTGAGATTTTATAAGGCTATAACAATTGCCTTTTACCCATGCACACGAAATACTGCATCAAGCAAATCTATAATTAGTCAAAACTAAAACAAAGTGCATTTCTATTATTAACAATATTGCATAAAAGTCTCAGTGCCATAGCTAAAAAATCAAAGCCAAGTAATAGTTCAGAGACAGTTGCTGCTATAAAACTTTTGACCTTAGTTACCGAATGTACATGCAAACAAATAAACTAACCAGACAGAGATAGTCCCCTAGGAGCAATCATGATTTGCAAAATTTTGGGGGCTTTAAGCCAACCTGTGAAGTTAATGGAATAAAAAGTTCGCTTGTTTATGCCAGTTTATTAATCAGTGCCCTTTTTCCCTATCTGAAAGGCTGTTTCATAGATTCATTTCTACCCTAGGTATCCACTTTTGTGTCCTTTCCAGTATATATTGCTGACTTAAAGGCTGCAGGAGTCAGGAAGTCCTGACGCTGAAGCATCGTGGACAGCACTGTATATTTTGCAGTGAGTCCATAAGTCCCATCTTGCCAGATGTATTCTTTAGATATAGCTATTCTCTTAGTTAGCTATTGCTTCATGTTGGCTTAAAATATTGCTATGCTATATTGTCTAATCTGGGATCTCTTGGATAACTGGTTCATAGTAATTTTCTTCAGTGATGTTAGAGGTCTTTGATGGGAAGCATTTCTTGTTCAGTGGATTTCAAATATGCCAAGTTAGTTCTTAGTATTCCCGTGTTGATTCCTCTGCTTATTGTTAACCTCTGGCTTTTGCACATCTCTCTCAGAGTACTGAGGATTACCTCGATGAGGGTTTGTTTTAGTGTCCACCATTCAAGTCTTGCAGTCAACTGGAGTCATGTGCCACTGATCAGCAGAAGTGGTCATTATTGATCTTTAGATGTGTTTTTCATCTTCAGCATGAATTCTGCTTTGGCAATGTACTCATCCCCAAATCTCATAAAGTACCCTTTGAAACACATATTAGAGGCTTAAATTTATTATCTCCTTTATTGTATGTATTCTGTACTGGAATACATACTGGGGACCGTTCAGGGTAGAGCTTTATAAATTGACATCTCCTTCCTACTGTCTGTGAGGACAGATAGGATGTGTTCGTCTTGTTTTCCAGAACTTTGTTCCCAGCTGGCATTGCCTACCAACTCTGAAAGCAGGGCTCTGTATCTCTTAGCCTGAGCCCCCAAGATGAGGGAGAGTCATAAATCTGAGCCCCAGTTACCTGCCATGCAGCACATATGTAGTGCAGCCAAAACCAGAGCTGTGGTCCTTAGATGCCCCTCCTCAGGACGTCAGTCAGAGCATGTGTTTGAATAGCTGTGTAACATGCTGGTCTTACCCATTTCAATACACATCTATTCAGAGAATATTGTAATTGGCTTACTTAAGAAGTAGACAAAACATTTCCATTTAAAACTCATTCACATTGTTAAAGCATGAAGAGAATGATCCCTTTATGCAGATTTTTGTTCAGATGCTGTGTCGTGGTAAGGCACAGGAAATAAAACAGACAAGTGAATGTTAGAAAACCAGCTCAGCAAAGCCATATTTTAAAGTTTACAGAAGGTTTTTCCATGTTGAGGTGCCTGGAGAATGGTGTGAGAATTAACAGTGTGAGGCTGCCGCTGGTTCTAGATTTTAATCACTGAGAGTGAAAGAAAAATAGTAAGAAGTGGCATGACTGTGGATATCTGCTGTGAGCCACAGAAAGCCATTGGGATGTAGCTGTAACCCTAAATGAGGTGACAGCAGCAGAGGCACAACAACAGAAGAAAGTATACTACAACTTTTTGTTTCCTTTTTTTTTATTTGTTTGGGGTTTTCTGTTTTAAGTACAAGGGCACTATTTCTCTGTGTTTTGGAGCAAATCCTATTGTTCCCTTTGCCCAACCTTTGGGACAAGTCCTGGGAGAATAAAGGGATGAGAAAGCTTGGGAAAGTAGTCCCACATGCTTGCAGATAGTTACTAAGTCTTGTAGGCAAAGCTAGATAAACTGTCTTTGTTCTGAAGCAAGAGCAAGGGGCCATCTTCTGCCCTTAACCCATCAATGTTAACTTCCTGAGTGGTAATCAGAAGTAAACCTTTCACAAGCTGTTTTTGAAGCCAATCACACCACCAAATTTGAATACAAGCTTGGAGTCCTATGAACTAGGCTCTGAAACAGCAGATTGGTGTAACAGAAGACTGAAGCGTTACTCACAAAAATTACTGTTGGCCTTCAGAAAAAGGCCTCACAAAGGACACTACGTTTTGTCCACCTGGTAAGATACACATGGAGCTTACATCAATAAGCCTTTAATCATGTGTGTGTCTTCACTATCTGTATTGCAACTTGTTTGGGCTGTATAAACTCTTCAGAGCCCTGTCCTTGCATATTTGTGTGAAATGTCTTGGACATGTACAGAGATGTATATAAAATGTAAATCCTAATCCTTATCAGTAATCAAAGAAAGGAGCAGCTGCAGGCTGCACTTTGGCTGACTGTGGCCCAAGTCAGCTAAAGAGGAGGAAATAAAACTGCTGTATATGACATTGTGGAGCAGTAGACAAGTGTCTCAGCTCCTGTTTTAAATGCTCTGTGTACCCACGACACTACAAAAACATGGAGGATTTTTCATCCCATCAGTAGTAGGGTGTTGCACCTTTTTCTGCAGGTCCTGGTGGCTCCCACAGCCTGTGAAGGGCTGCGACAAAGCGTGTGCACATCTGGCCCGAGGCCAGGGTGCCAGGCCCTGGGACTGCTTTGGCCCAGGAGGGGAAGAAGCAGGGTGAGTCTGGAAGTGCACCTGCCACCTGCCACAGCTCCAAGGATGTGAGTGGCATTTCTTTCATACAGGCATTACTTTGTTGAAGCCAAACTTCTCAGACAGCTATTTCCACAGGCAGCTCTGTGTGATGCTGGAGTTTTCAGGATGACACAAGGTGTGAATTTACTCTACTTTGTCTTCACTGCCTGCCAATCTTCATCTGTTTTCAGTTCCAGCAGGGATAGTGGATATGCACAATTTCACATGTTCCACCACAGCTGAGTATTCCATACAAATTCCCACTTTACAGCTGTCCTGTGCTCTCAAAGATGAGAAATTATATTTTTGCCAGTTTAAAACATGAAAATTTGTCGTGGTTTGACCCTGGCCAAATGCCAGGGACCTACGACGTTTGCTTTCTATGCCCTTTCCTGCTGCATTTTTGCAGAGGAGAGGACTCAAACTAATACAAACACACTAAACTCATGAGTTGAGATGAGGCAGTGATGGGGAGGGGACGCACGAAAACATGAGCAAACAGGTGAGGGACTTAAGTTGCAAAGTGATTTATTAACCTAACAGAGTCGGAGGATAAATGAGAGGTAAAAATAAGCTTTTAAGACACCATTTCTTTACTCACCCCCCTTCCCTCTTAAGACACTGTTCCTCAGCTCACCCCCTCCCCTCCTTCAAACAACCAGCAGCTCCGGGTGGGGGGCAGGGTATGGGGCTTTTTTTAGTCAGTCCATCACCACAATTCTTCTGCTACAAACACCATTTCTCAGCTCACCCCCCTCCCTCTTTCACACAA
>VZTX01006366.1:0-22909 GCA_013400915.1 Pardalotus punctatus | reverse complement strand
TGGGCACCTCCCCACGGGCTGTGGGTGGATCTCTGCACCCCCCTGGACTCCATGGGCTGCAGGGGGACCACCTGCTCCCCCATGGTCTTCACCATGGCCAGCAGAGGGTTTTCAGCTCTGGCACCCAGAGCACCTCCTCCCCCACCTTCTCCACTGACCTTGGTGTCTCCATGTTGTTTTCCCTCACATATTTTTTCCTCCTCCTCCTCCTCTGGCTACAAAGAAGTGCGTGCCCCTTTGTTTTGATTTCTTCTTAAATATGTTTTCACAGAGGCGTAACTAACAACTCTACTTGGCCCAGGTTTGGCCAGCAGCATGTCCATCATTTTCAGAGCCAACAGAGATTGGCTCTGCTGGACAAGGTGAAAAACGTCCAGAACCTTCGCACAGGACACACAGGAGCCATCTTTGTGCCCCTCCCTACCCACTAGCAAAAACTGGGCCAAGTAAAACCACCACAAAACTTCATCATAATCTGAGTTTGGAAGGGAATTAATAAATCCCAGTGCATGTTTCCTGGGAAGGAATTCTGATCTGTTTTCAAGGCAATGATGCAATCTCACTGATGGAGTGAGAATACCTTTTCCTTTAGTCCACCCTTTGGATTGCACATTAGTTATATAGAACAAGTGAAATATTCCCAAGAACATCAACAGAAGAGCAGTAATTTTCTTTCTCTCCTTTTCCCACCATTCTTAAATTTTCCATGTTCTCCCTTCCAGCTTTTAAAAAAACATGTACTGCTTCATTTTAAAACTTAAACCCTTCCATCAGATCTCTTCTTCTGGCTACATGCCTGTCTTCCTTCTGCCTGCTGCATTAAAAGTAATGCTGTGTGATCATGGAAGAAACAGTTGATGGGGGACCAGCTTACAGGACTGGCTGAATTAGCAGTATGAGGAGCACCAAATCAGCGCTGTTACATTGCTACCTGAGAAGTGATGCAAGCATAAGCTCTTTCATTTTAACATCTTTGTCTCCAAACAAGTGTGCAGTCAACATCTGTCCTGCAGTATAGCTTTTCTAGCAAGGAGTAGTTACACTTCTAGAGAGTTTCAAAGTTTACAAAGTTTTCTTTTCCCCTCTCTTTGCCATATTCTTCCCAGTGCCCTTGGTTTTTGTTTTTTTCCACCTGGACAGGAATTAGTTCAACAATGGTCTCCTAAGGTTGTATCTGAAAGGCCACAAATCTTTCAGTATCCATGGACAAGCCATTTCCAGACAAACTCACTTTATTTTTTTTAAGTGTAAATACTTCTTCTGGAGCTGCTTCTCAAAGACTTATGGCAGTGGTTATATGAGAAAGTAGGTAACTTGTAGTTACTTTGAATCAGGAAGCAATTCACGAGTAGTGTTTGACCTGGTACAAACACTTGTGTTGATTACTACAAAGTAAAAGTGCAAGACAGGATGTCTACTACTGCTATACGCATGCCATCATTTGGATTGAATGAGGATAGATTTTTAAAAGCATGCCTGATTTTTACTTTCAATCCTCTTATACGTTACTTTTTCCCTTTACATGCCCATCCAACCTAATAACCTTAAGAGAAAAAAAGGCCTTTGTGTGAAATAACAAAGCTGGACAGTCAGCGTGCCTTGAAGAGGCCACTGGGTTGCACCCCACAGCTCATTAGAGTTCAAATAATAAGAAATTAATTGAAATGGGAAACACACTCCAAAATGCTGACGTGGAAGTAGTTCTTTAGATTGACTTATGGGGACAACTTCATCTGGTGGGTGAATGCTCCCAAGAAAAATGCTCATGGCATATAGTCCTACTGGGATGAAATTCATGTTGTAGTTTGTGCCCTTTCTGTCATTGCATTGTGTGTTCAGGCTAATGAATAAGTCATGGCATTAGAGCTCATAAAAGCCATAAGTCAATGTCTGGTGATTTCTTAGAAGCAGGTTTCAAATGGGATAAAATGAAAATTAGGGTGACAATGGGACTTTGAATCTCACATTGTGTAGGTCATCTCATTTTGGATAGGTCCCTGGGAATGTTTAATGCAAAATGTATCAGTGACTGATGAGACAAAATCAAATTAATTTGCCCAACCTCTAAAAGCTGAAACGTGCAAATCTGATTTCCTGTTGAAGTTTTCAGTACTGTTTACAGCTGTACTGTAAAGCATATATGGATGTACAACAAGAGAGTCATCTGGATTTAAATGCAGTTGATTGTTTGGCTGAAGAGTCACCCAATTGTCAGCCAAACTCTGCCATTGAACACTAAGCTATTGATACTTATGACAGGAGCTTGTCAGTGATTTCCAGTAAAAATTCCTGGAGGGCTAATAATTATAAAAATGATGAAAGAGAATTTTCATTCTCATTAGCAGTCAAAAATGGGTTGTATATTAGTGTACTGCAGATAAACTACATGTGCTTGAACTGCTCAGAACTGTTCCTCTGCTGTGCCTACTGCTTGCCTTGCTTTGCCATCTCATCCCGTCCCGTCCCATCCCATCCCATCCCGTCCCGTCTCATCCCGTCCCGTCCCGTCCTGTCCCGTCCTGTCCCGTCCTGTCCCATCCCATCCCATCCCATCCCATCCCATGGTAGTGCATGATCCATCACTGGGCCCACCATCTCACTGCTGTTTTGGCCAGGAGCATGTGTTGGGACCTTTAAGTATCCTTATTTTAGCTAGCAGAGCTGAGAGCTGTAGTGAGTTCCCCAGTGTTTCTGTGTTACCTGCCACAGGCACGCTGCTGTTTCTTATGAAGCCCTCAGCTTTAAAGACACCCCGGAGGAGAGGGGGAGGAGAGGGCTAGCTGTGCAGCATCTCTTCTGGAGCATGTGCAGTACTGCACACTCAAGACGGTCAGCTTTGCACTTGAGCTCAAAACAGCCCTCCCAGGCTCCCTCAGTTACTGAGAAGTGGGTGATGGGTGCACCCACAAAGACAGCTCCCTTCAGGCAGAGGAAGGAAGAGACTCCAGCCTCCCACATCTCAGACAAGTGCTGTAACCACTGAGCCCCTGAAGGGAGAAACAGATGCTGCCCCTGCCAGGTTTGTGAGAAAGGGCTGGTACTGCTGGAGTATCAGCCTGCAGGCAAGGATGTGGGTGGTGGGCACTGTGTCTTTGCATCCAGAGGAAAGCATGCAACATAGCTGGGGCAAAGATATATCTCTTCTTGGCATTTACTAAAGGCTATTTTACATGGTTGATTTTCCTACACTTGTCCTTTCCTGGTGTCTTTTACAAGCTGTATTCAGGGTTACAGGTTCTGCTGGATAGCTGAGCTCTTAAAAGTCAGCAATATAATGGTCTTTAGTAGATCTAATCCTTGGAAGTGTGAGTGTTGTTTCCAAGACCCCAAACCAGCAGAAGAAATGCTTCTTGCCCTGAGCCTTTATGAGTACTTGTAGCAAATTTTCATCAGGAGATGTAAAAGCTTAGTCCCAGCCAAGGAGGTAACAGGCATTCAAAATATCAGACAAAGGAATCTGAATTAATTTCATTTGTATTTATTTTCATTTTATCTATGTCTGACTGCCTCTAAAAATTTTAAAGGCATCATTTAGAAAGATATCAGTGGTAGAAATACCAGTACAGTCATTGCTGTTTTCATGTGTTTCTCAATGAATCCTCAAAATTTCTTCGTGCTATTCACTCAACCCCTGAAAATAAGATTTTAAATTTGACCAAAGAGCTCATGAAGGAACCAAATGCCTTCAAAAGAGACTGAGTCCCGGAAGTGTCAGCTGTGATTCATTAATGTTGTAAAGATACATATTCAAGCTGATGAGGACAGAGAAAGTTTCCATAACAGCAACAGTACTAAAATGAGACTGGAAGAGTTGTCATCATTGTTTGAAATGATGCATGTTTGAAACAGACACAATCCCCAAAGTGAATCACTATTATTTTCTGCCCTCATTGCAGCACTCGAGGCATTGTGTGAATCACAAAGCCCCTCAGCCATCTCTTTCCCTTCAATTTTTCCATCACTGGAATTTAAATATCTTGTTCCTCTCAGACAATAGATTTGCCTTTCTTCCACCAATACTGTATTTATTATAAATGCCATTTATGCTTAAACAGAAGGGTCTTGATTCAAAAAGGACACTAGTCAAGTTTTCTTTGCCAGATGTCGTGGTTTAGGAGTGGCACTCCCCAATTTAGTGCTCCCACTGAGACTCCAAACTACACTGCTGCTTGCTGGCTCCTCCCCTTTCTCTCCCCCCTCTCCTGTGGTGGGATGGAGAAGAGAATGGGAGGCACAAAAAGTAAAGATCGCAGGTTGAGATAAGAACAATTTACTGGAAACAGCAATGAGATAAGAAAACAAACAGCAACAGAAACAATATTATTTGCAGAGGGTACAAGAAAAAAACCATTATTGCTCACTATGGAAGCCCCAACAATGGTATTGTGGACAACACACTATACCCAAATGCAGCCACCCCTCCCAGACTGCTCCCTCTGCCTTGGGATGAGCGTTAGCCAACCCATTCTCCCTGTCTTGGGACCAGTGTTATCCCCTCACTCTGCCTGCCACACTTACTCAACTGCAAGGAACCCCTTCTCCCATGAAGAGACTCCCTCTCCCACCCCTGGCAATGACATGAGGTGGTGTAGAATAACCTCTGAGTCCTGGACATGCCCCTCCTGCTACTGCAAAAATTAACACAAAATTAACCCTCTCCTGGCTGGATCCAGGACACCAGACAAAGTAGAATTTCTGTTAAAGAATCAAACTGACTGAATTTTTTATATTTGCGTAACACCCAGACTTGCATTGCTTGCATTCAAAGAAAATTCAGTAATTTCAGTATCAAAGGAGTTTAAATTTATTTGCTGTGCATCTATCTTCTATCTATCTATCTATCTATCTATCTATCTATCTATCTATCTATCTTAATTAAAAAGGATTTTCTAAGCACAGCAGGATGGCCACAGCCTTTAAGGCTAGCTTTTGATGCAGGAGCAAAGCACAAAGTTTAGTGGCAGGCTCATAAAGGCCTTATTTCTCAATCTGAAAGTATTAATCATGTTCGAGATACTCTGGTGAGGTGGTTGGGAGCTACTAAAAGTTTTTTTTAAATACTAATTGCATATATTCTCTTGATGTTGTTTCCAGCAAGGAGACAGTTGGAAACCTTTTACTGAGTTGGGCATTGTTTTGAATTAAAGGCAAGCTAGTGTTTCAATATCTCTGTGTTGTCCAGTGCAGAGGGATGGAGAAGTGGCAATGTGTTCTTTGCAGCCAGCAGCCTGTGGTTTACACCCTATAAGCTGTAGATCACCCATGTTTCTTTTTGAGGCAAGCCTCAGCAAATTCAGACTTGCAGGATTTCTTTGTATGGTTTGCAGTCCCAACCTGCTAAGTCCTGTTTGTTTGTTCAGGCTCATGTGAACTAGGAAGTGTCCAACTGATGTCAAAACAAAACAAAACAAAACAAAACAAAACAAAACAAAACAAAACAAAACCAATTCATTTGGAATCTGATCCAAAGTTTACTGAATCCAGTGCTAGAGCCTCATGACTTCAGCCTTTTGATCAGATGTGTCTTGTGTACTGTGACCAATGATGTTCACCTCCTTTGCATGCCTGTCTTAATGCATTTCCGTCACCTGAGATGAGTAGAAAACATCTTCCCAAGACAGCCTTCTGGATGGCAGATGACTACAGTTGATTTTCCTTTTTCTATTAATTTTGTGGTGACCAGCATACTAGAGGAACATGCCAGAAGCAACATGTTAAAACAGGCTGAGGGCACCTGAACACAGTGCTAGCTGGAAAAGCAAGTTGAGAACATGACCCTAAAGTCTCCAGGACTGGTAGAAAAATGTTACCTAGACATAGGACAAACATACCAGGAACAGACACTTTCACTGACGTGTGGAGTGAAGGTGCTTACTCCAGGCTTTCATTGTGATGTGTGGGACAATGTGGAGAAGTGTTTGAAGAGGGATTCAATGCTACTCCTCCAAGGTGGCTGGTGTAGAAGTTTAGGTACTTGTGACTAATCCCTCATTTCTTAAATCTTTTACTTGTAAGCATGCTTGTTGGTTACTGCTCTGAATTAGCCTTGGAGAGTTTGGTATCTGTCCCACCTTTCCCTCTAAGAGCGCAGTTCTGCACTGGCACACTGCAGGCCTGTGGTTAAATTCTGCAATCTGGTCCTGTATGAAATACTCTGCACTTTAGGTTTGTGGTACACTAACTTGAGCAATCCCAGCTATGTGCAGCTTGTCATAGGGCACTATAAAGTAGGAACACACTTTCCTACAGTTATTAGTTTTCTGCTGCAATGTACAAAATATGCTAGATCTGCCACTAGATTTCAGCATTTTCAGGCTTACTGATGCTGAGGGGCAATTCCTGAGGGGCAAATGTATCAGATGAGAAAAAGCTTTTTGTCTCCATCAGAATTTTGAAGACAACTTTCCTTTTCTATGCTGCCAGGATACACGGGAACACCTGTTATAGATATCAAATGGAGGAGTATTCTCCAGAAATGGAATATTTCTCTACTGCCTTCCTTTGTTTGTCTCTAAACAAAATAATTCTTTTTGTACTGGCATTATCTACTTTTCAAAGACTGGTCATACTGCATTGGAGAAGAGATTTAAGTGAAACTGTATATTGATTTGCTCCTTGCTGTTTAAAATTATAGATTAATTCAACCAAATATGATTAGAAGAGAGGAATTTATATTTCTGTATGATTTTTGTCAGTTGATTATAAAGTGTTAATGTTTTTTGCCTTGCTTCTCTCTGATCTGCAAAGAGAAGGTTAGGAAATATCTTTGGTCTCATCTTTCCTGTTATGATAAATAACTGATCTGTGGTCAGAGCTGTAAAGTTCATAACCTACCCAGAAAAAACTTAGGAACAAACCACTGCTGCAGCAACATTATGTAAAGTGGAAAACCTATTTTCCTGGGGAGGGGTGCTGCTTAAAGATGATTTCACAAAAGAGGAAGTCCTTGCTGTTTATCCTGCTTGATCCAAATGTGCAACATTTCCTGTGGCCAGATCTGCAGTAAAATCAAAGGGGGTAGCCATTTTCTGTGGTCTATTGCTTCCTATAGCATACCCTTATGAGAAAGGAAGAAAACTACCATTTGTTATAAAACTACCCCTAACCTTCCTTTCCTGATTAATCAGTTCTAAAAAGATGATGAATTGGGAATAACCCCACAATGCCCAACTGATAATCTGTTTTTCACATGTCTCTGGCAGAACCACTATTTTAAGATGACAGAAAGCAATTTATATATTTTGCAAGATGGAATTTATCCTTAAGACTTAGCAAACATAGAAGGTAGACAGCTGATAAAATCTGTGCTTGCAAGAGGTCATCAAGTGTTTGATTGTGCTAAATCTTGGGGTTTATAAAATCAGCATAACAATTTAGAACAACCTGGACATTAAGACCCTTGTTAACAATCAACATGTATGACCAAATCTTACAATTTTAACACAGGCATAATCACAACTGAACTCAGGAATTTTGCATGTTCAGGTACTATGTTATCTTAATTTCTGCATATTTCAATTATCGTGGAGGGAGCTTAGAGACTCTGTGGTAGGCAGTTTATAAAACAGCACAAAAGAAAGAAAGTCAGCCAGACTTCAGGCCTTCCATCACATGCAGGCGGACACAAATGCCAGCAAGCCACTGGCAGAGCTTGTGTCACCCGTGGCCAAAGGTTACTGCATTGACCAAGAACATTCTCGGGTCTGAGCACACACAGGTTCCTCATCCAGACTGCTGGAGAGACTTCATTTAGCTGAATATTTGCCAGTTACTTCCAGAAAGTCTGCAGCAGATGAAGAAGGCTATACAGTTTTTCAGTAGTGCATGCCACACCCTCCCAAAATTATATTAAGAGAAAATTATTTGGGTTACAAGGTCAAACACAGAGCAGATAGCAAATGCCATAATTAAGTCTGGAGTGTATCTGAATAGATTGACAGTCTTTAATTGCACCCTGTGCATTTTATTTTTGGTGATGTCTTCTACCTGGGCAGTACTTGGCACATCTGGAAATGCAGAGTGCCATCTAAATGGATTTATTGAAACATCTCTGCAGAGTTTTCTGCAGTAAACAAGCCATGCTCAGTGCAGCAGAGAGCTGCCTTTCTCCTTTGTTTAGGACTGAAGTTGTCATCTGATGAGAAGTTTCTTGAAAAAGTCTATGTGAACACCCACAGCCATGTGCAAGGAATGCAGTTCTTCCTGTTTTCATAAGCACTGAGGTAAGTATTCCTCCTGGATCCTGCAGTCTGGTGAGTGGCACCCCCTAAACACTGAAATGATTGATGAAATCAGTTGCCAGCTGGAGTTCTGGGTGGGTAATGCAGGAGACAGAAGCAGGATTCCTGGATTCCGCTTGTGTCTGACTCAGTGTGTGATCTTCAACAGCAAATGTAAGTCAAATCAGGGCATGCTCTGATCTGTCACGGAAGGCAGTTATGGGATTAATGAATGTTTGTCAAAGCTAGTTTAGTCAATCCTGCAAAACACAGGCACAAATAACTCTTGGGTCTTGGGTCCTCTTTTACCAGGGACAGGCTGACAGAATTAACAAGGATGCTGCAGTGCAAGGCAATGCTGTTATTAATCTATTGAGAATATTTGTTTCTTCTCAGTACAAGGCTTATGATAGTGGTTTTTGCCCTCCCTTTCACTTAATTGGACACTGCCATCATAAATTATCAGAAATTATTCATTGAACTCACATGCCACTTCAACTGATTCCTTCAGAGTTCTCTTGTCCTTGCACTGGGTCTGTATCTCTGCTCCACATCTCACACAGCAGAGGATGGAGCCAAATAATATTAGGACAGAAATAGATGCATATGCACCATCTCCTTTGCCCTAGTTCAGATTCTTTTGGCACAGGTCAGATTTACTTTTCATGCTCTGAAGAGCTTACAGGACTCAAACCACATCTCTAACATTTCCTGGGGCATCAGACTGGCTGCCGCTGTGAGGAACAATGGGGTAATCAATGCGGGCACAGTGAGGCTGTCCAATGGGCCTGGAAGAGTTTCTTCTACATGCAGTTGGTCTTTTTCTTTCAGAGACAAGCAAGGCAGCTCAGCACAGGGAGCTGCCTCAGAGTTCTTCCATCAAGGGTCCTGCAGCAGCCAGGGGAAGGTAGCAGTGCTGTTTTCGTCCTTGGATACTCAACAAATCCAGGGAGGAAAAATAGAAGAAAATGCACTTTATTGGATACTGGTACTGGGAAGAGTCTGAAATACAAGGTTTAGTAATGAAATGAACATGCAGACCACTCCATAGTTGGCTTGCGTACATCATTGGTTCCTAAAATTCAGGTGCCAACTTCCTGCCCAGAAATCAATATTCTCATTCTGAAAACATCAAAATGCTGAAAGCAAGCATCCCAAATCTGAGACAACCTAAAAGTGGTTATGTTTTGCAAATTATCAAAGAAAAATGCATTTGAGCTTCATTTAGATATTGACTCTTTATATTTTAAAATATTTTTCCCCCTTGGTAAAATGTTTTCAAGTGAAAGCAAAAACATTTGATTCCCAAAATGTTAGCATGGAAGTTTTGAAACATTAAGACATCAAAATATGTTAGAAGTCATGAAAAATTAGGGAAGTATTCTTATAGTCAAAACTAATCCATAACTTAGCCTGGTATTCATATGAATCACATTAAAACTGAGTTGTTTCTATGTATTCTGTTTCTCTGCCTTTCTCCCTCACTGTTTTTGTTCAAAAGTTGTTCATCATGATATTTTGTTACCTATTTTACAGCAGCTAACTCATCAGTTGGAAGTTAGAGATTAGGAAATATCATGAAGTTATCAAAAACTGGCATGTTCAAATGAAATCAGTTAATCTTTAGCCTAACAGGACAGAAAGAGGAAATGTAATTGCAAAACTGAACTGTGTTTTACAGTAATTTTCACTTAAAAAACCCTTCAGATAATTTTATAATTAGCATGGGACATGTAATGGAGGGAAGAATACCTGATATTCTTCCAAGAGATATACACCAAGAGAAACTCGGTGAATGTTTTCATTCATAAGCGGGATTTAGTTGCTATTGCCTGATGGAGCAATCAGGAGCAATCTCCTGAAACAAAAACTCCTTTGAGTAACAAGCCATAGTTTGCAATATCTTAGGGCAGCAGACACCTGGACCTTGGCTGAGCGGCGTGGCTCAAACAGCTGCTTGTGCTCTTTGCTCAGTAGCACATGTGGTCATTCAGGAACAGCCTGTAGTTGCCAAAGGGTGAGCAAGACTCATTCCAGTCAGGCAATTTACTCTATTTGCCTGATTCTCAAAATACCTTTCAGCACAATAACTTCTTCAGTTAGATCAGTGAATTAAAATCAACTCAGTTTATTACACGTTGATGTTTATATAGTACCTGTCATCACTCACTTAAATGGATAAGAATATGGATAGAGATTAATTCCTGCTCTGTATTTTGTCTTGAAATATAAACAGTATCTTTAACTACTAAATCCTGAAGTGTGACACTTTGTAAAAGATCTACCTAAAAATAATAGTTACTAGTCCTAAGTTCAGGACTGATTTTCTTCAGCATTATTTATACAATGAAGAGTGTTTCAGTGATTTCATCTCTGCTGAGGGAATTCAGTTAAGATTTCAACTGTTCAAAATCCAGGTTCTAATGCTGAATTGTGCAAATAAAGGATCATAAAAGAAAATATTAGTTCATGATCTTTAGCATGGTAAGAAAACCCTGTTGGATTTCTTCTGTCAGTACAGAACAGTTCTTCATAAATTTCCTGCCTATGGCTTTTGAGTAGAAATCTGCTGTTCAGTTAAAGTGTTAGGGAAAAAATCTGTCTTTGTAGAAAATTTCTTTTTTATTGGGGAGAAAAGGGGAATACAAAATCTATAAATGGAAAGTAATGATTTTTTTCTGAAGGATGATAAAAATAATTTTCAGCATTAAATTCATGATATGAACTTGGGCTAAAGGATGTGCCTTTATGAGTTGGATTATGAATTGGATTGAGCAGCTCCAGGAAGGGGACAGTTTAGTAGCACCACCAAGAGCAATAAATGATACATGAAGTTGTATCATATCAATGCAGGGGCCCATATTTCCACATAAGAGTTTCTTATCCCAAGGCTGTTAAGAATGTGTTTAAATGCCCAGTTCAGACTCCAGCTTGTCACCCTAAAGTCACAGATCTGGGATTCAGAGCTGCAGTTGTAATCAGGCAGCCAGAGAGCTAGAGCCATCCTTTTGAGCCACGTCTGGAAAATGCCTCTGTTTTCCATCTCCTGGAGGAGACAGAAAACAAACTTCTGGTGCAAAAACTTTTCAAGTCCAGTTTCCAGCTTCTGCAGTCAGCTGTGTCTTCTAATCCTACCCACAAATGAGATTAATTTTTTCTTTCCTCTTTTCTTATTAGAGTTTAATTAATCTTCTCAAGACCAGAAATTTCCTTTGATTTCTAACTCAAATATATGAATGGATATTTTATACCTGTTTTTCTTTAGCTCGCTTTTATTTTCGACAGCTCTTGTAGTGTCTCCCCCTCGGAGTACCAACAGGGAGCTGTAGCTTTAATTTAGTTAGGTAAAAAAAAAATTTAAAAAAAAAAATACCCAAACTATGCTGGGAAAAGAGAATATAATACAAAATCAGGCTGCTTTTTCCTCCTTACCACCAAGTTTCAGCCATTTTGCAAAGTATCATCAGCTCTGCCAGCTGCACCATCTCCTGTTCTCCAGCAATAGTGGGGATCCAGGTTGGCTGAGGATATGATATTTCCTGCTTGTGAAACAGTCCAGTGTAAGGAGAGGGCACTTTCAAAGAGACATCTATTTGACAAGTTGTATAAATTAATTCCAATCAGCAAATGCCAGTCACATACCGCTGTGACTGCGTTGGCTTCTGCAAGAATGCCAGAGCTATCAGTGGAAAGGCAGTGTTGTCCCCCGCTGCATCAGTCTTTCAGAGCTGTTCACCAGCATATCCTCTCACTCAAGCACTGATGACACGTGTTTCAAACATAAGAGAAGCCAAATGTTGAGTATTCATTGTATAATTGCACAGCTGAAAAGAGGTGACGAAGTGGCCAGATAGCAACAAGCAGTAACTGTGAGAAAACTGTCAAATCTCTGCAGACCAGGTTGGATGCAGCCACTCAGTGCCATGGATTTATTAACCCTCATTTTGACTGACTTGTCATTCTCTTGAGTAATCTGTAGGGTTTGCCCTCCTGCGACATGACTTGTCTCTTCAGGCTGGCTGCAGAGCCCCGTGCCCGTTCACCCTGCTGACCACAACCGGTGTGACGGCGCATGAGCATCCCTGCTGTGCTGAGCGCACATTGCACGGCACAGAAACGTCCACACAAGCACCTCTAAGTGGTCTGGTCACATCTAACCGCTGTATTTACCTTATCAATTCATACATCCATGTGTGTGTTCAGTGGGCCAAATTTTGTAAACAATTGGTTGCAGAGCTTATAATCAGATCTTCATTTGGATGTATATGACTGTGCATCCAAAATAATACTTAGTCACCATTAGCCACTGCTGGCAGTATCATTACTAATCTAACATTATCGGGTAAACGGGATTTTTGATTACAACATTTTTATTCTCCCAAAGATTAGAATTTCAAGAACAGAAATAGTTATTCAGCATTTGATAATCTGCCAGATCATTTGAATTTTCACTAAAGAAATAAATCCAGCTAACACTAAGCAGGGGTACTTTGTAAACATGGCCAAATAACTCAAAACCTTTACCAGTCCCCAAGTGCAGATAATTTATTATTTGAAACCTCATTCTATCACCACAGAACGGAGGGAAGAAGGTCAGGGGATACAACATATTTCTTATTTGAAGAAATATAAAATTATTCTTTCTGCTAATAATGTTCTGATGTTTGTAACCTATCCAGATAATTGCATTAAATGTTCGCTTGAACTTGTTGACAAAGTGGTTTCAGGATCTTCCTGTAATACTGATTGGACTAAGTCAGGGCTTATGCCAGTGAATGGTCTTTGTTCGCTGCTAGTAGTTAACTGTTTAATTCTTAACTGGAAGCATTGGGGTTCCACACCCTCAAGGTATACACTCAGTGCAACTGCTAAATTTAAAGGTTAGAATTGCCAGAATTTTAGGGAAGTGTCAGCATATTGATTTCCTTTAAATTTATCTTGGTAGGGGAGACTGGCAACTAATAAGATTATGATTGTTTCAAAAAACAATTATGTATTGGACATGCTGTCCGTTGCTATAAATCCTGGAACTTTTCAAGAGATGCATCCATTACTAGCAATGTTTTTGTGGAAAAACGAGAACCACGACGTTGGCATTGGGAAAATCTGGGAAATTGATAAAAGTGAGCTTTTGTTTGGAGACACCGTATTGTTTTGGTTCTCACCTCCTGAAACTGAAAGGGACCCTGTGTGGTTTTACCAAGAGGAAGCTCAAGCCCAGCCTTGTTTCTTCAATATTCGAGCTACAATGTTATCTCTCCTGAAGAATCAGGTTCCACGTTGGCATGATTCACTGCAGATGGAGCCAAAGGGTTTGCTGCTGGCCTGACTGGGTGTAACCCTGGTTTTGATGACATAGGTAGGGAGTGAATCTGCCTGTCTTCCGGAGTTTCACATTCATAAGGATATAACGTGTATAAATATATCCTGATCACAACGCAGTCTCAGCTGCCAGCACAACTTTGGAAGCAGACTTAAGTCTCCAAGGTGTCCCATGGACACAAAGAGGAGGAGATGAGCAATGGGCAGAGACCAGCTTTGGATCTTTCATGTCACTCCCTGCCTCACTTCTCTGCTGTCAAGAAGCCCCTCTTCCTGCCTGTGGCAGTTGCAGAAATGCTTTCTAGAAAGCTATGTTGAGGGACATTCAATAATAGTGATCAGAGAAAAATCAATTACGCTCCAAAACCATTTGAACTGCATTTCCAGTCCCTGAATATGCCTGTGATATAACTGTCTTGGAAGCCGATGAGACATCTCTGCATTTTCGCATTGCATCACATATGTAGAGTATTGATGTAGAGCATGTCCTCCCACAGGCAAAAATTGTCTTTTACCTTCATGTGTGTAAGAATGCTCAGAATACAGGAAAATTAAAACCAATTAATATTCTAACATGCCTGTCAGAATGGTCAGAAAAAAAATCTAAAATAGCAGAATAGTTATTATATAAAATTCCTGGCATCTCTGGGATGACCTTATGCTTTTGTGTGCTGGAAGTGCCTACATCACTTTCTTGTGGTTGTGTCTCCCTGGCTTCATTGAAGTGAACAGGAATTTTGCTACACGCATAATCTTATCCCCCGATTTTCAAACATGAGGAGATGAAAATTTGGCTTTTAACTCTCCCTTGGGATTCTTGAATTAGTGGTTCAACTTCCAAAAGCTCTGACACTCACCTAATAGGAGCTGCGGGAGCTCTGTGAAAAAAGTTGTTGATTTCCAACAGTAAATATGGATGGTGGAATCTTAAAATTAGGCTCCTATTTTTGAAAATCTTCACCCAAACCTTTATTAATACCACACTACCATGTGCCCTGTATCTATTAGAAAAGATAACATCATTCAGATCCACATCTGCTGTATTCTCTAAATGTGGGAAACAAAAAGTCTTTTAATCAGATTTAGATGAAAAACTGGCTCTGATATAATAATAGACAGTTAGGGATAGCCCATAATTGTCTATTACCTAACTGACCAAATAACTTGCCATTACTTAATATATTCCCTAACAGTACATAGGACAAGTGGTATGTGTATATAGTATTCCCAAACAGCTCTGGTAATTGGAGTCATTTCAGCAACTTCCAATTTTAGAGGAAGTAACTAATCCAGGTTACCTATAGTCATTCTTACTGACAGTATTGTAGGTTTGAAACATTTTCTGCTCTGCCAATATCACAGACTAGCTGTGCAATTACAAATGTGTCTGACACTTCTGTATTTGTATTATTAACACTGGTAGTTCTTAAAAGTAGATTACTTAGGGAGTCTCTGGCTCCATCAGAAAAAGAGAAAAAAAAAATTAAAGAGGGTTATTAAAATCAGCATTAAGTCAGATCTCTTCTGATATAATTTCACCAGAGCTAACCAGAAAAACAGGGCTGGCTCTGATCTGAATTTTAATGGGAAACCTCTTGATGTAATATAAAAGCTGGGGGAAGTGGTAGTACTAGTTCTGTAGAGGGCTTGAGTTAATTGACTCACATTGCTTTTATATTGCATTGGGCTGTCAAGGGCACTGCCTGTGTTTTTAATAAAAATTCTATGGGACATTTTGCAGAAGAATTAGTCCAGATGTTTTAGCTGGATTTCAATTTGGCTATCCTCTGCTTATCTCTCTAGAAACAGCAAGAGTTAGGGTTACAAAATATTTTCCATTACAATCCTTGCTTTTAGCAGGCTTCTAATTTCCTGAGCTGTGTAATTTTGATTGCTAAAACTTCTTGAGTTCAGCTTCTGTTGTGCAGTGGGGTACAGCACTCAGTTCTATGGTTGAGCAAGATCTCTTCAGCCACTTCTGTGTATGGGAGAACTTTTTACACATTCCCCAGCATAAACTGAAACATGAATTGGAATTGTTGTGAACAGAACTCTGGTAAAAATCTTCCTCCCCACAGAACAGCTAAAGTGTGAAGTTTAAAACCTGGCACAAACAAGGCAATTGTGGACAAATTATGATTAGAGCCAGATCTTTATACCACTCATTTTATATTTGCATGAGCAGCAACCCTGTGAACATCACAGGACCTTTTGGTAATACAAGGTGCCTCTGAATGCAACAGTACTATTAGAACCCGGATCTGGCCAAAGGAGTAGAAGTTGCCTGCAGTTTCTGCTGCCTTGAAAGTACATCCTCCTAATAGTAATACTGCAAAGTAGTACCAGGACTGTTTCCTACATCACTTGCAACCAAGAGATGGGGTCGTGAGAAGGAAACCACACAAAAGCCTTGTTGCATTGCTACATCAGCTTTCTGTATTTTATTACTGTAGGCAGGGTCTTCCTCCTCATCTGCTTCTTGTCAAGGCTGAACTGTCTGGTACCCTTGTATGTTTGGGCCATTTAAGGCCACCATAATGAAAAAAAAAAAATAAATAACAAATAAGCAACTGGAGTCTAAAGCTGTAGGATGGATTCCTTCCAGATGCTAATGGAGTGCATGATAAAGTCCCAGTGGAGCAGAAGGGCTCTGTTTGCTAGTCCAAAAGGGCAGACGTGTCTGCAGGACTCCGGTGTGGGGTGCACTGAAGCACATCACAGTGCTCTGTTGGTTGTGCTCAGCAGCAGTGGCTCAAAGCAGGATCAGAGCAAGCTGCCCAATCCCACTGTGTGCCCCCACTTCCTAACCTTAGCTTTGGCCCACACATTTAAAGAGATTGTATCTCTTTGTGCTTTCTTTCACAAGACTTGAACTTCTTTAATTTTCTACCTTGTCCCTGGCTTGCAGGAAACTCCCAGTGTTGCTGAGGGCATTCCTTTCTATATGCCTCAGTGGCTGCTAAATATTTACGACATTTAATTGTGGTATGATGCAGAGAGGAAGCATTTACAGGGCATTGAATTTCCCTGCTGTTGAGTAGTGAATTGCATTTCAGAGTAGTGTGGCACTGTGTGAAGATAACTGGGACACGTCTTTGCATTGAGATGTTGGATTTATTTGCCTTATGGAAATGGAGATCACTGCAGCTCAAAGGCTGTTTTCACCAGCATTGTAGCAAAAAGCACCCAAGCACGGTCCAGTCCTTGCCCTGATGCTGTGTTAGTCTGTCAGGCTGTGCTAGCCAGAGCTACAAGTGACCCAAATGAAGAGAGACCTGAAGGGTTACTTGAAAGACTTTTCCCTTCCTGCTCAGCAGTGGTCCACAGTGCGTAGTCTCTAAATTTGGAAGCTATTTGACAGTTGAAAAAGTGAAAACCAGAGGCTGCACCTTTAATGCCAGTTTAGAAATGTGTCTGGTTACCTCTTTCTGCGAAGCCAATTCACAGAGAGCTGAAAATATCTGGCAAAGGAATACATTTTGCCTTGGGCATAATTTGGGAAGGGAAAAAAAGTAATATTTCCAGTTTTTAACCAGTCTTTGGCAGCCATAGAGCACTGCCTTACAGGATTACTATGATTACAGACTACAGCGTGCACTGCAAATGAAGACTTCTGAATACCTGCTCAGTGCCTGGTTGATATGTGACTGGTGAGGGTGAGCACTGTGCTGAGCTCAGGAAGAAGTGAGTGCCATGTTTGCCTCCCAGTTTTTTCAGCTATAAAACACAGATATGTTCACAATCAGTATTAACATACTAATGTGCTATCCATTATATGACATTGTCTTTTAGATCCTGTTACCAAATTTCTCCTTGGTTATAGCAAGAGTGAATAAAGTAGATGAGGGATTTTTAATACACCCATATAAAAACAGACATGGCCTATGGCTTTTCAATTTCTTCTTACTTTAACAAGGCTGACTCTTTTTCTCAGCTTTTTCCATTTTAGAAGTATGTTACTACTGCCTTTCTGCTGATAAGAGTATTAATGTATTTGAAGATAATTCTGTTAGTATTCAATTACTTATGAACAGTTTCACACACACTTTAAAAATTTATTATTTAGTACTGTGCATAGATTATCTTATGATTGCTGAGAAGCCAAAAGCAGGACCTTTGCACTCAACCATTAACTTTTGAAATAATCCCACTCGTGACACAGCCCAAGCTGGTTTGTATGTTCTGGCTGTACAATGCCTGTAAAGAAATCTGGGAGGTTGGGCAGGCATTCTCAGAGCGTTTTGAACTGATTCCCTGTTGAAAAGAATTTGGGCACCCAGGCCCCATCAGTGTCCTCTTAACATCCCCTCAAGGAGCAACACTCATCAATGAAGGGCCCATTTTTCTGCTGCCCACATCAGCATCTCCCAGACAATTCCAAGGAGAACTTGTGCAGGGGAAGAGGCAAGTGAGTAAGATGCATCTGACATGTAAAACCAGAAAAGGTTATGAAACATAGTTAGGGCCTCTTAAAGGCTTCCTCACCAAGAAATGCAAAAGCAGTTCAATGCGATAGCGTAATCGTAACAGTTGATTGGCTGTAAGCCATAGCTCCATGCTGTTGCAATGTGCATTTTCTGCTGTTGAGACATGCCATGATAGGAAACTCTGACATAGCCACGAAGTAACAGCAGCAGACCCATATCAGGGTCCTTCCTATTTCAGAATGTGGGGTAAAAATGGATGGGAACAGAACTGAGAAACAGAATAGCCATAAAATGCAGAACAGGGGCCCAGGGTGAGAAGGACCATGCTTAGCAGAAGAGATACTCCTTGTTGAAAAGAATAATAATAGAATATGAGTAAGATTTGCTTCAGAGACAGTGTCCACAAGGCACTCGCAGGCAAAGCACACATTCGTGTGCCACATGCCCAATTCATCATTATTTCAAAGACATTTCACCATTGTTTCCCATTAAAATAGGCTTAGAAGAGAATTATGCATGGCATATTCATTCTTAAAATGACCTGGGGAAAGAAGAGCATTGACACGTTAAAGTGAAAATATAAGGAGTGTTATTTTACTCTAGGTGAGTTGGAGGGCAGTATGAATTCCTCTTGCAATTCCTATGCCAAACACCTGTAGAAACAGCATCAAATCTCATTTTTAGTAATTTTTTTCTGGGAGGATGATTGTTAAAGTTAATATACCACGGAGATAGGCAACATTTCACCTTTGGAGAAGCCCATTCTGCTTGCATGTATTAGCACTCAGAAATCATTATGTCCTACCAGTTGTGGGCTGTAATACCATGTGTTGATGGTTGCACTCAGCCTTTGACAAAAATGTCAAAAGGTTTCAAAAAATACCATTAACTTCAAGCTCAGCATGCTTTTATTACACTTCATGCAGGAGACCAGTTAAATAACACTAGCCCATATCAGAAAACATGTGAGAGCTCAAATTTGCAGCCTGGACTTAGCCTGACTTCCATCAGTCATCCTAAACTTGGGTCCAAAAGCTTTGCAGCTAAAATGGAGATCAGGGTTAGTAAAGTTGCTGTAAAGATGCAGAAATCAATAATCTAATCTCTAGAAATAAGGACTGAAGCATATTTAGGAACAATGCCTCTGAATGCCTTCTACATATTCAGTGAACACTGGGCTACCAGGCTGTTACTCAGGGATGGTTCTGGACCAGTTGATCTACGTAAAGCATTAAGACACTCAGTTATGCAATGCACATCTCTTTTAAGGCATGTGACTTTTCCCAAAGCTGTTGAACTGCTGTAATTTCTCAACTGAATCAGAGAGATCCCAGACCCAACTTTATTTTCCGCCACTATATAGATGTATGTTAATACAGTGTTTAATTAATGCTGAAATTAGTCACCAAGTGCTTTGTATCTTCTTTAACCTGGAGTTTAAAAACTCAATGGGGAAATGAAGGCCACTCAAACCATCCCATTTTCTATAATGGCGAAATAAATACTAAGGGAGACTGAAGTCGAAATCACAATTTATTAATAAAGAGGCTCGCAATAAACACAACAATATTTATAAATGATTGTACAAAAAGACAGTGGTTTAACCAACAAAGACAAGATATCGCCTGGTCCCCCCTGAGGCCAAAACCCAAATGGTGGCTGTCCCCAGGCTGTCTGCCACGTGGAGCCCAGGAGAACAAAGGCAGCATGAGAACAAAGGCAGCACACTGGTGCTGCTGTGGTGGCTCAAAGGAAAAAAAGGGCCAAAACAAAACCTGGAGAGCTAGTTCGACCCATCAAGGCAGAAATAACTCAGCCTTGTGTTGCCAGTCCAGATCCACCTGAGACACTTTAATCTGAGCAGCCCGATTCACCTGTCTGTTGTTGTGATGTCCATCAGCAGCCCCGTGTGAAGGGCTTTGACAGCCATGTTCTCCACCCAGGCAGTGATGTCTTGCCACAGTTCAGCAGCCCTGATAGGTTTCCCTCTGTGTTGCCAGTTGATCTTTTTCCATCAGTACAGCCACCCCTACAGGGCATTTGCCACCATCCACAAGTCAGTGTAGAGGTAGTGTTGGCCATTTCTCTCTTTCACTGATATCCAAGGCCATCATCCCATGGATGGCATCCTGCAGCCCCAGTCGATGCCGTATTCCTGACGGGGCACTGTTGTGGTGGTGATCAGTACCTGTTGTTCTTCAACCCTCAGCAGTCCCATAGCAGAAGGGAGAGACCAGTCAAAGGATTCAGCTATTTAATTTCCTCTGCCTCTATAGCAGCTCTCCCAACAATACCCTTTTGTGCCCTTGAAATAACTTCTCCTAAGGTAATCTATGCAAAGGATCCACAGAGCCTCTGGACCAGCCACAATGGGGGGTTTTTGCCATTCCTTCCCAGTCAGGCTCACTTCAGTTTCCTGTAAGTACAGTCAGCTGTTAGGATACCTGTCACTCCAGAAACAGATGGATTCTTCCCCCACAGATCTCGATGGCATCAGGGTACATTGTGTGCCAGTGTCAACTAAAGCCTTGTACTCCTGTGGCTCTGCTGTGTCAGGCCATGGATCCACACAATCCAAGAGATCCAACTGACCCTTTCCTCCACCTGGCTGGAGGCAGGGTCCTCTAGTCCTTGCCATGGTACTTGTTGCTCACTTCTTGTAAATATGAAATAGAGGTCCCTTCAAGAGGTTCAGACATAACACCATCCCTTCTATTCTGCCTAGGGGCTTGCCCCTGAAAAACTGCAGTGGCATTTATCCTTTACAAGTTTACTGTGATAGTTCTTCCTCCTCTCAACTCATGTACCCATGCTGCCAGGGCAAAGGTGGGTTTTCCATCACACTTCCTTATGTCTTCTCCATGTTCATGCAGGTAAAGCCACAGGTTACCTCATGAAGTGTACCCCCTCTCCCTAGCCAAGGGGCGCCTGCTCCTAATAGCAGAGACTGGTCTACACTGGCGAGATGGAAAATGAATTCCTCTCTGAGTTTCTGGTGACCCTCTCAAATTTTTCTTCCAAATTCTGGACATGCTTGGCCATTTTTCTTTCCACACACAAGACATGGACCTGTAATGGGGTGGAGATAGTGTCTTCATCTATCCAGAGTTTCCTAGCCATAGCACCCACTTTGTCTTCTCCCTCCTTCCATTGAAGCATTGATAAGTAGCGGTAATAGGTCTCCAGCCCAAGCTGTACAAACTTTGGCCTCATCTGTGATGTACACTGGACATGGTCTGGACTTTCAGCAACTTGAAAAAATTAGCTCCAGCTCAGCTATTTCTCTCAGGCAGTGGATACCTCACTTCATGGTGTTCTACTGGCCTTGCTCTGCATAGATGCCTTCCTTGCAATGGTTATCTTTCACCAGAGTCACCTCCAGCGGCTGAGATGTTCTTGACTTTTTCCAATTCCATGGCCAATAACCACACCCTGGGATGGGGATCATAACTGCCTGGCTTCACTACCGTCTAGGTTCATATTGTTGGCCACAGCATCCCGGGTTTGGAGCAGTCAGCTCAATACAGACTCCTCTGTCTGGTGGGTGAACTCTTTCTGCAGCTCACACAGCTCCCACAGGGATAAGCATCGGGTGATTATCTCTGGCTCTGTCTCTTCCTTTAGTTGTGAGGATCCTGCCTCTTCTTCATCACCCACTATGCGAACTCACTTGGACTTGAATTTCCTCTTCTGAACAGGGGCTACTGCTATTGCCTTGTCCTTGTTCGGCTGCTGTTTGGTTGACTGTGATCCCAGTTGATTTGTTTTCCTTCCCCCTCTCCGTGAAGGTGCTGTCCAGTGACAAACTGTTCATTAAATTGTAGCCAGTGCCCAGCACATTGTGTAAATTTGTGCCTCTCTGGAACTGTCACAACATTTTTCCTTCACATATTTTATCACTTTCATGGTGTCCTGTAGTTGTTCAGGGGTGAACTCCCAAATCATTGGAGAAGTCCTCCAAACACTAATCCATTTCCTCCTCCGTTCCATGCCAGTCAGGATTACCCACCCCTGGGGCAGGCCTCTGGACCGCTTCCCTCAAAATCTTTGTCTTATCTCTAAACACAGTAAATATGGTGTAGACCATGCAAACTGTACAGAGGAAACATAGCAGAATTAGCAACAAGGTTATGCTATCCCTAGCATCCAGTGGGGAATTCAAAATTCTCAAAACCTGTTGTAACAGTCCTGTAGGAGGAGAAGGAAGTGAAAGGCTGGGAAAAATCATACTCTCCTGTTCCCTCCACAGGCTGAGTGTGATTATTAATGAACTCCCATAGGTAGCAGCCAAGGCCAGAACAAACGCCACCAAATACGCATTTCAAATGCACCTCATTTCCCCTGACGTTATCATGCCATAAACATGCCGTATCATGCAAAAATAGTATATTAACAGAGTAATCTACACATACTCCACACATATGGACACAAATATAGGGTTAGGTGCCACACCCACCGAGCAACACGGTGACCAGAGGGTTCTGTACTCAATATACAAATCCTTTAATCAAAATTGTGACTTTAACTTCTCTCTTGTGCCCCATATTGGGTGCCAAAGGTGTCCTGGGATTAAAACCCAATGGGGAAATGAAGGCCNCAATGGGGAAATGAAGGCCACTCAAACCATCCCATTTTCTATAATGGCGAAATAAATACTAAGGGAGACTGAAGTCGAAATCACAATTTATTAATAAAGAGGCTCGCAATAAACACAACAATATTTATAAATGATTGTACAAAAAGACAATGGTTTAACCAACAAAGACAAGATATCGCCTGGTCCTCCCTGAGGCCAAAACCCAAATGGTGGCTGTCCCCAGGCTGTCCGCCACGTGGAGCCCAGGAGAACGAAGGCAGCACGGCGGAGCGGCTCTTGCGGCTTAACCTCCTCCTCCCAGCCCGGCAACAATGAATAAACAGGGCCAAAACAAAACCTGGAGA
>VZTX01006364.1:0-85670 GCA_013400915.1 Pardalotus punctatus | reverse complement strand
CCATCCCATCCCATCCCTCCCACCTTGGGTTTTGAGGAGGAGCTGTGACTCTCCAGGGAGAGCAGTGACTGAGGCTGATTTCCTGGGGATTCATGCAGGCTGGATGGGAGAATCCCTGGGGACCAGTGGTGGGACCAAATTCGGCTAGATGCACGCCCAACAAGTTTGTTGTCCACTTCCCAGAACAAAGCATGTTTGCTGGTATCCAGCTGGTTAACCGATAATCTGCACTCCCATCCCAGGATGTAACTTGTGTTCCCAGGGCCAAAGCTGTGTGCCAGCAGTGGTGCTGGGGAGGAGGAGCTGGGGACCAGCAGGGCTGAGCCAGTGGCTCTGTGTCCCCCTCACCCCAGCAAGTGGGGCAGGTGTTCCCCCACAGAGCCCTTCAGCCCTCCCGGCATGGCACGGGCAGGGGCTGGATGTGCTGCTGCTCCCCTGGCTCCTCGCACCTCTTCATCACCCCCAAGGACGGCTGTCTCTGTCCCTCATCCCTACCTGCTCCCAGATGGGGCTCCTGGCGCGGGGAGGGGGATGGCAGGAGGGCTGGCTGGGCAGTGCCGTGTGGCCTGGGTTTGCTCCTGACAAAACCAGCAATCTTGAGCTGGAAGGGGCCACTCCGAGCTGGAACCAGCCAACCTGGCAGCACCACAGTGTGTTCCCAGCAGTGTGGGACTTCACCCACCAGCGTTGTTGCTGCCTCACTGTCCCCACCTGGCCTGGCATGAGACGATTTCCTGGCAGGCTTTCCTTACTTCCCCATGAGGCTGGAAGAGCCCCCAGTGCCACGGGCTGAGGGACACAGAACTGCCTGGGGGAGCTGCTGTCCACCTGGCTGGGGCCCTAGACCACCAGAAGCCTGGTTTTTCCCACCCTGTCCTGGTTGGAGCTTCCTTCTTGCTGCTGCTCCCACTTGCCTTGCTGTGCCCACATCCCTGCATCCCTGGTGCTCCTGCGTCCCCTCTCACTGTGCTGTGGCCACATCCCCACTGTGTTCCCATATCCCTGCTGGACCCCGTGTCCATGCTCTGCCTGTGTCCCTCTGCACCCGTGTCCCCAAGTGCCTCGCTGCCTCTTCAGGCTCCGCAATGCTCCGGATTCCACCAGCCAGGTGAAATCCCACCTTTACTGCAGGGTGGGAGTCTGCTTGGGCTGTCAGACTGTTGCCACAACACTGTATTTAAAGCACCTTCAGAGGTTTCCTTTAGAGAGGAAAAATGTGCTGTTCCCATTAGGGATTTCAACCACATTGGTGTCTTTAATCCTCCTTAAGGGATAGCTGGGATTTTGTATCTGGGAGCCACGGAAATGATGCTGTTCTAAGGAGTGATATTTTAATTCTGTCTTAAAAGAGGCCCTTAAAGGAAGGCTCAAAGCTCTGCCTGGAGTGAATTCACAGTGGCCATATCAACCTTGGTGCCCCTTCCAGCCTGTGGGATGAGAGGTTGTCGGGGACAGCTGGTGAATCCTATAAACGGGAATAAACCCACAGCCTGTGCTTGCAGGGTGACAGCTTTCCAATTGCCAGCACACAACTTCCTCTTTTTAATGCTCTCGGTGAAAGCATGGCAGGGTGCTCGGGGCAGTACCCACGGCATGGCAAGGGGGAGAGGGACAAGGCACGTCAAAGGAAAGCAGGATGAGGATAACCACAGATTATTTAGGCAAAATGCAGAAAAAAGGCAGGGAGATGGCACAAATATTAGTGCATGAAAATGACTAACACTCTGAGAATTTCCCAGAGTACTTCTGACTGGTTTGGGCTTGCTTTTATAATTAATTTATGGAAAGCACTTAAATTGGGAATAAACACAATCTCACAAATCCCTCCTAATCTCTGCCTGTATTTTTGAAATGATACCCTGAAGGTATAGTTCCTCACAATGATTAAACTGCTTTTCTTTTAAGAATTAAAAGAGACCTTTTCCATGTGGTCATGTGCTGTGTGAGCAGCCAGGCCCACACTCTGACCTGCTCTAGATGCCATATATTGTTGGAAGTGCCTGGATAGGGCGTTTCCCCACTGGACTGCTGGATGCCAAATTTCGATTTGGATTCATGTATTTTAATGCAAAATATGACCCGGTGTGTTGTCAGCCACCTAAAGACTCAGAAGCACTCAGCTATTAGCATAAATTTAGAAAGCTCCTTGAGAATGAAAAGAAATGTGTTTAATTAAGTGGCTGCTTTTCCCTGTTGGTGGAAGCCAAGCTCTCTCCAGGGGTGGGATGTGCAGAAGGTGCTCGGGGCGGTGCAGCACGAACGGGGGGCTCCAGGCTGCGCTGGCAGGTTTGGGACTCTGGGTGAGGGCAGAAGCAGTTTGGGGCAGCTCAGCACAGGAGGAGAAGCCTGACGAGATACTGGCTTTGCCCTGTGGCCACCCCACCTGGGCTTCAGGTGCTGCTGGCCCTGCAACAGGTCTCAGCATGCTGGCTGGGCTCTGTGTCCCTCGGCAGAAGGCAAGAGCAGTGAGGGGCAGAAAAACACGGCTTAGGATGCTTCCCCCTGTTTCCAGTGGGGTACAGATGCCCAGGGTACTCATGGCTATGGGGTTGTGCCTGGAGATGTCCAGCAGTGACAACGTGAAGGTGTGAAGATTTTATTCCATCTTGTTGTGCTTCAATATGGAAATCCAGGTAAGAATTACCAGTGCTCCCCATTCTGTAGGCTGATGGCTGTGCCCCAGCAGCTCCAGGAAGGACCTGGGACATGGCCACATGGGTGACAGGACAAGAGGCTGCCAGGGGATGACGCTGCAGTGCCAGCGGCCACCGTGGGTGCCACCAAACGCATCTCACTGGGACCCCTCACTGCCTGGGGATGGCCAACAGCCTGGCCAGGAGGGCAGGATTTGGCAGTGCCACCCCCTCCATGTCCCTGTGCCAGTGCTGTGCAGAGTCTGGGTGGCACTGCTCACATGGCACTGCTGATATGGTGCTGCTCACACGGCACTGCTCACACGGCACTGCTCCCTATGGCAATCCCAGCACGTCCCTCAGGGTGCAGCTCCAGCTTGCCAGAGTGGGTCTAGGAGATGGAAATTCTGCAAATTCTGTATAACATATATACAGCATTACATATATAGACCTGTTTTATAGGGTTATTTATTTCCCTCCTCCTGCAGTAATTTGTTCCATCACACTCTTCCCAGGGCTCTCCATGCATTTTTTTTTGCTCAGCATTTTCCTCCTACACACAGGAAGGATAGGTTTTAACACAGTTTTTCTGTTCTTTGGGGAAAGAGAGAGAGAGAGAGAGAGAGAGAGAGAGAGTGAAAGACTGAATGCGATCTTTGTTTTCATAATAAAGCTGCAGTAATTAAAATGCTTGGAAAGGTGCTCTGTTCCCAGAAGTAATAAACAGTTCTGACTGTTTTGCCCCATTAATTGCACATTAGTTAAATACGTGTATTTTATAACATGCGTATTCACTCACCTGCTTGCCCTGACAGTTAAATGCATGTTTGAATATGCATTATACCCTTTAATGCACAGTAATTATTTGGTGCATTATTAGAGGCTCTTCCTGAGCCCCCCCTTCCCAGGGAGCAGGTATTTGTGCTGGCTCCAGGGCGTGCTTGGTGACAGGTCTGGGGGTCACAGGACCGGGCAGTAGCTCTTGTCATGGGGGCCACGTGGTGGTGACTGCCAGCGCCAGCTGGGAAAGGTCCATGGAGGTCGCTCGGATTTCTTTCTCCGCTGCAGATCCCAGCTAGAGAGGCCCAGTTTCCGTTGTCCACGGTCAGAGCAGGCTCCTGCCAGCCTCCATCAGGGGCTCTGTGTTCTCAGACCTTGTAGGAAACATCGCTTGCATTGTCTCAACCATAAAAGCTGAAGCCTGCCGAGCTGAGGGAAGCAGCACCACCAGTGTTTGGGGCAGGACCGTGAGGGTTTGGGGAAGGACAGGCCAGGCCATTCCTCTGGTGGCTGCTGCCTCCTAGAATCTCCTGGTTCTGCTTTTGGACTCTGGCACAAGACAGTGAAGGGTCAGCAGAGTCTCCATCCCTCAGGGAGACTGGGAACAGCCATTGTCAGGTCTTTTGATGACTGGGGGACATCCAGAGTGTCCAAAAGCTCACAAGCTGTGATCAGAACACCCAGTAAATCTGAGCTCCCTGATCTCACCCCCCTGCCATGTGGAAAAGAGCCAGCAGCTCCCAGCACCCAAATGGTGCTGGGTTAAAGATGAAATAATGACCTAGCACAGGGCATCGTGGCCCTAAGCAGACATTTTTCTGCTCTCTCCCTTCCTCCTGCTGCTGCTCCCAGCTGCTTCCAGAGCTCCACCAGCCCCTGGGATGGTCCTTGTGGGGATCAGCTGCCCTTGAGAGCAGTGCTGACCTCTCCACAGAGGCAGACCACAGCACGCAGCAATGGTGTGGCAGATCTGGGGCAAACCCAGAGCAGAGCCGGGAGATGGGAAAGGGATCCACATCCTTTGCCTGGCACGGTCCCAAAATGGAGGAGGTTCCAGCCCCATGTACGGGGTCCTTCCAGCAGGCCCACATTGTCTCTTCAGCCATCTCTCTCAGGTGGGAGCACTCTGTGAGTGGGCGGGAAGGGCATGGACCTGTTCCCAGCCGGCTGCCCCTCCGCAGTGCCATGGCTGTGCCCCGTCCTCCCGAGCCGCAGCCGCTGGCTGCGTTCCCAGCGATAGGTCCGGCTGCAGCTTCCGAGGAACAATGCGCTCCTACTGTATGGTACCAGATTGTACATCAAAACTATTATTTCCAACATCTCTGGCTTAATTGTAAAACTATAATACAAATGACATTGGGGGTTTGCTGGAGTTAAATTTTAATAGCAAGCCAGCGCCCTTTTAATGACATTTTATACATTTAAATTGGGCATGATCCCTTTGGGAACAGTAATTTTATTCATGGAGATTATGTCTAATTTGAATATAAAAACACCACTAAAAAGATATTGGATTTGCTATTTTTCACTTTCAGGAGCTCTGGAGTCCAATCTTCCCAACTGACTGGGCTTTGGTGGATTGAAAAAGCCCTACAATCCCCCACCCCAACTTCCTTCCGGGAAAGTATGGAGATCCATGTGAGTCCAGCCATCCCCATTGCTGGACTGGGTTGGCTCCCAGCAGGCTCCAAGGTGCAGACACCAGCACCAGCTCTGCCTCCACACCACGAGTGGAGGGATAAGTGGCAGGAGGCCACAGGACAGCTGCCCAGGATAGGCTATGGCCAAAGAGTCCTGGCTTCTGCTCCAGCCCCCGACAGATCTTGCAGCTGGAACTGTAAGGATGGCAGCTGCCTCCACCATTGTTCCCCTTTCTTGTGCTGGAGCTGGCCATCTCAATTCCAGCACCAAACGAATGTGACTCCTGTCAGATTGGTGGGTGCCTTGGCTGGGGTGGTCCTTTCATCCCTGGAGGACAAGAAGCGCTCTGGGTGATGCTGTGCTTTGGCAGGGGCAGCCGCACTGGTTCTGTGTAGTGAGAGCAGAGGCAGAGGTTGATAGATGGCACAGCTCTGCAGGAATGGCCTCTGGGCCACTCTCCCCAGTGTCCGGGTGACCCTCAGGGAGGGTGTGACTCTGGAGAGCCAGGAACACGGGCACACACCGAGGGACAGCGGCACAGAGCAGCCAGAGCTGAGGGATGTCCCTGGGCAGCCAGGATGCTCCTGCAGAGGTCCTTGCTGGGGAGGATGCTGAGCGGAGCTGTCAGCCTGGCGGGAAGCACCCTCCAGTCTCCTGTGCTGGGGTGGCTGGCAGGACCTGAGGCCGAGCCTGGCTGGTCAGGCTGTCCCTTGCTGTGCGGAGTGCGTGTCCGCTGGGTGTGGGGCTGCAGGAGCAGGACAGGCGGGGTGTGGGTCAAGTCTGTGGATGAAAAACAGCTCGTTTCCTCCCAGGGACCAGAACGAAGCCACAGGGGTGGCAAAACCTCTTGGCTCCCCGGGGGAGCACGTGGAGAGAGCTGTGCACTGGCTGAGGGGCAGGAGGTGTGGGGCCGGGGGTGCCGGCAGTGGGGTCCCAGCAGCAGGGACCCCCCGGCACCGCAGGGCGATAACGGACCTGGCGCTGATGGTGCCGCACAAAGCAGCAGCCTCATCTCCGAGACGGGATAAACTGTTTGGCCTTTGGACAAGATTATTTCTGTTCAGAACACGATTGTTATCACTTAATTGAAAATAATTATCCAATGCAAATTGGCTTCAAGTTGGCAGCTGAGTTGAGGAGATGGCACATTTCCAAGCTGTCCTGAGGAGAGCCGAGTGCGGTGGAAGGGCGAGCGGCTGGGACTGTCCGCAGGGCTGCAGGGGGAGGACACTGCAGGGACAGATGTTCCCTTTGCAACACCTGCATCCCTCAAGGAGAACAGCAGGGGCTGACCTGCCCTGCCGGTGCTTTCATACACCGGGAGCCTGTGGTTTCCTTCCCAAAGCAGCCATGGTGACAGCAGCAGGAGTGCAGGTGCTGGAGCCACTGCTCAGGTGTGACAGTGCTCACAAGCCTCCACCGCACCTGGGGCTGTCTGCACCTCGGATTTCATCACTTGGAGGATGCAGCTCTCCTGCTGGGACACCGGGAGAGCTGCAGCCTGCCCACATAAAGGAGGCGGCTGGTGCCATAGCGGTTCTGGGGTACAACTGGGATGTGAAAACCTCTGGAGAGCCCGGCAGGGCCATCTGCTGGAGCTCTGACCCAAGCAGACACTGAAGCCTCAGCTGGGCTTGTTCCTCTCCCACTGGCCTTGCTCTGGCCCCATGCCGTCGGCCCATTACTCCAAGCGTTACCTGCATCTCTATGTTCCTGCCAGTGAACAGAGGAGACCGTGTCTCTGTGAAATTCCCCCATCCCAAACTCTGCGGTGCCTGCTGAACCTTCCTCTTCTGGGGTGCCTGTGACCACCCCTGGCTGCTCCACGGGCTGTGGTCAGCCCGAGCACCTCCCGTCTGGGGGCTCCCCGAGGCCCCTCTGCCCTCGGCATTGTCTCCACTCCCTCTTCCTTGTTTTCTGCCTGAATGGATGTGGATTAGACAAGACCTTCCCAAATGCACACAATGCCCCTGCCAGCGCACAAATACACCAGAGAATAGCAGGTTTCCACAACAGTTTTTTTGTGATTTGACCAGACTGGCACAAGGTTAATTAAAAAAAAAAACAACAATGTTTAAATGCAGTTTCATCAGAAGAAGTGTAAAATGCCTCTGCAAGAATTTCTGCCAGGACTTTTCAAACCTTGCAAAGCACAATTAGACACAGTCAAATATTGCCCTGGTTAAAGACTATTAATTTTCCTTACATTTGTCATGAATTAATTTTTTCCGGCTGTATCAACAGTGTTTCCTTTATAAATACAACTGGCTCCTTTACATTGAAAAATTAAATTTGCTCTGATAATGAACCGAGGTGCTAATAATCATTTTGCAATGCAAAAAAAGTGCAATTACTGGCTGCTGTGCCACATGGTGCCACGGTTGGTTGTCACTGACCCTGCTCTGCCACTGTACCCACAGTCTCATCTACAAGGTGCAGCACGGGAGTGCCCATCCTTGCTGGGTGCTCATGTGTCCGTGCCCACTGGTTTGGCTGAACTGGACCTCAGGTTTGCTTGGTGCCCTTGAGGAGCTGCTCAATGACACGTGGGGTGGAGAAAGGTCTGCCAGTGAGACTGAGGCCAGCCTGAGCCACACGGGTCCGTGTGGTCACCGTGGACTGCTGGTGTTGGGTACAGCGGGGCCCTGTAGACACGTAATTGCAGATTGTGCAAGAGCGGGATTGATGTTTTGAGGCAGACTTTAGGGGAAGAAACACCTCAGGGAGGAGCCTGACCTGTGCTATGTCACAGAGACACATCCCGTTCTCTCCCAAAGGTGAGCCACGGACACAGACACCTCAAATCACAGCACTCCTTCCTTACTCAACCTCTCTGTGTAGTGGCTGCAACAAATGATGGACCCAATACTTCCTTCTCCCCTCTTCACTCCTGGGAAACCTGCCCCCATTACCCAACAAGACTCTGACCTTCTGATCCATCCATCTTGTCTCCTCTGCAGTGCTGGGGCTGAGCTAAGGCCCTTTATTTATTCACGCAATGTAGGTTTCCTCTTGCTACCTCACCAGTGCACATCAGCTGTGACCTCGAGACACCGTCCTCTCCTGGGATGAGCATGTTTTCCAGTCCCAGGCATCTCTGGAGTAAGGACTGACAGTTCTTTAAAGGAGGGGGGAAAGCAGGCCGGAGGAGTGACAGGCTGAAGTGCACTGCAGTTTAATAGGATAAAGCAGAGCTCGATGGAAGTGACTCAGGCCGGCAGTCGCCAGGCTTGGCGCAGGATTCTAACACAGCACTGCCCTTTCACAGCACCTGATGAGGGGATACTGATGCTGCTGGAAAATCCGTCCCTTTTTGCATTTTTCTTTGTCCTCTCCTCCTGAGCGAACATAAACAATCTCCTGCTGCTTAGCTCTCTAAGATCTGTCAGCAGCCCAACAGAAGCCTGGCAGGGATTCTGGGTGGCACTGGTTTCTGGTGACAACTGGCGCCAGACACAACCCACTTTTTTCCAAACAGAGACGCAGGCATCGGTTTCTGTTGCACCTGATTTACCCAGGCGCTTCCCAGCAACAAACCAGCCTTGTCCCTGTCCCTCTTTCCTTGCTGGTGGCATTATCTAGACCTGCCAGCGCTCCCCTGAATGCCCTGGTGGCTGCAGACTTCTGCAAAGCCCGACACTGGTCACTACTGGAGCTGGACCCAAACACAGCTGCGGTTCCTGCTCCACACTGGATGTGCTGCAGCAGGAACTTGTTTCTTTTCCCACAGTGGCAACGCTGCCGCCCACCAGCCAGATCCTGGCCAGATCCTGGAGGATATTCCCTCACCCAGCTCCCTTCTGCTCCCAAGTGTCACTGCTTCACTTTTTTCTCTTCCTATGGTCCTGAAAAACGTGCTTCCTCCATCTTTTACTCACTGTCCTGCAATCAGAAGCAGCAGACATCTACCCACAGCAAGGCTCTGCAAGGCTGGGTACCTGTGGCATTTGGAGTGACACCCAGAGGCCGTTCCACCACAAATGCATCGTCTGGTGCTGACAGCAGGTGCTGCCAGTGACAGGCAGGGGCCACAATCTGCAGCCAGACTTGTGTGGGTCTTGTCCAAGCACCTGTGTGAGTCAGTTTGCCTAAACTCGCTGCCATGGTCTTGCCAAGGCCAGGCAAGCTCTGCCTGCCAGCACACAATGGGGTTTGGATAACTCCACAGCAGCGTCCAAGGGGAAATATTCTGGTCTGAAGGCACTGAGCATCAGAGAAAGAGCTTGGGAGTCCTGCCTGGTCTGATTCCTGCCATGCTGGCCAGGGACCTGGTCCTCAGGGCAGGAGTTAGGAAGAACTCTGACCTGCTCCACCCTCTGCATATGGGCGATGTAAAGGTGCCTCTGAGGTGCAAGAAATGCAGTCACCTCGAGACAAGTTAGCTGGCCAGATGACCAAACCAATCACTGAAAACAACCCTCCTCCCTGTCTGCCAGGTTTGTGCTGGTTTGGCTAAAGGCCAGTGGTGAGTTTGGCTCAAATAAAACCCGGAATCCAGAACCAAAACGGGGTGTGGAACACAGCATCTGGGAAAAGAGTGGTTTCCCTGTGAAAAGCAAGTCTTTTCAGGGATGGAAGTAACTTACTGTTTTCTCATTAGGACTAAAACTGGTTTTCTTTTCAACATCATCAGGAATTTTTCAATCAAGAAATAAATGAAGTTAAGCAAAACTTACTTTTTGTTGCCAAGGACATGCTGAAGCAAAGCTAGACATTAGGTTCCCAAATATTATTCAGGTGTATCTCTACCTCAAATACCTCTGAAATAGGATGACAGGATCAGCAGAACACCTGGGTTCTCACTGTGGAGTTTGCCAAACAAAAACCTGACGAATTTAGGGAGTACTGGCATAGGATAACTAGCATAATGAGAAACCTCAATTTTTTCTTGGGTCCCCATATCCCTTTCCAGATACCCTTGCAGGGTACAAATAGTCTCTAATTTTAACACAGGACCGCAGCATGAGGAGAGGACTTGCACCTCAGTGACACTGTGCTGTTTCCAGCAGCTGCTTACTAAGGAGTGGTGCACTAGAGAGCACATCCCAGAGCAGCAGGGTATAGATAATTTCCTTTTCAAAACAGTAGAGTATAAATACATTCATTTTTTTCCTTTACTCTTGCCAGAGGTGAGGTAGTTTCAGGAAAGAGAACATGATGCTGTTTTCAATTATGTTTGGAATGCAGGAGAATGAGGAACAAACCCATTTTTTTCATATTTCTCACGTAAAGTTTTATTTGCATTAGTCCTTTGATAAAGCATTTTATTCTTACAAACCTTAAAACAACATGCTGAATTCCAGTGTACAAAAATAACTGCCTTAAAAAAATTAAATTTTAGCACAGTGTGACTGGAACCAAGTATGTTCTTCATATTCTGCTCTTTTTTCTCCAGAAACAGCTTCCACATCAAATGAAACAAGGACAGATTTACTGTGAGATGTAAACTCCATTCCATGCTCAGCTGCTTGCTCCTGCCCTGCTGACCAGCTGGTGAGGACAGGGCTGGAGCCCTGGAAGCTGAGCATGGGGGGCAGTGGACTGATGACACTGCACTGGAGAGTGAGATGGGTGACTGCTGCATCGCAGAGCATAAAGCAGAGACCTGGCTGCCCCTTCCAAGGGGGAGGGCAGTGCCAAATGCCCTTCTGCACTCTGGAGAGGACCTGTGGCCGGGGGGACGTGCTGTGTTCCCGTGTTGCTGTGTTCCACCCTGACCCCTCCTGACCCAAGTCTCCCTGGCATTGGCCCCAAAGGTGCTGCTCCAACAGCAGAGGCACATCTCACTGGTGAAGAAACAAACCCTGCCAAACCCCTATATCCCCAAACAAAGAAAATAAACATAGAGCCTATTCTGTGACCACCCCAGGTAGGACTGCTGGGTCCGGCTAGCCATGGGGACAGCTCACAGAGAGGAGTGGTCCCCTCCAGCTGTGCAGATGGACAGGGTGGGTGATGGCGCCCAGCATGCTGGGTCAGGGACGGATTCAAATTCATGTGCTAAGAGAGGGACAAGAATAAAGAGAAGGCAGAGCCACAGCCAGCAAATGCCAGTGCACCCTGCCTACGTCCCCATCACCAGGATTTCTGTTTTGACTTCTTCCTCCGCTGTTTTATAAGGAATAGATTGTCCCTGCTGTCAGGACTAGCATTTTTCTGCTTTTTCAATTTCTTCTTCCTTTTGGTACCTTCCAGAGGCTGCTGCACACACATGGCCTTGCTGCCTGAGAATGCCTGGAAAAAGGACTTGTGACGGACCCTGCTGCCCATGCACACCTGCTGCTTGTATCCCCGAGGGAAGTCCTCCGGTTCGAAGTGGATTTCAACACTCCTCCTGTGCTCCCCCTCTTGGAGTTTCTTTGCCCGGGACACCCTCATCTTCTTTTGCTGCTCACTGCTTCTGCTGTGCTTCCCATGTTGTTCTTTCCAAAGTTTGCTTTTTTTCTTGTGGCTGTGCACCTCAAGCTGTTCTTCCTGCAATGATGTTTCAGACTGTTCCGGAAGAAGGCCAGCTTCCTGCAGGTCTGGAAAGCAGAGTGGATTATTTCAAAACCTAAAAACCTAAAACCTGGTGCCCAAGCCATTACAGCTCTCCTCGCTACGTATGAAGTTAGACAAAAATTTATCGCTGACAGAATTTTTCACTCTTTTTTCCTGTCATCAGGCTAGAATCTTAACAAATCGCAATTTAATCCCCTTCCTGCTATTTTATGGCATTCTTAATCAGCATATTTTTCAGAATTAAAACATCTGACAATGCCCACTGAGTGACTTTGACACAGTCAATTTCCATGATAGACACGGATGAGTAAAATCACAAATCTTTTACTACCACCAGGCTACCTGTTCAAATCCATGCAGCTTTCCCCAACACATGGAAATAATCCCAGTGTCTCTAAAAAGCACAAACACAAAACGGAAAAGTGGGAGTGATCTCGCAAAACACACTGTACCTGCCACCTTTCTTTTTAACCTGTTCGCTCTTCTCCTGATATCGCATTCATCATCATAGTAGTAGACGAAGGGAGAAGTGGGGAACATGCTCCCCTGCATCCGCTTCTCTGAGCACTCCTGCAAAACACATTTCAGGTCACTAGAAGTGGCTGAGTGGCGATTGCCTGGAGGTGAAATGGGCCAGGTCCTCAAGGTCCTGGTCTGTGCTGCTGGGGGATGTGGTCAGCACTGACATTTTCATTACCAGCTCATAATCCCTTCTGCACACGCTGAAACGCTGGTGCTGTTTGGCACACAGAACAGAGCACACACACCCTGTCTTCCTGCAGTTGCTGCACATCTGCATCACCCACAGAACAGATGATGAAGACCAGGTGAGGACAGGTAAACACCAGGAGAGCTGCTGACAGAGCTATTGGACATAGAGACAGGGCTGTCTTACCCCAACACTTGCTCTACACATGCACGGTTCCTCAGAGGCAAACAGAGCCATGGCAGGGCAGCCCTGGCACCGTGGCTATTTTGGGTGAAGCTCCCTGCAGAGGCATGGCAGGCCAAAGGGATGGCTGGGCTGGGGAAAGAGGGGAGCAGCAACGGGGAGCCAGAGCGTGCTGATAGCAGGATGGATGGTGTGACTGTGCTGTTCCCTCCCAGGGACGAACCAAGGCGAATCCTGCAGCAGGCTGCTGTGCACACATCAGAGTGCAGGGAAGAGAAAGAGGAAAAAAGAAGAGGAGGAGAGCCCTGAACGGATGGCTGAGGGGAGCAAAGGGCTGACTCTGGCATCATCTGCGTGCCAGCTTATTTCCCAAACACTTACAACAGGAACATGAATTTTTTCACTGCTGAACACAGTTTTAGCCATGTCTTGAGAGCCAGGCTAACGGGGATGCTTCCTGTAAGTTTTTTCTGGGTATCACATGACATTAATAGGTGATTTATTCTCCTTTATCCTCCTTGTAAATCACTTGTTACCTGCTGTGGTTTGCTTCATCATCTTTTTCTTCTTTGATACTGCTGAGATCATAGAAACACAGAATCCCAGAATAGCTTGGCTTGGAAGGGACCTTAAAGATCATACCATCCCACCCCTGCCATGGCAGGGACACCTCCCACTGTCCCAGGCTGCTCCAAGCCTCGTCCAACCTGCCCTTGGACACTTCCAGGGATCCAGGGGCAGCCCCAGCTGCTCTGGGCACCCTGCGCCAGGGCCTGCCCACCCCACTGGGAAAAATTTCTTCCTGACACCTAATCTAACTAACTTTCAGTTTGAAGCCAGTCTGTTGAGGTCTGGGCCTCACCAATCTCCAGGAACTGTCAGGAGCTTTTTCTGCCCTGATGTCTGCACCACAGGACCAGCAGCTTTCCTGACACCTAAACTGCTGCTACCACTCAGTGCCACCCCAGCACCCCCTCTCCCTGGGCATCCTCCTGCCTGCTCCCCTCTCCCTTCCAGAAGCAGAGTGGAGCTGAGATGCATTTTGGATGTATTTTGCATTTTTCAGATTCCTTTTGGCATTTGCTTGGCTGAAATTTTGTGAAGAATCAGTTTTTCTGCAAGTCTTTTGCCTGCTCCTAGGAATGGTGTGCATATGGCAAGATCTGGTATCTCTGCCCTCTTGTGTCGCTATCGGCTTATCCCCTTTCATTCAGTCATTGCTCAGGCTGTTTCTGCTCCTTGTACACTATTACAAATACTTTCTTATCTTCCTTACCTTTGAGAGCCATAAAATGTCTGCAAATTGCTTTTCTCCCTTTCTGATTTTATACAGTGTCTACCATTTTCTATCTAAGTATTTACTATCAGTTTGTCACACATAATATCTACAGCAGCCTTAATAATGACTTATATAATTAATTTACAGCATCCCTACTAATTACTAATTACTTTTAAAGCAGCCTTACTTATACCCTTATATGTCTTTCTTCCTCCGTCATCATTTTTTTGACAGTTTAATAAAAGTAAACTAAACTAAAGGGCCACGCTTTTAACAAAACATACTGGATAGGTGAAAGGGCTGACAAACAAGAACAGGCAGAAAGGAAGGGAGGACTTTGCTGGCATTTTGCTGTTTCTAACCCACAGGAAAAAATAAACTGAACCAGTTCATGAATCCAGTGCATGAATAACATTAATTTTCTAGATTATTTATGGCTCCTGCATTTATTCCATAAAAGAAAACCCTAATATTTGTTTTGTGTCGGTATTTGCAGGTACAGAACTGAACTTATCATGACAGGCACAGACCAAAACACCCTGAGATGCAGCACATCTCCTGTTTTTACTGAAGTCACTTAATGCTCATGCTGTCTCCTTTACCAGGCTGCACCTTACAGAAGGATGATGCCAAACTTAGTTCAGATGTTGAACTAAACTAGGACACTACAAATGAGGATCATCACAAGCAGGCAGAAATGGAAAATTCCCAAAACAGCACTCAAATAGTTGGGCTGATTGTGGTGAAAAACCTGACATCATATTGAATGTGGTAGTGAGGCACTAATGGGAAAAAAAGAAAGGGAAAAAAAAACAAACTGTATTCAGCAACTGTTTTCCAATGAATATTCTCTCCCCCAGGCAGTCTCAAATCAGTGAACCTGCCAAAGAGAGATGGCAACTTTTCCTTTCCTCCCTATTTTTACATGAGATGGGTGAGATCACTGTGTACACTGGCCTCCACAGCAGCACCATGCTCACACACCTCTTGTGTCGCACACCAGCTTGACCCTTCCAGCTCTCTGTCCTCCACCCACACGCACACTGTGGCAGGGATTATTTCCACCCCAAGGCAGAGAATGCCAAGACTCACGTATCCGAAGTGCCCTTTGCGGGAGCAGTTGTAGCAGTACACGGACACGGAGCGCTCCGAGTGGGAACCGGCTGTCTTGATGGGTCCTGGCTTTGTCTGGAAGATGGAAATGGGCAAGAATGAGGTCTGACAGAACTTTGAATGCTGAATTAGAAATAAATTAAAATTACATATTTATAATTTTATTAAGCTTAGATCAATACACTCCTGCTTGCTGTTGGAATATTAAGTTTGAAAAAGCAGCAAGTGGCTCGTCTTACTGTAATTTTGTAGAGCAAGATTCAGCCTGAGCATCACAAATGAGGTGGGAAGAGGCATCGCTGGCACCTTTTCCACCTGGCCACCTTATTTCAGCTCTGAATGCAAGCTGCTGATTTATGTGTCCACCCCCCCATCGTGTCCCAGCCTCTCCTCTCTCACAGGGGCCATCAGATACAGCTGGAGAGGCACAGTGCCATGGCCCACACAGAGAATGGAAGACCAGTGCCAAACTCTGTGGCACAGACAGGATGCCACGGTCCACTGGCACAGGCAGGCACCAGGACTAACACGGGATGCAGGAATCCTGGCCCAAAAGCAGTGGGGCTTAGGAGCAACTGTATCACATTCTGTGAATTTCCTTCTCTCTGGGGCTAAAGAAGCATGGAAGAGTGGCCCAGATTGCAAAGAAAACAGTAGCACTTGGCAAAGCTCATTGCAGGAATGGTTTTTTTCTTTAAATGTGTCTCGCCGTGCTCTTCCGCAGTGGGAGCCACTGTGCTCTCCGTCGGAGCCTCCAGAAGAATGACAGCAGTGTTTGTAAAATAGGCAGGAACAAGAGGATTACTTCCAATGCCGTTCTTTGTGAATCTGATCACACCTGCAGGGTCACCTTATTGTGAACTCCCCAGCCCTGGGTTTAAATGCGTGTTTCGGAGTCATGTTCCTCAGCTCACATCCACGCACCAGGACAGGCCTGAAGGAAGACTAAGAAGAGTGACACATCCAACAGTGATTTGTGACAAAAGGTGGGAAAACAGGGAAAGGGAAGAACTACCACCTATAAAGCAATTTGTGTATTTCTCATCCACATCTCACAGTGAGAGCTCTCCAGCTAACAGCAGTGTTTAAGTGTCACACTAAGCTGGCTCAGTTTTCCAGGTATGTTTTTATCATAAATGCATAGAAGAGACAAGGAAATATGAAAAAAACAAACCAAAATGCAAGCATTTGTGTTGTTCCCTTGGGGAGAAATCTGTGTGCTTTGTTTACTGGATCAATCACCTTTATTCTGGTTAGATTTCAGCATGAGGAGCATCCCCAGAAATCACCTCTGCCTTGGACAGGGCTCCTGAAGAGCAGCAATAACCCTGCAAGTGACACTTTTCTCTGCCTTCCCAACATGTAGACTCATGCCTGTACTGAATTTATTTTCAAGGGTGATGCCACAGGAGACCGCACGGGGATGCTGCCACAGAGCCCCAGAGTTCCCGCAGCTGTTGCTGCCGGCCGGAGAGCTCTGCCAGCAGGATGTGAGCGCAACACGGCTGTCATGGGTCAAACCAGCACTGCCATGGCACTGCTCTGCCTCCTGCCAGCTGGGCTCACAATGAAACACAAAGACTTCCTGAGAATGAACAATCACACTAATCGGGCTTTGCACAGTGCAGCGTAGTGTGATGACATCATGTCGTTACAAAAAACAGGTAATATTTCAGGCACGCGATCCTTCACATTCCAGGATGTCACATGCTAAAACTGAAGAGCCTGACGCCTTCACCTGCAGAACAACATCCTCCCATGAAAATAATTACGGTTTTGGCCATTGTTAGTGTTCTAAAATTGAAACCAGCACAATTTGCACCCAGTTCTCAACACTTTTTACAGAAAAGACAAGCTCCTCAAGCAGCACCCATGGACTGGCCTTGTCTTGCCATGGGCCCTCATGCCAAAAACCAGGCACAAGCAGACATGGGGGCTTCCCTCCAGCACGGGAGCGCTTCGGGCTCACACACATCCCAGCACCCTGTCCTCCCCCTCCCAGGGCAGCTCCCCTGCCCTGTTTGCTTTTATTTAGTTAACACAAAAGGTCACATTTAAGGAAAAAAATAAACTGAACACTTGCAGGTCAGATTACAACTCTGCATAACTTTGCTCCTCTCCAAAGCCAACCAAAAAGCAAACCTGCATATTATAAACCCTCTGTTTTCTTATTATTTAAGGCTTAAAAAAGCATCTAAAGATTCAGCCATATGGGTACAAAATAAACTATTCATCAACATAGCTTCTGTATGTTATAGGGTTTTTTTTTGTTAAAAACATTTAAATAATCTATATTTGTAGGGTGATATCTTGGAGATTACTTCACTATCAATATATAGAAGTAATAACCTGGTAGATAGCATTACCTATGAAAGGTCCATCCCATCTGCTATTCTTGCTGAAAGCTTTTCATGCACCAGTAAACTCAGTAAATATCAGAAGATAAAGCATAAGCCTACCACGCCATGGATTTACTCCTAATGTCTCCTCAAAGTGCAGCCTGATGCAACGATTACAAATGATTTTTCTTCTAATGTCATTTTACATAACCCTTTTTTCTGCATGAGTAGTTAGTGCAGAATGAATGAATGAATGCCATTAAAACAGTTAATCATTATCTGGGACACTGGCCTTCCTCCCTTCTGAACCAGGAATCTCCATGACAAAGGCCAAGAGATCAAAATGCCAGGGCTGCCTCTCTGGCCTATTTCTGACAGTAATTTTTTATGCAAATGGCCCTGCTGGGCAGCTCCCTCGGTGACCTTGAGCTCCCCTTATCTGCACTGACTTTGATCCGACCAGGGCTCCCTTTTACAAAGCTCATTGCTACTTAGGATCCGCAATCTGGCTAAATCTCACTAATTAAGGAAAATCATCTGACCTTTACGTTTGCATGTTTCCCTGCTCTCCCCGTCGTGTGATGCACGGACATTGCTGGTGGGGAGGACTAGAGACCAGACCCCTTTGGGCCAGACCCCAAAGTGCCCCGTTGGGCCAATGCACCTCTCTGCAGGCTGTGCCACACAGGACAGTGTGACGTGCGCTGTGACGTGTGGTGTGACATGTGTGACGTGTGGTGTGATGTGACATGTAGTGTGTGTGGTGTGGTGTGACATGCACATGCAGTGTGACATGCAGTGTGATGTATGGTGTGACATGTGTGACGTGGTGGGACATGTGGTGTGACGTGGTGTGACGTAGTGTGTGTGCTGTGTACAGTGTGTGATGTGTGGTGTGACATGCAGTGTGATGTGTGACATGTGTGATGTGTGACGTGTGTGACATGGTGTGACATGTGTGACGTGTGGTGTGACATGCAGTGTGATGTGTGACGTGTGACACGTGTGACATGGTGGGACATGTGGTGACGTGGTGTGACGTGTGGTGTGACGTGTGGTGTGACATGTGGTGTGACATGCAGTGTGATGTGTGACATGTGTGATGTGTGACATGTGATGTGTGTGACATGGTGTGACACGTGTGACGCATGGTGTGACGTGCGGTGGCAGACAAGCCTGACCTGCGCAGGGTGACCTCTTGCCACTCCCAGAGAGGCCCTGGGTCCAACACGTGCCAGGGAAAGCTCCCACCCCGTGTGCGCACAGTGGAAGCCACGCTGACAAACAGATCACGTCAGAGCGGCTCCCGTGCTGCCCAGAGCCTGGCACTGGCGGAGCCGTGGCCACCGCTCGTTGGTGCAGCAGCGCCCACGGCCACCCCCCAGCTCGATGAAGGCGTGCACTGAGGTGGTTTCGCTGCTTACATCCAACATCAGCTTTGACGCCTCTGAGAACGCGACAGAATAATTTCACTCTTTGCACCACTTTGTGCACCGCAGTCAAGCACAAGCTTTGCAAACCAACAAGGCTGCTGTTTGCAACTCAATGAGACAAACATGGCACGATGCTGGGAGCAAAACCCATTAGCAGCAATGATTCCCCACTTCCTTGAGCCACGGAAAGATGATCATGGAGTGAATCATTACGCACTGTGGGCTGCAGGCTGGAGTTGGGCAGAGCAACGGTCAGAGCAACTCTGTCATGGAAAAATATACATTTACTTTCCCCTAAAAATTATCATAATCCACTTGCATGCCAGCTGAAACAATGGTAGGTTAGCATCATTCCCTTATATTCAAAATTGCCAATATAAGGTATCATGTAATATTGTAATTATACCCAGGGTTTTTGTTGTTGTTATTTTCTTTAACCGTGTCATGCACCCAGTAGACTTGCATTCCATTGGGTAATTCCTTAATTAGGCAGATTTTTGAAACAAGTATTATGTACACAACAGACCGGAACGTCTCCTTTGGAGTCTTCGCAGTCTATCAGGTGATTGCATCATTAAGCCACACATGCTACGTAGTAAAAATCCTTATGAAAATTCATGACAGAAATACACTGAGCTTGGTGCATGCTAATAAACAAGAAACATACAAATTTAGTATTTTGACTTTTAATCCCACTAAACTCCAAACAATTACAAATAAAATAATTTCTTCACCAGATAGTATTTCATTTTTTTCAGACATCTAAAAAAATCTTCCTCTTCCCACAGGGATTGTGTAAAGTCTCACCTAAGCATCTTCCCACAAATTACACTTTACTAAATGTGTTCATGACATTCTTCTGACTGTTTTGGACATCACCAAAACACAGTGAAATAATCAAGAAAAAAGTGATCTCACTCAGCTTTTAGAGCTTTTTTTTTTTTTTAAAAAATGATTATTTTTTTAAATTTAAAAAAAAATTTAATTTTTTTTAAAGCCATGATACACATTAAATTACCAATCAACAAACAAAATTTTATTATTTGATTGCACAGTCCGGGAAACCAAAACCTTTCCCAGAGGAAGAAATTTAACTTGCCCGGTCCACAGTATGAGCACTGTGAAGTGATCTTTTTCTACAGAAATAAGACATTTCTACAATGCATTTTAAACAGATGCAAATAGCGTCTACAATTGACTGTGTGAAAACGCTAAAGGAAGAGACAAAAAGTACAATATTATATATTTAAAATAAACGAATGCAATCTTTTGATACTCTTGCAAGAAGAAGACAAAACCCTAAAATATGAATTCCAAAAGTCTTCTTTAGGAAATGGACAAAACCCCCTCAAGTTTGTAGAGAAAATGAATGTATGCAAGATAGTGAGGATAACAACAACACAATCCCTGAATGCCTCAAAATCTTCATGGTTTAAAAGGCATCCCAATTTTCTCCAAAGGTGGTGCATCTCTCTAGCCGTCCATGGCTAATTTTACACGGAATGCAAAACGTTATTTAAATAGGATGGCGCATTAAACTCCAACTATTCCTGATGTGGCTCTCAAACTACAAACCTATCTCCTTTTCTATTTTAATTTTAAAGTAAGTTAGCAAACACTTCCTTCCTAATCCCTGGGGACTATCTGTATGGTGACACAAACGCACAAATTTATGACAGTAACATAAATGCTCCTCCGAAGTAATGTGCAACATTAAGTGAAATCGTTTCCTGGAAAGATATTATAGGTATCTGTATTTTATTTGCCATCTTAAACATATCTGGGTCTTTATGACCTTATTTTTAAAATGTATTTCCTTTTTACATTTCCTGGTGCAAATGGACTGCATAAATAAGCAATGTGCTATGAGGCTTCAGACTAGCCGATAAACCCTTTCAATTTTCATGCCAGCTTCTTCTTTTGTAATTCAAATCTGCCTGAAAACTGGCAGCTCTGAAAACTGAAACAAGCACTGCCACAAATACCTTGTAATGCTATCGACCTTGTCTGCCCATGCAGTGAGAAAGGGGGATGCATATGTGTCTGCAGTCATCCAGATAACACAACTCATTTTTTTGGGGGGATAACAGAAGCTGGACCCGGACTGCGCACCCAAAGCAGTCATTACCAGGCAGGCTGGAGAATAAGTCTCTTCAAAATACACAGCGCATTTAAAAACCATATACAGGGCTCAGCCACTGCTTTCATTACCAATTTTAATTTAGCTCCTTCAGTTTGCTAGCCAGATAAACTCTTTAGTGCTGTTTTTTAATCTATTTGCCACATTTTATGTTTAAGATTATAGTAATATGGGACAGGAGAAGGAATCACTTTTGGAGGAAATAAAGAAATAGATCCGCTTATCGGCGCCCATCAGAAAGTTCATTAATCAGCCGGGCTTTGTGCCCCCTAAATTGAAAGGTTAAATAATCCTCTCAGGAATATTTCTCGGCACCGCCGCCAATTGTCCGGAGAGAAGCTGCCATTCACCATGCTCCAGATCGGTGACAGGGTATTTTACCACCGTTTGGGCCCCAAACAATGACGGACAAATGGCCTGGCTCACAAAGAAACCTTTTAGTACACGGATGGAGAAAGGACCACAAGCTTTGAAGTGGGGTGGGGGAGGTGGGGAAAGACTGTGCAGAAGGAGGAGGAGAAGGTGGAGGAGAAGGAGGAGGAGGTGGAGGAGGAAGAGGAGGAGAAGGAGGAGGAGGAGGAGGAGACTCATGCACCGGGACATGTATATTTTATTTGAATGTTTATTAGGGGACTGGTCAAATGTTTATATATATCTCTATATCTGTATATATCTGCCCTGGCACGGCACTGGGCGCCCACGCTCCTGTGCTCTAAGCATATGCATAGTTACACATACATTTATACATTAATCTGAAAACAAACATTTGCAAAGCCTGTAAAATCAGAAGATGAACAGAACTAAAGCACAGTTATATTTATTAGCTAATACACGGGGGAGCCTGACAAACCCCAAGGTTTTAATTTTTACTGTCATTCTGGATGATTTACAGCTTCCTTTCTCTCTCTTCAACCTTTATGTCGTCTACTGATTGTTCCTCACCATCGGACCCAAAAGGAGGAAGTGCCCCATCTGAATAACTTTCTTAGGGGAGCATTCTTAATAGGTATTTCTTGATATATAGATTCTTAATAAATATTTCTTTAGAAGTGATTTCTAATCACAGTTAAAATGGAAGTAAAACATGGGAAAAATCTGTGGTAGTGGTACTAAAGAATATGAGATACCAAGTGAGCACTGCATCAGTTTGCTAGAAGTGAGTTTTGGGGTACATTTTAAAGATATAATAATTGAACTTTTGGCCTTCAAACTCTCCAGCAGCTGGGCTTTAGCCTGCAGCATCTTTCACTAACAATTTCACACACGCACGTTCCTTACATACCAGCATGCCAACTGCATGTGTTAATGTTTATCCATTTCCTCATAATTTTTTCATGTGTTCTCCATTAAAGAGCATCATATATATTCAGCAATACCAGTTACTTGCACCTAGCTTCATGACGAGTGACATTCACCCCGAATATGTCCTTGTAGAAATGTGTGACAGCTTGTATACAACCACTGACAAACAAAAGCTTCTCCATGTCCTTTTTGCACACCTGTTTTTTAAAATTGTTTTCAATTCCCTAAAGTTTTTACTTTATTATGACTTAGGACTTCCTGACCATTGCACAGCATTTAAGTATGGATCAAAGCATTTCAGATTTCTGCTCTCTCACATCATATAAATATGCTGTTGACCAAAACAGTTTCTTCCAGACCAACTTTTGAGTGTCTCAGTGCTATCATTTTTCCTCTCTTTCCCTCCTGATGCTGCCATCAGAAAATCTGAATGAATTTAACCAGGTCTCATCTGGCATCAAAACAACTCAGACAGAAACTGGGTATCTCATGCAGATCCATGGCAATTAATTTTAAAGGAGGAGATATTTCAGGGTTATTGCATAGTCCACAGAAACCCTCCAGTGTTTGGACTCCTGCACAGACACTTACCACCCTATCTTTTAAGTGCCAGAGGAAGTTATAAAAATTCTTTAGAAAAAGAATTACCTGCACAGTCAAGAAACAACACAAAAATACTTTCTGTTGGCTACAAGGTAAGCAGAGGCTACAGGCAGAGAAACTGCAAGGTTGAGGGAAGGAAAAAGAAAAAAGAAAAAAAAAAAAAAAAAAGACAAGCCACCTTTGGACTCAATGGTGAGAAACTCTGAACCAGGCAGTGACTGTCATTGCCTTGCAAATTCCTCACCTGCTCTGATGTAAAAACAATGCCTCTTCCTCACCACCCAACCACCCCACACTGGGCAGCATCAGCACCGTGCCACTCCACGGAACGCGGCACCGCGGAGACACCGAAGAATAGGAAAGGAGACACCAAAGGGAAAGGGGCCTCATCAGCCCAGACATGGATTGGGGTGCCCATTCCTTCGTGGCGGGGCTACCCCTGCCCTTTTCAGAGTCGCATTCACGGCTGTTGGCGTATGTTTTATCAAATGTTACTTTAACCCAAATCTGACATTCAAAAATGAGTCAAAACTGAAGGCCCAACGTCACTCCCTTGTAGCCAAAAATTCCGGGGGATGCTTCCTTCTGTGGCCCTCGGTGGCAGCCACAGCCTGTGTGCACACACAGGGCACCTCACACACACTTCTGAGGCTTCTCTGTGAGCACCTGCTCATGGCTCTGCGCTCCTCACCACTTTGTGCGGGCCCTCGGCTCCTTTAATTCCCTTTATGCTCGATTCTTCAACACTTGAAATCAAAATCAGGATAATTCTGTCACGGGGATAGAAACTTTTCTATACACATGACAGGACCTAACAAGATGTATTAATATCATTGACATGATAGACCCTCTTGGAATTAAATCAGTGAATATTTTTAGGGAGTCCTAATCCGTAGATTATTAACATGATCGAGCATAACTTGAGGAAGTTACTGTCTAACCGGCATCCGCTCTGGGCTCCTCAGACACACGAATCACGGGCAACATGAACCACACAGCACAGATTTACTGACTTTTTACATTTTTTCACTTTGCAATACGTAAATGCACCAAAATCCATTTCATGGCATTTATGCACATTATGTGCAACTACAATTTTTTCACATTTTAAAATGTCTGTTAAATTTACAGATGAGTTTTGGTTTTCTACAGATTTTTGAAACCAGTTCAAAGTCCTAACAAAATTTTAAAAAGACACTTTCATTTCAAGTGTGGAGGAATTTTGGAGGAATTACTGGAATGTAGGAATTTTATTATGAATATTCATACATAGCACTGACTACGGAAAGAGGGCACAGAAAAATTAATTTTTTTTCTCTGAAGTTTTTAAAATGCATTGAAAATCTCATTCTCACTTGAAAATTCTATCTTCCTTATTGAGATGGTTAATACTTGAAATAATAATAATAATAATAATAATAATAATAATAATAATAATAGTAATAATAATAATATAAATGCTTGTGTAAGTTTGCCTTTTCAAACTAAAGGAAAGAGAGGTGAAATTTTTAAACCAAAATTGTAAGCACTAGAGGAAAAATATTTCAGCAGCAAACCTTTCCTGACTATTCTGTTTGATTAATTCACCACTCACCCAACAGCTTTGGCATATCACAAAAATAACCCAAACCTCTCTGATTTTGGGGTGTGCTGGGCTGGCGGGATACGTCATGTACTGCACAGAGAGCATCCTAGGCATGCGGGGGTTAGCTAACCAGAGATTTAAAATACCAAAATACATTAATTTCCATCCTCTGCTCTTCTCCCTTTCCCTTTCAAAGTCAGAGCTGAAAGACACTGCTTTTGCAGCAAACATAGCTCTTGATGCCGCTTCAACATGCGTGCTGAAGTTGGAGTTCTCTGAGGGATGCCACTCTGCAAGACAAACGCTCCAACAAAGTCATTTGGAGCCCCAAAATCAGAGAAGTGTTCAGTCAGCCGAGCTTTCTATTCTACTCTCTCCCTACTACCAGACTGCTTCCAGAAATACATAAAAATGCAATTTTTGGTCAAGATGTAATCTGTCTTTCACCCTCAATTTAAAAGCATCTTTTATTTTATTTTTCTGAGGAGCAGGTGCAGAAGAGCATGGGACAGATAAAGGTTTGAGGAAAGAAAAACACAGGACAGATAAAGGTTAGAGAAAGCAGGATACTTCCTACTACGGTTATTACATGATGAAGGTAAGTGGCAGGTGGTGCCCATGCTGCTGGAAGGTTCTGCATCACACCCGAAATGTCCACTCAGGTCCTTGCAGGAAATTAATACAGGGTTATTAAAGCTAATTCTTTTCCCCATCATAATTTAAATACACCTTTCAAATAAAAACTGGGAAAGAACTCATAGTTAGTATGCTTCTGTACTGAAAGCTGTAGCATGTGCTTTGAGCTCATAAACTTAACACTTATTTCAGGACCTGAAACTCTCTTTGTTTTCTGAAAAAAGAAAAGCTATCAGAAAGAAGACCTTTTGTGAAATATGACTTCTTTGCAATAGGAAAAGATTTGGGGTTTAGGTTTCCGATAGCCTCAAAAAATGTCTGAAATTTGAAAGAGAATGGTAACAGAGCAAATTACAATTAGTGAGGGAAAATAAACAGTAAAATCCAACTGTCCAGCACGCCGACCCCTGTGGCCTGCTGGCTTTCTCCAGGACAGCTGTGCAGTGTTGGCAGCATGTCTGGAGCATCTCTGACACAGAAAACAACTTGCAAGAGGACCCAGGTTTGGACAATGTAAACAGAGAGTTTAAAACCAAAATATCTGCCTGTTGCTGGCCAAGCTCTGCCCAGCTCCTCCCCTGGCTTATGGGGCAAGCACCCTCTTGAAGGGCAGGAAACCTTCACGAACCCAAGCACCCCCCAAGGAGGTGTGTGTGCACCATCATGCTCCCTGTGTTCATGTCACCCCAAAACTCACAAGAGCCAGAGTCATCTTTACCCAAAACCCACATCCGTGGGAGTTCTGAGTTGCCTTTTCTGTAAAGTACCCTGCGGAATGGATACCAAAGCAATGGCACATGAGGACTCATTCTGGGATTTTGAAATAAGAAAAATACATGGCCTGTGTCGTAAACAGAGTGGTGTTTTTACTAGAGTTACTAGAAATAGCCTTAAAACACCTGGAGAGGAGCTGGCCAGGTGCTGGAGCATTCCAGAGGAGCATGCTGATCCCATGGTCTGTGGCTTTGTGTCATGGCCAGCGAAGCTGGCCTTGTGACCATGTCACAGCCACAGCTGCGAGGAACCCGGGGATTAACCTCCTCCCAAAAATACTCCTAAACCCATCCCTTCCCTCACCGCTCAACACCTAAAAAAATCTCTCCGGAAACCAAACCCTCTCTCTTTATCAAGGTTAAATTTCTCTTTTCAGGGTTGTATTATTTTTAATTTTCCCTTTCTGGAAGTCACACTGTAGTGGATAGAAATGGATTGTCAGGGATATGGTTTATGTTTTCACTTCAGAAAAAAAGTAGCAGGCCACAAGGAATTTTAATAATGCACACAAAGATAATGTGAGCACAAAATTTAAACACAAAAGATGCATTGTCCCCTTGTGTCCTTCACACACAGGGCCAAACCAGTCAGTTCCTGGTTCACCTTCCTTTATACAAGTGGATTAAAAGCAAGATTAACAAACTGTCAAAAAGTGTGTCAAATGATAGCTTCTGCTAATTAAAAATTCTGATGGTTCTAAAACTCTGTTGGTGGTCATCTTGGCCTGGGAGATTTCACACAGACGAGGCTGGTGCAGGAAGGACGCAGGGGACGGAGTCAACGTGCACGGCTGGAGTGGCACTGGAGCAAGAAAGGGTTATGAAAAACGAGCAATCCCTACAGAAGGAAAACACCTGGTCCCAGGAAGATTTGTGTTGTAACACACACATCAACACTAAGAAGCACTTCAGGAAAATAAAAAACTTGCTCTGCCCATTTTAGGGACAGAATTTCTTTACTCAGTTGATATTTACTGAAGATTCTAACACTTGCAAAATTCATTCCTGTTTGACTGTGGTATGCTCATCGTGATCCTGGGCTGGGCCGACCACATCTGTTGGTGTATGGCAATGCAGATGTGGCGAGATCTGCAGCCTGCACCTTCTCCATCCGACACCGAAAGACACCACGCACCTTCTCTGGCTGCCCCACCAGCACTGCCATGCCCCAGCGGAGCCCGGGCTACACTTTGGGGACTCATGGCAGAAGTGCAACTTCACACCCAGAGCAAAACAGGGTCACTCTGTGCTCAAAATAAATAAATTTCCTCTTTTTTCTGTGGCGGTGTCATGTGCAGGGTGGAAGCACAACCACGGCAGCAGGTTGCTTGGGCTGTGCCGCCAGCGCAGCACAGGGGACAGCGAACCGGGCACAGCACCAGGCACAGCAGCGAACAGGACGGGCAGTAGGTCAAACTTGAGGGGAAAGCTATTTCTTAAAGAATAAACTGCAAAACTGAAACAAACAAAAGAAAATCCTTGGGTGCCTTCTTCTTGCAAGTTTTTCCACTGATTTTTTTAGCGCTATTTAGGGTTTACCTTTTTTTGTTTGTTGGAGGGCTATAACCTGGCCTTCGCTCAAAATACGTAACAAATATTGCCACATTTATAGCTCAAATCTAAAGTGATAAGAGAAAGGGAATGAGAAAGAGGCAAGTGCTCTGAGGGTGAAAAACCACTGCTGTGCACACCCGTGTATCCTTAGGGTGGAGAGATGGTGTGATGGCATGTCTCGTGGAGCACGGGCTGTGTTTCTCTGGGCTTGGGGAGCACCTGCTATTTAGGAAGTCAGAGCTGCAAGCTAAACTTCCTCATAATCCAGAACAAAGAGCTCAACAAGGCCTCCAAATTCCTTATGCCTAAAAAAATCACACGTCTCATCATTGACACTCCAGCAAGCTACGATCAAAACTGTTTATCCTGAATCTGTCAAAGAAGTCTTTGTCCTGTTCTTTGATTGACAATAACCCCTTTGATAAACATTAGTGGGTATGAAAACCAACCAGTTTACTGCAAACACATACCTATATGAATAAAAACTTGAAATACATTTTGACAAATATAATTTCCCTTCTCTGATACAGGAGAAATAGAGAGAGCAGTCACGATGAAAATGATGTGTAAGAGTTTTAAATCACCATCTTAAAGAGGTTATTAAATATTATATTTAAATCACAGTGGGACTTGGATATTTCTGCTGACTTTGATTTTTTCCCCCAAATAATTATAGTTAAGAGAGTTGAAAGAACAAGTTTAAAGAAACGACTTTCAGCCACTTATAAAACTTTGATTATCACACAGCCCATAGATTCAAGCTTCACTGAATGCCATATGATAATCTTTTTTTCCCATCAAAAGGCAAATTAAAATATTCCACTTATAATCCTTTTTGCCATTTCTTCATAAGATTCCTTGCGCTGGCAGTCTGTTTTGGTTGGAATAAGATGTTTCTGCCCACACAACAAATTATTTGCAATGTGCTCAAATTTGTCACCATGGCCAACGTCAACAAACCCCACCACCATCCTCAAGAACAGAATGGATTTGTTATTGAGTCATTGTTCGAGTCGCCCCACACACCATGCAGGGGCTCTGAGGAGTCAATAGATGGCAGTCCATCTCCTAGGAAAGTGCCGGAAAATGAATAAAATAACCAAAAGCCTCATAAAAGAGAGAGGTGGAAGGCCGTGCGGTTCTTCACCAGCATTCACAGAAATTAACTAAGAATACTTTATAGAATGCAAAGCATTTGGACAAAGTCTGTGACAGCCCTCTGTGAACAGCACCAAAAGAACAGTGTTTTATCACAAAACTGATTGCCCGAGTTTGTGGGCTACACGTACCTACGTGTGGGATGCTCACCATCCATTTACAAAAACCAATTTAAATCTAGTGGTTGTATCCATGGCTGAAGTGCAGGAAAAGCTTTTCTGTGGCCCCCAGATACTGGGCAGCTTCTGTGGGCCATGACAGCCACAACAGCACTTTTGTTTGAAACATGTCTTATTTTTCTTTATGATGCTATCCTGTTTGTACTGAAATATTTATTATAAAATAGGAAAATTGAAAGACAATTTCTATAATGAAATACTACCGTGTTGATATGAGAGTGAAAAATCTTGGTTTCTTGTTACAATCCTACAAATACACATATATATAATATATATATATAAACATTTTACATTATTCTAACACAGAAGTTTTGTTTCTTGCCAGAACATAATTTACTTCTGCTCTGCTTTGGGTGCAAAAGAGAGTATTTAAAGGGAATATAAAAGGGAATAATAAAAGCCAGGACTTATACTTTTAAACAATTCAGATAATGCACTTTCTTTTAATTTACTTATTGCAAATATCAAGCATGTCTTTTACATAAATTTTTTTAAATTCCAGGCTTAGTCCAACTGCTAATGTAACTTTGAGCCAAAGGTACTCTTCCCATGCAAAAAATGGAGGCGAGAAAAATATTTCCCACATGTCAGAAATATGAATTACTTGCAGATAATCTGCAATTCACTGAAAAGTAAAAGCCATTTATCAGAAGCTAGGGCCTGGCTCGATATCAATTAATCTTTGAGTGCCTGTATTTGACAACATTTAAAAAATGTCCCTAACATGCACTAAAAATTTCCAAATGGGTACTTTAATAATACACCCATATTTGTAACCACTGCATTTTCCAACAAGAACTTGTTTTGGTAAGTTTTTTAGCTTTACATTACATTAACTGTAAATCCTGAATGCTTTCTACAAAACTCACAGAAATAATTTTCTGCCTCAAGATACCACAAATTTTGCCCTAGTACACCACTTGATCAAGTTTAAGCTATCCCCTGCTTTTTTTACAGATATAAATATTTTGTATGTGTTGATGGCAACTCACTTTTTGAGGAATTTTCAATGGCAGGCGAGACTAAAATTAAATTAAATCTTCTATCTCAGTAAAAACCAGATCCCAAGATGTTACTGCACCAAATATTTCTGATTATTAAGTTCCAAGTATCATGAACATTTCAGAAATTGTTTTTACATGCATCCTCAGGGATTGTAATGAAAGATATAATTTACCTTTTTCCTTCATCCAACTAAAAACCAACCAACCAACCAAAAATACTCAGTGAATGCAGCTTTTACTCAAAACATTTTTCTTAAAAAATCCCCCAAAACAACAAACTAAGAAACCAACAAAAAGTCTTTACCAAATCTGTTTAAAAGTAAATTCTCAGTAAGGTTGGAGGATTTCCAGAGCAGATCTTTGTGTTAAAATCATTATGCACAAAACACAAATGAGAGGTTTTAAGTGCAGATTTTTCCTATTCATTGAATTTTGAACCAAAAAGGCAGGAAAAAGAGCATTCCACTGCAATGAAGAGATGGAGATTCAAATTATAAAGCACATCTCATCTACTGCTCCAGAGAAAAACCCAAAAACCCGGAAAGAAAAGTAGTAGAGAAACTTTTCTACTTTGTGTAGAGCAGAGAGCAGGGGTTAATTATCTGTAACAGCGAAATATGTGTGAGGCCGATCTGGGGAGCAACAACAGCAGAAGTTCAAAGGAACAACAAAACCCTGATCTTTAAAGGTCTTTTTATGTTTGCCAATTTGAGAAATTAATATATTCAAGATTTGTGACACCAATCCAAGAATTTGTCTTTACTGGTTAAATATTGTACCAGGTTTCAATATTAACCCAATGTATATACATTTTGTTTTATTTTTATATCTATTTTACATATGAGGAAAAACCATAAGTAATAAACTGGTACAGTTTTACAAAGTTTTATTTTCTTGTTTCAGGGATTAAAGACCAACTAATGCAGGCCAAAAAAGCAGTCACACCTAATATCCTGACTAATTATAAATTATCTGCAAAAGTTTATGAGGTGTTTTTGCTCAAATTCATGTCTCTGCTCTAACTGAGATTTATTTGACTCATCTAAGAAGAAAGCTTTGTCACACAGAATGACTAATTGCCAGCATCTGGGATATCCGAGATGGGATTACTGCTTCTGCTATGCATCCCAACTTAAAACTTAACACTCTTTCTGTGTGTAAATGTGGTCACTGAGAGAAGAGAGGCAAGGCACTAATTTAATTATTACAGTATTAAAATGAAATCAGAAGTTTAAAAGATGTTTAAAATACTAGTGACAGCTATTCATTGCCTTCTTCAGTTCAAAACTCTTCAGATGTTTATTATCTCCTCAGAGAAGATGCTTGTCTATATTTTATGGTCAGCAGCTCACAGAGGAGTAAATAGGTTGGGTGTAGAAGAAAATAAAAAAGGTGTTTCTACTTACTGTTAGGTGATACTGCCTCCATATTTCTGGGCAAGCCTGGAAAATAAAAATATTGATCAGCTAGGAGCATGAAACAAGGTGCTTTACAGCCTGTTGGTTTTGGCATAACACAGTATCCACTGGTGTCGGTCACAGGAAAATAAGAAGCTTAACTGAAAGGGTCTGCATTTCAGCTTCAAAAACCCGGCTAGACAGTTTAATTGAATTTTACACTGGTTTAACACACTCCCTGCCATTGTCAGAAAGCCAGTAACAGTTTTCTCTCTGCCCTTTTTCTCCGAGGGGCAGAAGTTTGGGAGAGCAGCGTGCTCGTGACTGTAGGAAGCATTAATGCTGCAAAACAAACAGGGGTGGATTTAAATTCTACATTTTCTGACATTTTAAATTTACATAATGCTCTAGAAATTAAATCAAAGGTGCTTTCCTTTCATGTAGGAACAGAAGTATTTTATCTTTTTTGTATGTATCTCTTTCCTAATCAAAATATAATTGTTACTTGTAATAATCTTCAGCAGCCTCATGTTAGATGAGTTGTAAACAAGAACCATAGCAGATTGCTTTAATGTTTCTATTTTTACAATGGCTTGCTTGGTTTTTTTTACTTTTTTTTTTTTTAAATTGTTAGACTCTCACACCAACTCTTAAGTGCAGCCCTTTGAAAAAAAAACAAAAATCAGAGCAGGTTTTTGAGTCAAAGCAGCAACACAATTGACCTGAAGGACACATGAGAGACGGTAAAGAGGAAAACATGACTCTTTAAAACAAAACCAGAACATGTTGGTGGTCACTAAGGCTCAGGTCACTCTCTTAGGGGTTCTTAATGCTTTTACAAAATGTACAGTATTTCTGACGGTCTCTGAGCCACAGACAGACACGGAAATTGTGGCACTTTTCGTCACTTCGGTGCAGAGCTGCTGCAGTGGAGGGCTTTCACTTCTCTTTAGAACGTGTACCCTCTTATTAGAATAGCTTTGTTGTCATTTGAAAAATCAGCAATTTGGTTTGCCAACCTTAATTTTAAATACTTTAAGAAGAAATATAGTATTCCATGGCTTCTCCATAACATGCTGCAGCTGCGATTTCAAACATTGAAGCTTCATGACTACTTGCAAATGAATACTATTAACATTTTAACATTTTTTAAGATTTTGAATAAATTTTTCACTCATGCCTAAATTCTTGCGTTCTTTTATTTTGATGGAGTGTGTTAATTAAAAAAACCCACACCACAACCCACATCTCTCAAAATAAAATCCAAGTTTTTGCCAGTCACCCTGTGGCACATACAGTGTGTTTTTCCTGGATGTGATAGAAATGATATTATTTATTATTCATTCCACCAGTAACATAATTTTTTCCAGAAAAATCTACAATCTGTTCTGTGTAATGGTTCAACATTTCTCCACTCAAATATTGTGTGTAAATATTTGAGTTTTATATTAATATTTCTGTGAAGGAAATGTGTGAAGGACATCACATTCCTCACCATGGATCTGACAGTTTGAACACACTCGAGCTGTCTTTGAGCACAAACAAAAGGATTTTCCTCCTTCCCTAACTTAGCCAGGGTTCAGAGAGGCAACACATAAACACTCTGTAGCCTGTAAAAATACTGTACCACAACTCTCAGCATCTCCCTCAGACCTGAAAAGGCTTCAGCTGTGCAGGACAGCTGTGCAGGTCCGGCTCAGGGGTAGCAGGCAGTTATTTATACATTAGTTCTGGATAGTTTTCGATTACCACAGTGTGCCCAGGCTAATATGGTTGAACAATTGCAATCAACGAGTTCTCCTATACTGGCAAAATGCCACTCTGTGGTATGACCTTTACTCACACCACTGCTACTTAATCATCATCATCATCATAAAAATTACTTTATTTGTGAATAACTTCGGTTGAGTATTTTTTCTGCTTTGGACACAAAGACTTTAAGCAAAAATCTGTAACGCAGGGTGAGAACCACAGCTGGCAGAGCTCTTGTCAAAGCCTTGGGAGACGTGCAGCTCCAGCCCCTCCGTGCTGCTGTCCAGAGGTGGGTTTTATCCTCAAGAACATTTTAAGGGTGTGGGAAAACCACAGGGAGGTAAGGAAGAAGGAGGTGAGGGAAGACTGGCTGAGCATATTCCTTCGATCAGATGGTGACGTGGGGTAATACTGCTCACCATTATGAAGTGGGGTACAATAGCCGAGGAGGGGTGACTGTTAAACGGCTTTTCAGAGACAAGGCTTTTAACCAGGAGCCTCATTACCTTGCACCAGCTCAGGGTTATTGTCTGCATCTTCTTTCGCAGAACGACAAAAAATATGATTAGCAATTACTACTAAATACTGGCTCCTCAAATGAAGCAGAGAGGTTTGCTATGGAAGAGAGCATAGCCAGACATAACCGCCGTCAAACCCACGATTTTCCATATTTATTTAAAAGAACTTAAACATGAATGGCCCTCATTTAAAGAAAAACCCTCGTGGTACCCAGCTACTATGGCAGTGTGATGAACTACATTAAAATAAAATTGCATTTATTTGCTGCCCCAGTGGACTGACCTTACTTGCATTTAGATGTACCAGCACAAAAGGTGCTTACTCTAGAGGGTAGTGCCACTGCCGCCGCGCGGCCACCGAGCGCATGGGTGAGGGGCGCGTCCCCGCACCTGCCAGCACCTTTGGCTTCGCAGGCACCGCACCTTTATTGCCCCAAACCTGTGTCCCTGCTGCCACGGACCATGTCCAGTAGGTGTGGATGGGCAATCGCTCATGCCCGAGGCCGGCCCAGTGCAGGGTGCCATACCGGGAGAATCAAGCCTGGGTGCTGCGCGTTTTGACCCATATTGAATTTTATCAGGTGCTAATTATTGTTTTACCAGAACAACGGCTTAATGCATCTGTTGTTTAATTCCCACTTCCCTATTCTCCAATGTGAACATCAAAGAAAATAAAACACTCAATCTCAAACAGCCCCTGACAGCAGACCGGGACTCGAGAGCTCAATAGACGAGGCCCTTGCCACCAGTTCTCATATTTCCACAACAATGAGCAAACACAAAACCGGCACTAAGCGGCCTTTCCTCCTTTCCGCTCCCCTCGGCCGGTCGTCTGCCTCGCGCCGAGAGGGCCCTCGACGGCGGCCCTGCGGGGCGCGCGGCGCGGGGAGCGGATTAGCCCCGCTAACATGCGAGTGCCGGCGAAAGGGAAGGAAAAACCCCACTACTGTATTTGGCGTATGAATAACCAAAATGCACGCGCTGACAGGAGACCGGGACGGGCCCGCGGCTCCCCGGGAGAAAATGTAGCTGTGATGAGTGACAGGGCTTTCAGGAAATATGTTCACAATCACAGACAGTGAAGGCCATGACCTAGATCGTTTAAGAGCTTGTCTTGTCAAATTATCAAAAGCTTCTTCGTCTCTGAATAAAGAGTGACATAAGTGAGTGTCAGAAAGCTGCAGGCTGACAAGCCAAGCATACAATAACAGCATGCACGTCACATACTTGCCGAACACCGCCACGGCTAGCGGCAAATCTTAATGAGAGCGCGGCTGGCCCAGGAGACTTGGGTCCCTGCTGGCATAGCTACTCATCTCGCAAAAATCCTTCAGCTCCGAGTCAGTTATGGTCTGACACGACGACTACAATTACTAAACACAACTTTTTAACAGAATCCTCTGGTGCTTTGTCAAAGCGGCAGCGGCTGCTTGGAGCTGCCCCGCTGCAAGCCACCACAATAAAACAAAAGATTTGCCAAAACACACACTTTTCATCACCTCCGCATGGGAACTGCCGCGGAAAACACACAATGCTTCCCTTCATAACCACTCCTGCACAAGCAGATGTCGAGACCTCTCCCCACGCTGCCAGCGCAGACAGCTGCTGGTGCCGGGCGGGCAGAGCTGGTTAACTGCCGACGTCAACCTGGCCGTCGGTGACACGGCCTTACGCTCACCCCTGGGTGGACGTGGACTGCCAGAGGCATGAAGGGTGGGGAAGAACACTGGGGAACCAAGGAGAAAGGGCAAAACCTGTGCTCCCTGTCCAGGGAAAATGGGCTACTTGGCCACATGGATGCCAGCTGCCCCTGTGGAATGACCCCAGCACCTCCGGCTCCATCCCAGCCCACAGCAGTATGCCAGAAACAACAAAGGCAGAAGGAACCTCTCCAGAGAGAAGAGGCCAGTGGTGGTTTGCACATCCAGAAAAGTTGTCAGAACACGCAGAGAAGATGCCAGCCAAAGCACCCAGCTGGTTCCTGGGAAGGAGCACTGCCAACAAAGGTATTTGGGCACTTGGAGGGGGCCATCAGACACAGTGTGGCTGCAGGGCACTGAGCACCTGGGCCCTGCTGTCTGCCAGCTCCTGGCTGAGCCCATCTGAACAACCGCATGCTGGCTTTTTCCAGGTGTAGAGGGAGACATTGCCCCTCAGCCTGCTCCCCACGACATCCCCTGTTCACAGAGTCCCTCTCCCTGCTGCTGGCAGGGGAGGCTGCACACCAAGCACAAGCCTCATGACGTCCACCTAACTGCCACTGAACTGACCAAAAATGGCTCCTCTGATGACCCTCCCAAGGAAACCACACGAGGCTGGGCTGCTTCCAATACACCTCCAGCTAAGAGGACTCTGTGTGTTCTCAGTGCTGTCTCAGGAAGAGAGACTGATCTAGCAGATCGTAACTATATGACCGTAAAATGTTTTAAGTAACTTTGAATGTTTCCTTGGTGAAACTTTGAATGTTTTAAACTAGGTGAAACACCTTGAATTGCCTCACATCCACTTCTGGACAAAAGCGGAAAGTCACTCTGACAGACTGTGCACAAAAGCCTGTTCTGCACTCTCTGTGTTACAGTAAAAGGGAGTGAACTTGCTGGGAAACATAAATTACAACTTCCTTTGAGCATCCAAAGTGTTTGATAACATATGTTTGATAACACGAAGTGGGGATTTCCCTTTTTTACAAGAAGTCACATTGGAAAGACATGGGGTGATAGCTACAAGTTACTCCTAGGGTGATTTCAGTTGGATACAGGAGAAAACTTTTCAAAATGAGAACAATCATCTCCTGAGGGAAGTGGTACATTCCTCAGCACTGGACACTCTTACAATTTGGCTGGAGAGGCTTAGGATTTTGCTGGGCTGTCTCGTGTAGACCATGCCTTTGCCAAGAAACATTGGACCAGATGATCCACGAAGTCCCATCCAACCTGGTGTAATAGGATTCTGTGATTTCTCTTCCATGAACTGCTCCCATTTCCTCTGGAAGCAGGGCAGATCTGCATCCCCCAGTTCTGCTACTGACTGCACAGAGTCACCTCCTGCTGCCTCTTCCCAACCTGGCTTCTATTACCTTTGTCAGGTGTACTGGAAGGAATGATGAACAACTGATCCCTGACCCCTGTCTCCCATCACAGAGGATTCTGAAGCTCTTTACAGACCCTTCCCTCTGTCACCTCCATTCCAGGCTGAGGAGCTGTGGCCATGCTGAGGGATACAAAGGCAGGGACCAAAGCTGTGCCGAGGTGTTCCTGCTTTCCTGATGATTCCCAACAATTCACCAGCTCTTTTTTTCACAGCTTGTGAAGACTAAACTGATTTTTTGTGGAATCATATCTCATAACTATAATCTAAGTCCTGAATAGTAATACTCAGAGCCTATTATTCCACATGCCAAGGTGGGATTATTTTACTTTACATTTATTGCCACTCAATTTCAATTGCCATTTTATTGTGTTCTCCCTCTGATTCCTACAGTCCTTGGGCAGTTCTGCACAGCTGGCTCACAGCACTGACTCTGTAAGTAATTCAGTCTTCTCAGCAAATCTTGTCACCCCATTGTTCACCCTTTTCCATGTCACACTAGCATATCCCACCTTTATCCTCTTACTCCATGCCTGTTTAGTTTCCTTAAAAGATTTTGGTCAGGAACTTTGTAAAACGCCTCTTGGAATTTGTAGGCTATGTCAACTGGATCATGTTTACACACATGCTTGTCAACCTGCTCTTTTTAAGAACTCCAGAGATCCCTGAGAAGTGGGATTTCCTTTTCAAAAGCAGCCTTGAATCACCCCATGTATATTATATTTATACACCCATCCCAACCCGCCGCCACTGTGGCTCCTGCTCCCCGGCTTGGTGCACATGTGCAGCCGGCAGTCTGGGACCCCAGCTCTCCCTGGGACACCCCCTGCACACTGTCCTTGCATTAGCACTGCGGTTACTACTCAGGCACCAAGCAGAGTGTCCAACTGCCATCACTGCTTGGGCCATTTCACCTTCACTTTCCTCTGCAGCTTCTGGGCAATCGTTACCCAGTTTTGGTAACCGGTTAGCACTCACTGATTCTCAGTAACCCTCACATTCTCTTCAATTTGACAACTTCTCTGGTGCTCCCCTCCATAAAGTAAGGTTTCAGCATGGGAACATCCCTGGTTTCTTCCACTATGAAAATCCCAGATGCAAAAAAATACCTTTAGGCCATCAGCATCCACCTTATCCCGTCCAAGTGTTCCCTTTGTGTCTTGATCACCTGTTGGCTTCACAGACTTTCTGCTCTGATATCAGGAAGGATTTACTGCTGCTTTTGATTCCTCTGCCTTTGCTCTGCCACGCCACCCCTCTCTGAGGACTGGGCAGGTGAGCTCCTGCTCCGACAGCCCAGTATTCACCACACAAGAATGACACAGGCAGCCTCACACCTGCCACGCGGGAGCGTGTGAGAACTGCCCAAAGGTCCAAAGAAAAATCTTTCTGATTGAAGGTGGACCTAAATTGAGCAGAAAAAATACATGCTGTGTTGTTCCTGATAACCTGCATGACTTGGATGGGATTTAAATGCTTGAATGAAAGAGCACTCATGATTCTTTATAGAAAAGAACATCTATTTATGAGAACTGGTGTCATAAAATGTGTAGAAGAGAAAACATGGCAAAGAAAAGATGCTTCATTACAAATTACAATTTTGTCTCACTGCCTACCAGAAGCGGGATGCAAAATGTACAATTCACACTCTTTAAAAATATTGTGGGCACATTAGCTATAAGCAAAAGTACATCTAGAACACATTCAAATATCATAAGAAATAGCAGCTCCCAAATAGGCGAGCTGTCCTTTGCACATCCCATGTACCACTGCCTGTGCTGAGCCTGTGATATACTCTTTGACCAAACAGAAGAAATGATGGCAGGAAAGAGACATTCAGAAAGAGATTATAATATTTCTGAATTTCAAAAATCCAGCATTTAGGGAATCCCACAGGTGTGAAATGGAAAGACAAACATGTAGGCCATATCTATAGATAGAAAATGAAGTGTGAATGTATGCTGAAGTTATCACAGTTTGCCTTTTATGCTCACCTTTTTGTGTTTAATTCAAGAGAAAAAAATATCATAAAAAGATGACTGCTACATATAGGACTGATTTTTGGTGACATATAAAACCATAATAATGTCATGCAAGGTGAAAGAAAGAGACAAAGAAGTTTATTCTCTCTTTAATTTTCTTCCATGCTTTACTTAAGTAGATAATATCAAACCCAAAGCCTTCAAACTACTTCTCTCTAGTAGCGTTTTCACTGATTAATATCCAATCATAGTGAAAAAAAAATAGGTCTGGAACTCCTGATGCATCAGAGTTACTCTTTACTTCTTCCTGGTACACTTGGAGATAATGTATCTCCCGATTTCAACTTCCCTATACCTTTCATTCCACAGAAACAAGGAGATTTTTATCCACCACAACTAAACCAAACCAAACTAAAGACCAAGTGTTGACAATGCTCTGGTTTGTTTTCTTTGAACCATTCTCCATGAAAACTCAGGTAGTGTAAAGCAATGACTAAACACAACATTTTCATATCCTTATACAAATAGGCACTATGTAAAATCAAAGATTTATGAAGGGACTGTAGCCACAGTAAATTCAGTTTTTGACAGACACAAACCAAATGGTGCCTGATCTCTGTGCCAAGGGCCATACTCACATCAGCATAGTGGCCCTTCATGTCACAGCGGTTGCAGTGTTTGTTCCAATAGGCTCTCTCGAGGCATTCCCTGAAATAGTGCCCAGGCAAACAGCAGTTCAGACAGAAACGTGCCGGGCAGCTGTGCTGCAGATGGTCTCTTCCTGCACACAGACAACAGGGGGGAACTTTCTATGGAGAAACAAAAATAGAATCATGTTAAGTGACAATGTTTCAATAGATTGAAAAAAGAAAGAATCAAAAGAGGAATGGAAGAAGAAACCACCTCAAGTAAGTGCCTACTGCGTACTAGCAGATGTGTTTCGTCAACGAATTGAAGTGGAGAAAGAGTATGAATGGAGTAAATCTCAGAGTTGTGACTCCACAGACTCCTGGCACCTTCTTGGTTTGGATCTTGCCTCAGCAGCACTTGTTGAATGCCTGGGGCCCATGGTGTGTGCTCAGTTAGCACGACAATAATCATGATGCTAGGGGACATGGCCAAGTGGTGGGCTTGGCATGGAACCATGGGGCTTGACAATCTTTTAGCAGGTTTTGCACCCCTGGGGGATTTTTCCTCACTTACTACACTGTCTTTGCCTCAATCCAAGAGACTTTCTCACTGTTGCCTTCCCAGTTCTCCTGCCCCCACACAGGGCTGTGTAAGGGGCAGCTGGGTGGGCACTTGGCTGCCATCGCGACTCACCGGGCACAGCCTCATGACTCACACAATTCAGCACTCGGAGTGACAAATATCACACGCACAAAACTGTTCTGAGGTCAAACTGGTATCACTGTAAAGCGACTTCTCCCAGTCAGTGAGTGCGTTTCCCCCGGGAGGCTGTGTGGGACGTGGTCATTCTTAGTGTCCTTGTGGGTGACAGCCCTGAGCACAGAGGCTTCTACAGATTCTCTTGTGGGGGTTGGCAAATCCAGGCTGTCATGCTATGGCTCCCACTTCCTGAGAGTATGGTGAACAACTTTTAAACCTTTACCTGCAGGACAAACTTTCAGAATACTACGCACCTATCTGAGCTTAAAGTTAGCTCCAGTTTTGTCTTGTCCAGGATCTTTAACACTATTTATATAATGGTTCATTAAACAGATATTTGCTTTCACTCACTGACTAAGGCTGTATTTTGGATTCCTTAGATTCTCTTTGTTAACAATACAACTGCAAAGTATTTTACACTTTCACACTGTTTTACCATATAAAAAAAAAGATGTTTCTGTACGGCACTTGACTATTTGTCTTGCTCAGTTTACAGCCACATGGTTTAGTGGAAGTTGTCCCTGCCTATGGCAGGGGGGTGGAATGAATTTAGCTTTAAGGTCTCTTCTAACCCAAACAATTCAATATGATTCTGCATTATAGAAATCTGCATATTTTTCTTTTATAAAGACAATAAAAGCAATGACATCCCCTAACAGAGGGATAATTTTATACAGTAAATTGACCTTGTGCAAGCTATCCTGCAACTCAGAGCAATGCTTCAAAGAAAGAATGAACCACTGAAACAATGGTTCTAATGGCAAGTACAAGTCGATATTAGAGAAACGGCTGCATGAACAAGTGATTGAAGTGTTGCATTTACCTTTGGAGTGGGACAATTCTTGGACAGATGCCCTGGTCTGTCGCAGTTCCTACAAGTAACGTTTTTGCTGGCTGTGTAGTACCGCATGCTGCCGTGCCTCATGCCCGCATAGTTGGAGATCTGTGCCTGGTGAAACACAGAGAGAGAAATGCATTTACCACTTGAGATTCTGTGGTTTGGGAACTGGGAATTGTAAAGGTCACTGCTGGCAGTGATCCAGCAGAAATCTAATGTTTCACATGTACAATTCACACATCCAGGTTCAGAATGGGTAATTCTGTTACAGAGAAACCTGCATTGTCTGGAAGAAAAGTTCTTGTTTGAACTTCCTCTTCAGAACATTCTTTTTTGCTATTTAAAACTGCAGTTGTGAAGATTTCCCTCAATTAGCCGAGAGACTTTTACTCACTGTGCTATGTCACAACAAACTGGAATTTTCCCCAGAATACAAATACAACTAACATCAATTGCAAATACAAGTTACATGTTACCTTGCACACATTAAGGGAAACTGCTCGGACAATGTACAATGCTATATGAGTCTGGATGAAGTCTATACTTTGCAATTGTAAAGAAAGACTTAAAAAAGGGGCAAAGAAGAAAAAAAAAAGAGAAGCTGGAAATAACTGTCTCTCGCCCAATGACCTCACACATACTTTCTGTGTAGGCAGCCAGAACTGAAAATCCTATCTACAACTATCATTGCCTAGTAAACATGACAAGTTTTAAAAAAATAGATGAAATTTTGGATGAGTGAACAGGAGAGGTACAAAAATACCATTTCTCTTCAGGGAAAGACTTTGTTAATGTCACTTAATTGCATCAGTTTACTGGACATTGAAAAGAAAAAGGGAGGGAGTTGGACTCAGCAGCTGAAGCTCACTCTTCCTGGATGCTCCAGCACCTTGCCTGGGAACTCTGGGCTGCAGCTTCCCCATGCCCGCTCCTGTGCCAAGCCTGGAAAGGCACCACACTCTGCTGGCTCCCAGTGCTGCCTGGGAAGGGGACCAGGCTGCCACAAAACAGTTCTGGGACTCCAAAGAGACCAGGAAGCAAAAGCCGATGTCCTCCTTGCAGAGTCTATGGAGGCACTCCAGCTCCTGGCATCCCTGTCCCTGCCTCTATGCCAGCCTCAACTCAGCAGCTCCTTTCTCCTGTGAGAGGACACTGCTATCATCCCACACAAACACCACAGATGGGCTTTTCAATCCCCTCTATTTTGTTCTGTTTGTTAATAGGCAATAAAATAAAGAATTATGGAAAAATTTGGTTGTGTGTTACCTCTAAGTCTTTATGAGAGATGGACCAGTCCACATCAATTTTTCCTGAAAAACAAAATTAAAATTAATTATATTTCATTTATATGGACATTCTTCTGTGAGATATTTAACATGATGATTACTGCACTTATTGAAACTGATAACAGATTTTGACATACAAAAGTGGAGAAACTAGCTCTGTCTTTGGTAAAGGAAAGCTATTGACCCACTGGGCACCAAATCTGGCTTACTTGAGTATTAGCACATGCCCAACTACTGGGAGCAGTTTTTCTGACATGACACTCTTGTCCTGCCCCCTGGGGTTTAAATTCAGGTGGAGATTTAAGTCCTTCAGCGGCAGGGGCTCCAAAGGTCCCGATTCCAGCCACTGGAGTTTCCCCTGCCTGCATTCATGTGGGTGCCCAGCTCAAGCCCAGAGGCTGCAAAGTGTGGGAGCACAAGGAACAAGAAGTTAATGCAGAGCATATTCACTTTTCCTCCTTGTGAATTTACAAAGTCTGTGTCTCCAGCCCTGCATCCTGACTGCTGTGTGCCAACACGACTGAGCATCATCTCAGCCACCCAGACGGTAAACTGAGCAACTCTATTTCCAAACAGGGTTTGGTAATGTGCAATAAATCAGAAGGACACACTGAATTATCGACTGTCACGCCATAACCTTCTAACATGCAGCCTTTGGGCCGGCAGGAGTGAAAAGAAACAAACCAAGAAGGAAATGAAAGGGCAATAAGCTAAAGGAATAAGGATGCAGCTAGAGCTCTTTAAAAATTCTGCATGTCCACACTGCTTACTGCTCTGTGTGCGCTCACACAGCTGTGCTCTCACAGCAGCTTCTCACCGTTCCTGGAGGGTTCATCTTAACTGTACTTCTAGAGCAAGCATTACAACCTCTGTGCAAATTAATTCTGCGTGTTCGTGAACTACTAAATGCAAACCGTCCCATCCTGATCCTACATCTGAATCTGAGGCATCCACATGTTACTAACAAAAATCACAACATTATCATTGCGGTTTACAGACAGCAAGTATTTATCGAATTTTGATTGTACTATTCATTTCCATTAGAAAGTGAACAACTATAAATTAAAATCATATAATCTATAATGTTATGTCTTCCTCTTCTTTTACTGAAAAAGTCAGTAATTTTGGCTGAAGCGTGTGATGCAGTATCTGGACAGAAGGTATGTCACACAGGTGCTTCAGAGCCCAGCACCTGCTTACTGCTGCTCTTCATTCAACAGTCAGGGCTCACACCACCTGCTCTGTCCTGAACACCCTGAAGTATTTTTATTTTCAATCTTGCTCCTGCCAACGACTGTCATTGAGACATTGATAATAAACTACTGGCCTGTTAAAAAAGTGATTTGAATGATGTACGAACCTGAGTTGTGGTACATAAAGTGTCACCACCAAGACTCCAGCACCCACCCAAACTGTCAGCCCAGCATTGTTCGAGCTCACAGGGAGGATGGATGGGACAGTGATGCCTCTGTGCCCTTTGCTGTGAGCGAGTTGTGGATATACTTGAGAGAAAACCAAGACATTTGAGGCCTAATCATTAAAAGTAAATAAACACTGTCATATTTGAGTGCATTATTTATGGCTCAGATGCCTGCTAAGGAAACTCATTCATAAAGAAAAAAGGTATTTGTAATTCAAAGCTCTGTCTTGGCACTCAGCACTGCAAGTGCCGCGTTGCACAGAAATGCACATGCAGAATGGTCACAGATCAAAATTACCAGCGAATTAACTCCTGTTAATCAGCAGGCATGTCCTTCCTGAGGGCAAACCAACGAAGTTTCTCTTTTTCACTGTCAAAATCCCCTGCTTCACCGGGGAAAACCATGATACAATGATTCAAATACCCCCGACACAGGAAGCTAAAACTGCTCTGCTCAGAAAATAAATACAAGAGCTTTCCTGCTGAATGAAATATTACAATAAAATCTCCTTTACTAAATCTGTTCGGTGATCTAAAAGTTAAATCTAATTCAGCACAGATTGCATAAGGCTTTGTTTTCACCCACAATAAATTCTTCAGGCTGAAACATCTAGGGAGAGTTTTGCTTTTGCAACCAAGGTGAAATCTTGAAGTAGAGACACACAGAAAAATCAGCAACAGTATTTCTCGCTGACCACAGTGTTTTGCCTGCTTCTAGATCATTAAATAAATCACAAAACTCTTCTCCAACTGACAGATACCTCCCCTTCCTTCTGACTTTGTGGAATTAATGTCTCCGACAGGCAGTGCCTGTACCCTGTGGGTGGTTCCTGGCTGCTCCCTTGGCTCACCCAGCAGAGTCAGCACCCCTGGCGTGTTGGGGACCCCTTGAGCCGTGCTCTCTCTCGCCTGCAGCACCTGTCATCCCGTTTCACTCCTCGTCACTCAGCCTCCAGCGGGCAGCAGCTCTGGGGTCAGAGTTTCCCTCGAGGATGCAGCGGCAGCTTTGCCCTGGGGCAGGTGAGCAGCTGGCACCCAAAATCAACCAACAATAGGTAAGGGACCACAGGTGGGTTTGCCAAGCCTGCAGGGTGCTCTCCCATCCCACGGACCCTGACCTGAGGCAGAGAGGGCAGTTTTGGACAGAGCCATGGCATTTGCTGAGAGCTCCATCCCTTGAAAAGCCTTGTACAACACCTGCCACCTGATGTCCTCCAAGGCCATGCCAGTACCACATCAGAGCACTTCATGCTTTTTTTAAAGGTGGGCATGCACACAGAAAGTGGATTTCTGCCTGAAGGAATGACTGTGATTGCTTTATTTTTATATTTACTTGACTTTTATTTTTACTTTTCAGAATACAGTGGTTCAAAGACGTATTCAGACAATCTCTGTCAAGATTTCCCCTTTTCTGTAGAGAATTTGCACAAACAAAACTTAAAGGGTCCTGTGAGCTAAATAAAAATGAGAACATATTTTATAGATTTGTGCTTTTAATCTCCCTCATCCTCATTTGCTAAATGCTATCTCCTTTTTAAGATTATAATAATTTCTATACTGTTTCATACTAAGATTAAGATGAATTCCTGTACTATGATTATATGTATTTCTATACTAAAAAAATTACAACAGACTTTCCTGTATAGAGTTCTTGTATATATTCTTTCAGAAAATGGTTTTATAAAACTGCAGATCAGGGAAGAAGAGGATGTAAAATATACACAATTTATATGAAAATGGAAGCCCTGCACAAGGTTCTCCCTTTATCAAGTACCACATTTTGCCTGTCCTCTGCCCCTGCACAATGGGATGAATGGCGAGCAACAGCTTTGCTTTTATTTAAAGAAAAATTTTGAAAGATCATTGAGATTCACATGTATCCCTCCACCAGCATGAAAATGTAAATTTCTGAGCAGCGCTCAGGGTGAAGCCAGATTTAGGACCACTGTTCAATGTGCATTCAAACCTCCCTTCTTTCATCCCAGACAGGGAGAGGAGGGGAGGAGGGAGAAGGAGGACCAGCAGTCAAAACCTGAAATTGCCTGGAGGAACAATCTGCTCCACGGAACAAAACACCGACTGAGAATAAACAATAAACGGTTCACAAAATTTCCTTATCTGCTGTGCTGCTCTGCCAGGGACCCCGGCAGCTGATCAGGCTGCCCTGGCAAGGCAGGGGACTGCTGGGCACTGGCTGTGACCCCCCCAAAATCACACCCGTATTTTGCTCATCAGGGCTGCGATAAAACATTTTCTTGCACAAGCTCTGCCTGCCCTGCAAGGGGTTTGTGTCATCACCTTCTCCAACAGCAGAGAAGCTGCAGACCATGGACATCCACCTTTGAAAATAAAACACTAAAAATCCCAAAAGAAGAAAGCAAGTGGTCATGTCCCCTCTTCCTTCTAATTAGAAAATACATGCAGACATGTATTTTATTTATTTTACTTTATGATCAGCCCAGTGAAACAGGACACTTCAAGCTGTGGCACAATGATACGTGGCCTGAAGGGCAAATATGTTTCAAAGCTGGGCTTTAAAAATTGGATTTTGACTGCTAATTAATATAGCACATTACGGAATAGAGAACTGTAATTATGTTCTAGTGTAAGATCTCTGTGGCAAGGACTGTTTCAGACATATTTCTGAACAATATTTACCATACCAGGACACAGATTCTGCTAGTAGCAGAACAACATATTAAAATTATAAGCTTTGGAGCCCCTAAAAATCACTAGATCTGTAAGAATTTCACATTGTGACATATTATATATATATCTGAAAATTCCCACTTATGTGTGAGCAGAAGTGATTCATACATACTGTAACGTAGCCTGCTATAATGAGTTTTGTATTTTCTGCGCCCAAGTAGCCCTTTTCACAAAAGAAAAAGGAATGACAGTATGCCAGGGTAGCAGCCAAGCACTGTCCTGAAACAGAAATCAAGGCAGCCTCCCAACATCAGGTTTTGTAAAGCACAGGAATTTGGGTTTCTACGGACCAGGATGTCCTGTACACCCCTCCCTTCTAGGAAGAGGTGTTCCAAGAGCCTACAGATAAATGCGTGTGACTCTGCGTACGTTTCTGTGTCCATCTGTGCACACACACGCGTGCACAGTCACCCCACGCCGGCAGGTCACCAGACATGGGGCCTGCTGCAGACCAGCCGTGATGGAGAAGAAGCTGGTCCTCCTCGTGCTGACTGTCCCGTTCTAGCAGCTCCAGGGCCATCCCAGCAGGCACCCCTCCCTGCAGGTACCGGCTGGGAGGTGACCGGTGGCCACAGGGCTGCATCCCCCTCTGCACGCCCCAGCCCCTCGGAAGGGAACAGCATCAACCCTGGTGTGTTTTTCTTAGACATTTCTAGGGATTTCTCAACTTCTTCTTGATGAGAAAGAGATGATTTACTTAAAAACAAAACACCTGCTGTTTAATGGAATACCTGTCAATATCTCTTTAAGACAGCTTTAAAAGAGATCCATAACTCCCGCAGGGAAATCAGTCGATGGAATCGTTGACAGAAGTTCAATTTGAGACATTTTCTCATGGCAAAAAAGGGCTTTCTTGCCTCTCCCCTTCATACCTAAAATTATATATGTGCCAGTAATATGCACATTTTTTGGCAGTAGGGAAATCCTTGCAATGCTTTATTTTTAGCAACCTTTATCTGCTGTTTTTGAAAAGCATCACAAAATCCAACAAACAATACTCAACCCATTCTGAAATTAATTACAGTGTAAGCAATTGACTGAAGCAAAGGCAGAGTTGGCCAGAAGCATAGGAGAGTTCAAATAGGAAAAGAAACTCACACACCTCTGAGCAGCCCTGCAAAAGTGGGGAAAAGAAATCCAGGAGCTGTAAAAGTAACTTTAAGCAAACTTCAGCAACTATGACCCATGGGGGAAGACTTAACCATCACTGCCAGAGAGGAAATGTCGGGTGGTTGGGGTAGGACTGGAGCTCTAATCCTCCAGCAGCGTATCTCCTGGCGGGGCCCTGCAGCTGGGCTGGGGTGGCCACTCCAGGGGACACCACAGGCCATGGAGTGCAACACACACGAATCAGGAGCACCTAACCACATAGAGATGTGTATTTTTGGTGCTGAAGCAGACATTAATAAATACAGAAATCACGCCGGTGTCAGTGCATCCTGCCGCTCTATCGGGGGTCAGGTCCCTGAGAGCACATTCTGGCCCTGTACCTCATTTCTGTGCTGGACAACCTCTCCAGTGACCCATCCTGCACCCTCCTGCACATGTGTGCCCTTCTGCGTCTCCTTCAGCTCCATTCATTCCAGCAGATCTGTGTCAGTAAAATGCCTCATGCACCAAATGGGAATAAAAAAGTGCGGTGAAAAAAGAAAAAGACAATTCTGTAAATCATATTTTTGTGGAATATATGTATCACCAAACTGCTGAAATGCAGGGGCACATACTAAACATGAACACGTAGGGTGCCCTCTCCATTATATAAGTACGCATAATTTCCTGTCTGTTTTCTGTCTGTGCTGTAACACTGCTTCCTTCAGCACTGGCCACTGCTGGCCATGTTAATTCACAAAACTCAGCGGCTCATGATTTTCAAAGCTTAGCGCAACATTTGCAGAACAAAGTAGGTTTTTCTCTCTTTTTGGTGGGTACAAGTATGGGGACCACAGGAACAGTTAAATTCATGGCATGGTTGGTCTACCACACAGTCGGGGGAATTCTTTAAATAGAGCCTGTCACTCTCTTTGCCCATCAATGGGATTTCCTTCTCGAACTGCTGATTCGTTCAGGTACACAACAGAGGAAATTTCAGTTAACCTTTGTTTCACCCCGGGGAAAAATCTGTCTGAAAAGTATAAAGTGAATAGATTAAAAAAAAAGAAAAAAAAAGAAAAAAAGAAAGAAAAGCTGCAGGGTTATTCTTCCTAGTGTTCACAACAGTCAAAGTTAAACAGAGAAAAGGAGGCAAACATGAACATTTTATTCCCACCAGAGAATAAGGTATAATATATGATTTAGAAATTCCATTGTCTATACTGTGATTTCTAATTTAGAAAAGGAAAGGCTGAACACAAATCTATTGTTCTCATTGGGTGCATCAAGATTTCACTTTTTGACTGTTTTCTATATGACTGAAAAGGGAATAATACTTTACTTTGAAGAGAAACCCTTTTTATCTATTTGATTGAGTTGTTTGCAATACCTTTTAGATTCCAGCAATCCTTGGTGAAGAGAAAAATAATAAATACTAACTCAGAATTACATGTGAGAAAATGAAAACAGGGATAAAACCAAAAGTACAGTAATAAAATAAAGGGAAATTTCAGGAGACATTACTGCCAAAAAAGGTCTTAGACTGGTCTAAGTTGTTCATAAAACTCCCCATTTTGAGATACAATTATAATTTCAAAACAGGAATAATAATTTTCATTTTCTAGTGTCATTCATCTGACAACATGTCTGCAGCATTTGCTGTCATAACCCACTGAAAGTTACTGCAGACCTGTGCCCAGCAAGTCACCACAGGACAGACAGATGGACATGGAGCTGGGGAGCACGGCCAGAGCCTGGGTGTGCAGGGCCATGAGGTCTGTGCAGCTTGAGCTCCAGTGGAAGAGATATTCTGAAACGCCTTATGGGATCAATAGGTTGCCAAGAATTGATTCGGTGTCACCGCGACTATTTCTGTGTTTATGTGATTGTGGTTTTGTCAGTGGCCGCACAACCCTTCACCGGGGCAGGTCATGGAGGAAGCCAGGGGCTGTGGCGGCTCTACAGCCATGGAAACCTTCACCTCTTAATCAGCTCTTGGAGAGGGGTGTTTGTCACAGTCACCCATGTCAGCTGGTGGAGCCTGCCAGCCGAACCCGAGCACAGGCACTGCTTTGGGGACTGGCATGGATCCCTGCATGGTCGGGTAAATGGTGCTTGGTTAGCTGCTCACGCACGAGCCTGAGGAACACCCTTGCTTCACTCACCGTTCACACAAGATCAACAGCTGTGTCTTGGGAGTTTACTTTGGCAACATATCACATATCTTTTCACCAATACAAAATGGATGAAACATAAATATAAATAAAAAAGAGACAACAAAGTCCACAGAACTTTGCTGTGCTAAGGCTGTGGTGTCTGATCTGCCAAAGTCCCTGTGGCTAAAAGAAACCACGTAATGTACGTGCCAACAATGTGACGTGTCTCCCTGCAATGAATTCCAGATTTAAAGCTTCTTGGAAATTAATTGCTTCTTGGAAATTCAATGCTTCAGTTGAATTGCAAACCTAAAACCATTCACCAGTAGCTGCATCCTGGAGAAACAGCACAGCTCTCTTGATGCTGCCATAAACAACAGAATAGGGAAATAATCCTTCAGTTGGAATAATACTGACATAGATAAATATCTGAAATTTGTCAAGCTTAATTGGGGATCTTAACTCTTAACTTGTTCTCTGAAATTCCCAAAATCTTTAACCCAGGAAAAAAACCCAACACATTTCAATGCAGGCTAAGTGCCAGTCTTTGGGTATGGGCCAGAATTTTGGTTCAACTTTCTTTCATGCTGATAAACGGCCCATTGGGCAAAGGCAAACTACATCATCCCAGCTCTGGTGATTCCTTCCCACCCTCAAACTCAGACCAGGCTCCCACAAACAGCTCTTGGAGCATGAGGAGGACCACCACAGTGTTCCTGGGAGGAGACAGACCCAAAACAGCTCTGAAGGTGGCAGTTCTCAGCACTTTCACCTTTTTCTGGGAGGACTCAAATGAGCTTCAGACAAAAGGACTCTCAAAGAATCTGGTCAAAGTCAGGATGCAGGAAATTGCGTTACTCTGAGAGCAGAACTGCAATTTGAGCTGACGCCAATATGGAGATGTGGAGTGGGTGACATTCCTAGATCTCCATTTTGATCCTCCTGATGATCACAGCAAAGATGGAATAGGAATCATAAGCAGGATGTTCCTCAAAAATATTCACACTGAACAGAATACTTCTACAATTTGGGTAATAGAAATTAACATCACCTCATAGATTTGCTATCAGTCTGTTTGAAGAAATCTCCCCGTCTGCCATGCACCCTGGGTGCCCCTCCACATTAAATCTTCTTCCAGCCTGAGCTTTCCAAGAAAAGGGAGGAGCGATGGGTGACCACGGCACTCCCAACAGTGACGGAAACAAGACGCTGATGCAGCTGAGGATACGCAACAGCAGAGCTGCTCCATGAGGAGAAGCGTCCAGTGTAAGCACTCTGCTCTACTTCGGTCTTCCTGGGCTTTTATGACCTTACCACCACACACAGATCCTTCAGTCCATGCCTGAAACTCGTTCTACAGCAGGAAGAGTTTGGAAGATCTTTGTAATGCCTTGGTCATGGCTTGAAAAGCATGTGCCAAGATGGTGCCGTTGGTCTTCCAAGAGTCACTACCGTGAAAACTGTGGTGGGTCCTGCACATACAGTGCTCTGCCCTCAAACTGCCGTGAAGGACTGCAGATATTTGGAATACAAAAGCACCAAACGGCACTAGCATCTGGTACCTGAAGGCCATACATCTTGAGACTGGTGTTATGTTGGGCTCTGTGGGGTAGAGATTGGGACGCAGCAAAGAATGAGAAAGTACACAGTAACCTTTTCCATTGCAGTCCTAATTTTTTGATGTTACTTTTTTCATGTGAAACATGAAAAACATGAACACCCTTTTGTTTGGAACAGAAAACAACTGGTATGGACATCTTCGTAAAATCAGTTTTCTGCTCGCAATTAAAAAGAGTCTTCCAGAAACATGTCATTCTGTACTTAGAGGCACAATTTCGAGGTGATGAAAAATGAAGTGGCCTTGCCAAAGAGCTGCTAAATCTCACTGTCTACAAGAGCTCTGTCTTTGCAACAAGGACCACAGCAGAAAAGATGCCACTCTCTTTCCTTCTCTGTCCAAAGAAAAATGGGGAAAAGGAAGTGTTCTCTCTATAATCAGAAAATAACAATTCTCAATGAGAGAATTCAGTTTTTGCTTGTTTAAGAAGTTTTCTGTGCTGCAAAGAGATAAAATGAATCTGAGACCCCAATTTCATCTGTTTCCCATGTATACTGGCGCAGCAGTCCCAACAGCGGGGTGCAGACACCCTAGGAGGGGGAAGGGCATTCCACTGCAGCATGGAAAGAAAATTTTTTTTTTTACCATTAATAAATAAAATAAAACAGATTTTTAAAATAGTGTATACTTGATCTTTCTCTCCTTCTTTTTAACTTTTTATTTTGTGCAGGCAGTGTAACCACAATTGACACTTCAATGGTAGGGAAAAAAGCATCTCCTACTATGCTAAAGACATATTTATTTATACTTTGAGCACTTGTCTCGTGTGGTTTTGGCTTCCTTTTTGTTTCTTCATTAGGTGTTTTGTTTTTTCTTTTTCTTTTCCCTTAAACAGATACCACTGTAATAGGAAAATCCTTCTTACTGCTACAAAAAAGCAACTCATATTATAAGTATGCTGTTGTAATGAACAAAACTTTCTTCCACAGCTACTAAATTTAGGTTCTCTAACAATATGAGCTTTTCATACACCTGAGGAGCTTGGTCACTGAAGCTCTTGCCCAGGTCTGCCAGGCAGGAGGCCATGAGGGAAGTGATGAGCACTACACCAACCCCAGTGGGTGCTGCTCAAGTGTTTTCACAGCCTGTAATGTGCCCGAGGCACAGAACAGAACACAAGGACTAGGAGACCTCACAAATCTAAACTTGATTTTAAGCATTTGAATTCTGAGAATTTAACAAACCTTTACTGAAAATGAATCGGACAACAGCAGTCCTGACTAGTTAAGTTGCATATAATTAGTTTTAAAACAGCACTGACAACATTTAATATCGCCTGTTCCTGACATCAGTATAAATGGAAGGCATATTACATGTTAGCTCTTCCTACCTAAATTCAAAAACTGCAAGTCTCAACTTTTTGCTCTTCTACTAGGAAACTGTGCAGCACTTCATAATTATATTTTTTTCATTTAATTTATAACATTTTGCTTGATGAAAGATTTTTTTTTTGTTTGTTTCAATGTTGATTTTTTAAAAGTAGTATTCTTTAAAATATGCAGTTATTCAATTCAGGCCAATTATTTCACATATTAAAAAAATATTTATATTAATCCAAGAAAGCTGATGCACATCAAAAGTTCTGGTTTAAGTCATTCCTTTCTGATAAAGACTCAATCATCTGAAGGGTTTTGTCTGTGAAAGTCCTCAGGTGAAAGTCCCCTATGCATAAGTTCTACTATGCAACTGACTAAATACACTTTCTATATTACAAGTCTGGGCAACAACTCCTGAAATCTTTGATTCAGGTTTTCCCCCTCTATCTGGACAAGAGGAAGAGATGCCTGAATCCATGACTGAAGGGCTGGTCGCAAAGTGGACCCTGCCTCTACCTAGCAACACTGGGAAAAAAACAACCAGACCTATCACTGAAAAAAATCACCAAGGCTTCATTTAAAATGTGCAATCAACCACATTTCCTGAGCAGGGTGGTAGCTCGTCAGTCCTTCAAAAACAAATAATGCAGACACTCTAACTCCCACCATATTTCACTGGGCTGTGGGCAGGGAGGAAGGAGACAAGAAAAGCAATGGAACATCAGATCAGTGATCCGAGCCTGTGTCCAGGGCACAGGAACCACCAGAGTTCACGACGATCAGTCCTGCTCCTAAAGTCTTGATGAGCTGGGAAGGGGGAACACACGGTTAATATTAGGAGAGACACTCCTAATGAGAGCTGGCACCATTTCACACTGAACATCAGAAAAGACTCCTGAGGCTAAGGAGGAGGAGACAGAGATCACCCTGTGCCCACCCTCCCGCTGACAGCCAGGCCCTGCCTGTGGATGAGAGAGGGACCAGTGTGCGGGGGGTGCCACTGTGGTGGCCCCACTGGTGCTCCCAGAGGTTGTCCAAAGACAAGTCCTGTCCTGCTTGGTGTGTCTCCACCATGGGGTGACACTCACGCTGGGCTGATGCCATCCGAACACTGCTACCAGACCCTGCACCAGTATCGGTGGCCTGATGTTGCTTCACCTGAGCCTAAAAAAAGCCACATCTGCTGGAAGCCCTGCCTGTGGCAGGGCTGGCCCAGCACTGGCCATGTCAGTGAGGAACAGCATGTCAGCCTGTGCCTCACAGGAATGCGGCAGCACAGAGATGAGCGTGCGGTAAAGCCACCAGAACACCTGGTTTTGGCAGCCATGAGCTGTCACAAGGTCTGGCCATGAAGCCAAGTGCATGTGGTTTAGGAAAAATAATCTAAATCTTGATTGCCAATTAAAAACCAATAAAGAAATGCTGGGATACACAAGTTTGCCTCTCCTTTTGCCATTAGTTAGTGATTCAGATGATCCAGTATGACTGAAATCAGACATATATTTTGCATATACTACACAAGGCTGAAAATCAGATATTAATTTTCAAAAAAATGTAGAAAGTACATTTGAGATGCATCATTTCTACATTTGTTTTTATTTACTCCTGTGTTCATATAAGATCAACAAGCTCGATTATGTACTAGGAAAAATGTGATTACATTTTTATTATTTTTAACAGAGGTGCAAACGGAAGCATAAGGGAAAGATAATCAGCAAATTGTTACCCAGCAGATCTTCAAATGGTGTTAAAAAATGAAAATAAGATAATGAAAGTAAAAAGCCACCCACTCAATATAAATGCAGGCAAATAAACACACTATTTAAAGCAAACTGATTACATCACTGACCAGCAACATTAAAAATCTGGAAAACAAGTAGGCCAACTACTTAATCTGAGAAAGGAATGCACAGCTAGCCTCCCTCTTTTGGAAATATGAAGAATGATAAATTCACTGGTTGCCTGAAAAGAACATATCTCAGGAGCTGTAGAAACAGTGATTTCCTTTTTTGCCATTGTCTCTGACAACGCGCTGTTTGAATTACACACCTGCCTCCAGCCTTCATTATTTCTGTTTCATTATAATGAAGATTATACTTCTGACTTCCAAGGCTGCTCGCTTTGACAAAGCCCTGCAAAACCTCCCTTCCCTTTTCAATCTCACAGTGCCATAACAAAAACCACAAACAATTCTACCACGAATAGGGTGTTTTACCCATAGCACCCCACCCTACCACCACACAAAAAAGGAGTGGTGTGGAGAACCCAGGTGCCATCACCGCAGGTGCCACCACTGTCACTGATATCAACAGGAATGCTTAGATTGGAATATCTCAGTGACCTAAGCAGGGAACAAACAACTGGAGAATATGAACTGCTTAATCATAGACAACATTTGTACTGGTAACAATGTCCAGAAGTGCTGAAATATCCAAAATGGCCACTTTTTAACTCAAATCTCCAAATTTTTAATGAAATCTATATGAAACTTTCATTTAATTCCCCATCACTTTGAATTGTATGATAACGTGTGTGGGGGCTCCCCCCGTGATCGACATCGCATGAACGCCAGCACTGCAGAGCTGCCACGTGGCCCTGTGGCGGGCGGCGCTCCCGTGGTTGCTGATGGGGACAAAACGCCAATGGTACGGCACAGGCTGGGCTGTGACACCCTCCGGCCCGGCTGCAAGGCCCCCATGGCACCTGGTGACGGTGGCCGTGCCCTGGGTGTGCAGGCGCTGGCTGATGGCACTGATGGCTCCGTGCTGGGCACCAAGCGGCACAGCTGGCTCTGCGCTGGTCAGTACAGCTGGCTCTGACCTGGATGGCGGGCAGCACAGCTGCTTCTGCACTGGGCTCTGGACAGCACAGCTGGCTCAGCACCATATGTTGAGTAGCACAGCTGGTTCTGCACTGGACGCTGGGTGGCACAGCTGGCTCCATGTCTGCCCCTTCCAGACCTTTCCCGAGGTATGAGGTGCTCTGGACTGCACCCAGGGCTGCTCTGTGCTCCCACTGCTGCTGCTGGCACATGCTGAGGGACGGCTGCTGGGCACTGGTGAATTTTTGTTCTGATCTTCTTGCGCTTGTACTCAGGGCTTGTGCTTGCATTTGCACTTTCATACAGCATTTCACCTGAGTCACAATCTCCAGCACCTATGGCTTCAACAAAAAATCAATAGGGCTGCTGATTAAAAAGAAAAGCAGCATTCAACTATTTTGTCAGGAACACATTTTACCCGCTGTGATGCGTCACTTGGTTAGACCAAAGAAAGTACCGTGGCAAACCCCCAGGGTTCTTCTGGGCACAGTTTCCAAAGCTTTCACACATGCCTGCAGTCTTTATTCATGTTGAATTACATAAGCTCCTTTTTTCCCCCCTTCTTTTTCTTTTTTTAAAAAATCAGCTATTCATGCACTCAGACAAATGTTAAAAAATTAAGTTTCTGTAAACACAGTGTTATCTTAATAAGTTCAAATATTATTAGACTGTTCCCCAGGGGAAGAAAAGCAATATGTTCTAAAGCAAGTGGCTGTATATTTTGCAGAAAGTGGCTACTCTGAAATTAAGAAATGCAAATGATTCTACAGTTTATGTGCCTCAAAGTAAAAATACTGATATTAAATTTAAAAAAGGTAGCATGAGACATTGCTGCTTACGCCAGAGCATCGGGAGGATGCCAAGGGACCCAGAGCAATCCCGGGTCTGGGGTTTTCAATGGCACAGACTAGTGATCACAGGATGCTGGTGATACTCTCCAGTTACCCCTGGCAACCCTTCTCAACTGTAACGATGCTGCCCCACAATAGCTTTCACTGGGCAGCTTTCTCTTCACTTAGCTGAATGCTCTGGGACCATCTGTGTCGGAAAGCATAAAAGGCCAGCCTGCCTGTGGGCCCGTCACTCTGAACACCACCTCTCTGACCCCGATTAAATACAACTTTCAATCCCTTTTGTCCTCCCTGTTGACTTCTCCTATTAAGGGAGCCCTTTGACAAAGAAAGCGGAAGAGTGGACTAAGTGCCCCCAAGAAAGGTGATGTCTGATACTGCTCAACACAAGGATTAGCAAGCCAATACATAACAAAAGCAAGTTTGGGGGAGGGGTAAAGAGGAAAAGAAAAAAATGGTTTTATACAGGTCTTTGACTAATTCAGTAGGTACACAGTTCAACAAATAGCTATACAAGAGGCCTGCTCCCAAAGAAACAACTACCAGGGAACAATAAATCGAGGAGATACCTTTCAGCATGGCGACACAAGGCCATGACATTGACAGGAGCAGTGGATGTGTCATTTGCTACCTATGGGGTTTTAAACTGAAATTTTGTGGTGGGGAGAGGTGCCAAGAACACTCAAGAAGTTACTTTAAGGACAAGCCTCTTCCTACAGAAAGGACTTGAAAAATCTCCTAACTTGGGTCATTCGAGGTAACTATGACAGTGGGAGACAAAAACATGAACAAGAGCAACAGTGGCTGGAGAAAACCTAAATACTTGCACTTCAGAGCTGACTGTTTCCAAAGGCACGTACTAAAAACTATCTGCTCTTTGGAATATGCAAAATTTCTTTGCCAAAAAGAATAAATAAAAATTTGCCATGCAGGCGCCATGGGGTATCCTAACACAACTCAGCCTCTGACCCTGATATTAACAGTCAGCAGTGGGGAGTGCCCAAGCGGATCCCAGAGTGCAGAGGCATGGGGGACAGGAGCAGCAAGAAGAGCAGAGTGCCCACTGCAGCCCTCATTCGTGCCTGACCTCTGCAGAGGGCACCAGGTACAAGGATGGATGGACAGGACAATAGGAATCTTGCTGTGCCCCCCAGAGACAGAGAACAACACACCCCAGGGGTATTTGTCCAAGGCGTGCAGCAGTGGCAATGATGTGATCATCACAAAGAAAAGTCAGGAAGCACCTGGGTGCAGAAGATATCTCCACTGAAAAACCTGAGCCAAAGAGAAGGTACTTCTGAAGAGCCAAGCAGCAGGAGGGATGACTGCAGATTCTATTCCATGAAAAGAAGATATTGAAACAGTAGACGTGACCAGAAGAGAAAAACAATAAATAGAAATCCATACATAAAGCAAATCTTAATAGAACCCCAATGAGTCGGGGGTGTTTTTAACTCCAGCAGTAATTAGGCCAGGGATGCAAGCAGATGAGGTTGCCCTTGTGCCAAAAAAAAGGCAAATCTACCCAGGCTTCTTGCTTAGAATATGTTCACTGTACCAGCATAGCACACAATCCCATTCCTAAATAAAGGTTGAAATTGTGCTTGCGTTAGGGAAGAGCTGTATGAGACCCAGTGGATGACCAACGGTGCTGACCATCACCTAGCAGGCAGTGCCTGTAGCTCCAGAGATGGCTCTGGACCCCTCCAGGACAGGCTCTGCAATCCTCCTCAGCCATCAGGCTTTTACTGACAGCTTTATTACCATTAACTATCTGCCTTTCACATATTCTTTTGAAATTTAATGTTTTATTTGGCACAGTCAATTTAGACTACAGATGCATTTCCTTCTTCCTCTTTTTGTCTTTTTTTGAAAGGGGGGCAAAAGACATCAGTGAAGTTCCCAAATAGGTGCCACTGAAAATTAGTATTTCTCTATGCACTCTGGAAAGTAATAGATGGGAACCTGTTTCTAATAGTTTTACTTTCTGTGTTATCTGGAGAAAAACAGATTCATACATACAAAGTGGACTGTTTCAGAAGATAGTGCTGTGAAAAATGAAAGGCTGTTCCAAAGTAAAAAGTGATTATTTCAGAAGAAATGAGAAGCTCCAATGTCAACCCTACTGCCTGAATCAGCAAAAAATCAAAGCTTTGCATAGAATAGGAAATTGGAGATTTTCCTTAAATTTACATTTCTTTCTGCTGAGCACATTTTTGCTTCAACATGAAAGAACTTCTTAGAGACACTCCTAGTTTCAGACATTGCTTTTTGCTACGGTGTTGTAAAATGCTGCTGCCTGGGACTAGAATTCCATTAGTACAATTGGAAGAATTTATATATGAATGCTAGATATGAGCCACAACAGCAATGGATAACATCATCTAAATGAAAATTTTTTTCTTAAATGAGATCTCCTCAGTCATATTGACAATTGTCCAACAGAAAACCCAAAGCCAAATAAACTAAAAAATAAAAATTGCAGTTTCTGCTGGCAGAATCCATCAGAAACATTGGCAAAATATTTCCATATATTTCTCTGATATTCAGTGCACTACTACAATAAATCAGGAAAAACTTACTCTAGAAATGTCATCATAAAGTGCTGTACTGTTACTAAAACCTAAGTGATACGTAACAATTGCATTCTATATGTGTGCCATCATAATTACACAAGCAAAAAAATATAGTTTTGATATTACAATGTACCTAAAAGAGGTTTTTTCTCAAGACTATCCTCACAATCCTAAGCATCAAAAAAACTCAATTGTAAAATGTAAAACTGACTCTGTAAGACACACAATTTTCAAAAACAAAGTTCAAAAACTGAGGCAACCTCAGCCAGTATTATGAATCTAATCTTTTGAAAAGAAAACCTTTTCTTACAGAAATTGTTTTTTTTTCTGATAATAATTCCTGAATTATCTGCTGGGCTTCTGGAAAACACGGCAGATGACATGGGACATTGCCATAGGAGCTAGCTGGCTTCTAAATCATATGGGACTGCCGCAGCTTGTCAGCCACCGCTCCCTTGCATGAACAAACCCGGCAATCCTTCAGGACAGAGAATATGCTCACATTACACTTTCTTGAATAGATAAATAATTTACAGAAAATACCATTGTATGAACTGCTGATTCATCCACAGCAACAAATACCCACAGTGGAATCTTAAACTACAGGCGTGAAACCTCCTAGGTTTGCCAAGACCTCGCAAAAACTCAATGAATAACCATTTTACAACTCAATCAAGATTAATCGGCTCTGAATTTCCTTCTTTACTTTGGCACCATGTATTGTTAATTGCGTATGATGATCTCCAGATCATGGCCTAGGATCTTGCATTGCTACCAGACCGCAGGCCACCAGTGTCTGCAAAGCAGATGGACAATCCAAAAAGAAAGTCACAGGCAAAGAGCAAAGACGTTAGTGCAAGAGATGAGTGGAAGGAACGTGTGCAAAATTGTCAGAACTATGAAAAATACTGTAGCACCAGAGGTGCTAAAAACATTGTCTCTAATTGTTGCCATCAGAAGTGCCATGCATCTTTTTGGATGTAATTTGTATCCAAACAACATGAACTCAAATAATATAAAAACTCAAATAATATAAAATACAAGTACCACATTAGGGTTTCCAGAACCTCCTCAGGAAGGTTTGGGTGAGTGGGAGGTGAAGTGGCAGATTTAGTGGCACAGGACAGACTCTGGCAGAGAAGCAATGTCACCAGCTCTGTGGTGGCTGCATGGCCACCTCTGGGAGTGCCTCTCTGGCTGTGAAGGACACTGTGGCAGGACCACCAACCCCCTTGCAGCCTCTTGTGCCATGAAATTCCAGTCGGCCACACCATGGTGAGCAGGGCTGGGCAAGGAGCATTGTGAGGGGCTTGGAGAGACAGAAAATACTGGAATTGCTGCAAATGAAGGGAGCTCACTGAAGCCTGTATGTAAACACTGAATTTGGTATTCAATTCAATAACTGAATACCTAACTACTTTCTCCAAAGGCAGAGGAGGATGAGTAGCTTGGGGAAGAGAGAGCAGCACTGACCTTGTGTCACACAAGGGGACACATTCACCCCTGAGGTCTCCTGCAGCACCGGTAGCAGGAGCAGAGCTTCACTCTACCATGAATGAAGCCACAGCAAAACATCACCAGCACACAGCCGAGCTTGGTCGAGGCAAAATGACACTGCTTCATGAATAGGCATGGGAAAGAAACCAAAAACCAACCCCAAAGCCCAGCTACTCCTTCAGCCAATGATATTTGAACCTAGTGAGTGGATTTCCCTCCAGCTTCTTGTCTTCCAGCCTCAGAAACTCCAAGTACGCTGTCCTGACCCATTCAGCTGAGCTGATTTGTCACGTCCTGCCTCAGAACGAACTCACCCAGGGCCAAGCCACAAACTGTGTCTCACAGAATGGCCATGGCACTGGGAAAACCGTGAGGAGATCGAGAACAGCAGAGGCTTCGTTGCACAGAACGCATTCCAGTGTGGCTGCCAGTGCACCAGGGCTAGCCAACAACAGACACAAAAGATACTTTCATGGATGAAAACTTTTGATTACGTTTTCATACCCTTTAGTTCTCTGCACAAGAAGGATATCTGACAGGAATTTGCTTCCATGACACACGTGTCATATCAGGAGGGAGATGGACAGAAGCATTACCTGTGGTCTGGCTGGAGACAACGGTGGATGGAGCAGGACAGCCTGAACAATGACATGCAGAACTCATACTCAGTATGAATTTCCATCCACCTTTTTTAAAGGTAAGGCTGCACTGCTCAAGCCTCCCAGCAAGAACCAGAGGTGCCACTTGTGCCATCAGTCACAAAACCTCTGACCCTGGCACTTTACAGCTGTCGGTGTTTGCTGCCGTGTCCTCACAGCAGATTTATCTCTGTGCCCTTTATTCCCACTTACTCTTATCATGACACGCGCTGGAAGGAAAAACACTTGTGTTACACAATTCAGACACCTTAAACTTTTCTCTCAACTGTTACTGAAACATATCACTTCCATTCAGGCTTAGACAAGGAGCTTCAGTATGGGGTGAGGTGTGTCTTTTGTCAGCACCCTGTCTGCTCCCTGTGGCCTCGTAAACAAGCTGCTTTCTTTAGAAATACAGCAGACCTCCAATTTAAATTTATGGAAAGGCTGAACCAGAGGAGCCCACACTCAAATAATTTTAATAACCTATTAAGTTGCGACTTCAGATTCATTTTATAACTGTGTTCCTCAGGGAACAGCACTATCAGGATAAAGATAGAGTTTTTTTTCTTTTAAAGATAAATAGCATCATTAATCTGCAACATTTCTTTTCTATTATCTTTCAAAATGAGGAGTTATTTTGTTCTGATCTTGAGGTAATTAGCCTTCATTCACTAGCCAGAAAATGTCTGTGTTCTGAAAATTAAAAATGTGTCATTAAGTGGAATTTACCATAATGTCATTTATCTTTATATAGTTCATCAGTGACAGCAATGGGCCTGGGAATCCATCAGCTTTTACTGAGGAAGCATTAAAACAAATTGAAAAACAGAATAATCCCAGGCACTCTTTAACACAGTCAAAGCCATTTGGGTAATTAAATAGTGGTATTTAAAGTTTTAATTTAGATTTTCCTCTCTGTTCATCAGCAGTCAAATGAGATGTTCATATTCATAACTGTTTGTAATAAAGGGTTTCATAAAGCAAACAGAATATCAATGCTGTTAAAATTAAAGAGAACACAGAGAAACCTTTGAAGTACAAACAGGGAAGTTCATTCCTGCTGTACCTCATTTTCTAGGGTTACATTGGGAATAAACCCTTGCTGTACCTGGCTCACCCTTCACACCAACAATGCCCAAATCCTGTGATGTCTGTGCTCCTCGGGGTCACAGCTGCCTTCTTCCACATTCCTTGTCTTTGGGCATTTTGTGACTCAGGAAAGCCAGCTTCCACAGTTTGCCTCCCATTTCCATTGTTTTCAAAATGTTTGCATATTAATCTCAAACATCTTTTATCTTGTATATTCAGCTCTGGAGAGTGGATTGTTCTGTTGTGTTCCTACAGTTACTGCGATGAGACGATGTGTGCCTGGGAAACCCGTATGCGGTATAAATAATGCTAAAAATAATTATTTAGGAATGCAAACAGAATGTATAAAAGCTTTCTACCACTGCTCTTGCTAGGTAATATTAGGCCCTCCATCAGATTCTGCCAAAATTAAATTAGAGAGAAAAAATTAAGCAGTTCTTTATGGAACAATTTCAACCGAAATAAGTCTGAATAATGACATATTCAGTACATGTACATCCTTACCAAAACTCTGTTGTCTGGGATGCACTTATTTAAAAAAGGGAAAAAGATGCACCTATGCTCACTTCTGAGTGCAGCTGGACCTCCATTAGACTAAAACTGTTGATAATTTACCGTACAATTTTTGTTCTCTTGTTTAATGCGGCAAAAAATGCGACAGGATTTTAATGTGTTTTTAAATGAAAAGTCTAATAACTTTTGTTTGCTTTTTTTAAAGTAAAGCATAACCTCCCACAAATTATAACTCCATTTGCAAGGTTACAGGGACTTAGACAGACATCTTCCACAGAACCATCTGAGATGTTCTATTTTTTGCTTCCAGAGAAGCAGGGTATATATTAGGCAATAAAAGAGGCTCTTATATAGCACCAGAAAGAGCCATCAGGAACCTGAGTGCCTTTGTAATTTTTCAGGTATGGAGTGCAACAACTCAGCACAGGATAAATCACGTACAACGTGAAAGCAGCACAAGCTTTACATCTCAGTAAATGACAAGATACTGATGATAAAACTGATGATAATCTGTTTCTATGAACAGTATTCCAGCAATATTTATGGGGTTTTATTTATTTTTTTGTTTTGTTTGTTTGTTTTCAAATATATTTTTATTTTATTTTATTTTATTTTGAAATTTAATAGACACTTTTGAGCCTGTGCTATGCCTCAACCTCTACTGAAGCATGGTCATAACTGCTGTGGAGATCAAAATGAACCCTAGAGGTGACAAGATCAAGTCATACATGAACACAACCTGCACTACCTGACAGGATTAACTGATTAGGACTGCTTTTTAAAATTAAAATTGGGTCATCAAAAGTCTAACACGGATGATTTTTAAAGGCATATGTGGAAGGAAGTAGACAAGAGGGTTCAAAAGTATGCCTGCTACGTAGTACCAAAGTAATTTAATAAAGAAGTGCCAGGAGATATTCCCTGTCAGTGGGCAGAAACGCCTCTGCCTGCCAGGGCAAGCTGGAAAGGAGCAGAGCCTGTCTGTCCTACACCTGCCAGGACAGTCAACCAGGACACTTTTACTGCAAAAATTGAGGAATCTGAGCATTTCCAACACCCCCAGCAAAGCAGCATCTGTAGCGTTACCCAGGTGAGCTAACGGTGACTGGCAGCACAGTCAAAACAAATGCAAAAATGTTCTTTAAAACGGTCTTTATACCGCAATTCTCAGCGGCAAAATACAACTGGCAGGTTTGAGTGTGCCCCTTGCCCCCCAAACCACCAGCTATCTATTGGGGCAGCAAAAATAGCTCAGCTTTCGGTAATGTGAACTCTATTCTTGTAATGTTTAACTTCACTTCCTGTGTCTTTGTGTTGCTCAAGGAAGTGAAACTCATGCATTACATGTTTGTATTATTCTCCCTTATAGCAGACTTGCAGACAATGTCTGCAATGGTCTGGAGCGATAAGAGCTGCCTCCAGGACACGGATTCTCCTGGGGATTAGGCAGCACCATCTGGGGTCTAGCGTTGATCTGCTGCAGCTGCAGCCTAAACAGGGTAAAAATGGGTGCTGGTCCTGGAGTGTTTAACAACTTGCTGCAACTCAGTTTCAATTACAGGTTGCTGTCTTTTGAGAAAAAAAGGGAGAATAAATAACAGCGACTCCCCCTCTTGTGAGAGAAGTGTCAGGGGAAGCTCGCTGCAGCTCTGTGACCCCTCTGCCCCAAAGAAAGCCCCATGTAATGAGGGACATGGTGAGTTGGTGTGGTGCAAAATCTTCAGAAAAAACACGACATGGCCAGCAGAACTGGCGCTTTCAGTGCACTTGCCTCTCGGCATTTGCTGAAAAAGAAAACATCCAAGTGTCTAAAATGGGTAAAACAAATGGTTTGAGGGGCTGCAAGTTTAGGTACCCCAAATGTAGTGTTTTCCCTGCAAGTAAGGACTCAAAGGTAGTGCCAAAGGCACCTAACTCGAAGCATATGACAGTCCTGTAAAGATTTGTTTTTTGGCACCAAGAAGGAATGAGGGAGCTGGCAAAGCATGAGTACATAGGTTGTCTGCTGTGTTGGCCAAGAGAGCCCTCTCTAGAGATTTTTGTTACTTTTTTCTTTACCCACTCTTTTCTTCCCTCACTGACACTGCTGCAGCTGCACCTTGCTTCCTAATTATACTAAGCAAACCGCATGGCACTGCCTAAAAACAATAAATCTCATTAAAACAATTAAAATAATTTTTTTTAGGAAGTACTTCTGATGAAGAAGCTATTAAAAAGACATGGAACAAAACAATGAGCAGGAAGAAGGAAAAATTTTGGTGTGATCTCCAGGCATGCCTTTCAAAATTGATACTTCAGCAATGCTAAGATGGGTTTGAACTTGGGCCAGAAGTATCCATTACTGATGTTTTCCTGAACCCGGCTGCAAATCTTCACCATGTCTTATACTGAGGACTGTAAAGCCACCAAGAGAAATTGGCCAAAGCCAGGACATGCCCAATCAGCAGAGAATAATTAAATACCCATCGTGATGCCGGAACCAAACATGCAACCACCCCATGAATGTCCTAAGCAGAAGCCAGATATTTCCTGACGAGACATTTTAGGGGTGGCCCTGAACACTCCAGCACTGCTGAGGAGGTGTGGGGTGCTCCAGGGACAGATGCTCAGCCCTGCCCAGTCCATGCCAGGACACAGGTACTAGGAAATTTCTACATCCATATTAAACTTCTAAATAAAGCCAGGTCCAACTACAAGACTGATTTTAGACCTTTTTGTTCTTTTTTTAAAAATTAAAACAAGCTATGGATTTTTGACATTACAGATGCCGAGCAGAGCATCCCACCTACCTTCTTCCTACCCAAAGTATAGGTACCATGTGTTGTCCAGGAAATGTGACTGAAGAAAGGGTGACCGAAGGAAGAACCGACCTGGACCTCTTCCCAAGGGGCCCCAGGGCCACGATCGAATGCAAAGCACACAGGGCAGGACGGAACACTCCAGCAGCTCCCGAGCAGTCCCCAGCGGTGTCCCTGAGTCCCCCAGTGTTGCTGCCACCTTTTGCCCTGCCCCAACCCTGGGCCATCCTGCCCTTGCCGCAGTTTCTGCAGTGCGGCTTGCTGGGCAAGCAGCACCGAGGCCACCAGAGGGGATGAAATCACAAACCACCTGCCCTCGTGGCCAGTGGATCTCATGGCCCTCACAGCTCCTCGAGGGTCTTCTGGCCGCACCAGAGTTCTTGCACTGAACAATGAAAACTCTTCACTGATCCTCTTCACACACACTCTTACACATCACCCTCCCACTGTCTCTGAGGCCTCATTTAACAACTGCAATTAAAAAGTACTTGAGGCTGCCACAAAGTGTCACATCCATCCTGTCTGAATGCATTTGCAATGTCTAGTTTTGTGTAATGATAGCATTTAACAATATAAATACAGACACAGTTCAAAATGCCTGAAAATCAGGTTCCAAATTCAAGAAATGCTGATGTGCACAATAATCTTTGGTGATGGTAAAAAAAAAAAAAATTCATTTCTGCAACCAATAACCTATATGTCTTACCTTTTCACCTGTCCTATTCTTGACAGATAGTCTGTTAATATGCCAAGTGAAACACATTTCTGATGTACAAGTACAGCTCAAAAAGATCTGCTACTTTTGCACTACTATGATCAAGATATTGTATTTGACAGGTAGATGCTAACAACCGAGTTGAAATTCTCTTGTGCCAGCAATACACAAAAGTTTGGGAGAATAAGAACCAACACATCCAATGGCAGCTCCCGGTCCATATGCTGCTCTGCTCTGGCCCAAGCAGACTAATTTTAAAAGCATTTTCATTTACCATTCCTGATGTACCATGATTTTGCAGGCAAACTGCTGAGTATGTCACCTTTATGCTACTGATAAACACATTTGTTGGTTTATTTTCAACAATTTCCACCCTACTCATGTACCATTTCACAAGAACGACAGAAAAACAGACAGAGCTGAAGAGCTGACCATTGGGTCTCAGCACCAAACACTTCAGAACTCTAATGTATCATTATAGAACCACAAAATCTCGTAATATCCCAAGCTGGAAGGGACCCACAAGGACCATCGAGTCCAACTCCTTGCCCTGCACAGGACAAGCCAATGAAGACATGTTGGAATTTTGCCGGAAAGGGTTTGAACAACCAGTAAACAAATGGCTCCCTGCTGCATTCCTAAGAGAGACAGCAGCACTATACACTGAGCTCCAGAACATGCTTGGGGAGGTAAAAAAATAACCAAACCTACAAAAAAACCCCAAGCATGACTACTTTAACGGGAGTGAAAGGCAACACACAGGAGGCACAGGAAGGTGTCGATGTTATTTTACCAGTCTAGGGCTCTATGCAGACAATTATGTGCTTAAATGTTAAGATTCCCTAAGCTGGTTTAGCAGTCTCCATAAAATAGTTAGAAGGATCTCTTTTACAAGAAGATAGTCCATTTAGAAATTCAAGAATAAAGGGAACAGAAGCACAAAAATAGAGTTCTACAGAAAGCGATGATTCTTCTTAAAATAAGAAAATATATGGAGTTTTGCATTTTTCCCTGATGAAAACAAGTTTATTAATATAATTACTAAAATAAAATTTCTAAATAAAGTTGTAATTCCCTAAAATTCCCTGTTATGCTAAAAAAAGAAAGAAAAAAGAAACAAGAATAAAAAGGCTAAGTAGGGCTTCCCATGACTAAATGGATTAATTCTTTAGTACCACACAATTACTGCTCTCTACACAGTTTCAGTGAACATCTAAATAAACAGCCAAAGCTTATTTCACACAAAGAAAAGATCCATTCTAAGGAATAACCCAAATGCTAAAAAGTTGACATTTTGTATAAAAAATAAAGAAAAGCTGTACAGGAAGACGGGAGAAAGAAAAGGACATTTTAGGTAGGTTTGCGGGGCGACATTCAGCAACAGACAGATCTTTGTTGGAGCTGCACTGCTCACATGCCGGCGCTGTCCCTGGATGTCTCTCTCCAAGTGATGTTTCCCAAGGCGAGGCAGGAGCTGAGCTCAGCCCATCTGGCCCCTTGGAGCGATGAGAGGCCGAGCAGTGCCCAGCTCAGACCCTGCCAGGGGACACCTGCACGGACAGCGAGCGCAGGTGACCGCTCCGGGGGGCAGCTGCGAGCCCCAGGACAATGGGCAAGGGGGCAGTGGCAGCCAGACCCACACCCAGGCTGAGGGGGGACATGATGGCCCCGCTCCTGCCACCACAAACATGAATGCTCTGCATCCTGTTTGGGGCAGAAACGGCTCTGATTCTGGTCTTTGCAAGGCAGGCATTTGACATCCAGCGCTTTTGATAAATATATTACACAGTAGTTTTTTTTTAACAAAGGGAAAACTCAGGAGCTGTAAAACATTCTGGGCTCTGGAAGAACTAGAAAAGTTATCCCCAGCTTCTAAATTTCTCTAATTTTTTCTGCTTTGCAAAAAAGCCTCGTTCTGCTTCTCTTCTCTGTTTGAAGGGCAGCAACCAGCTCTCAGTGCAGGCCAAGCTCTGGGAATCTCTACTTCCTGGTTCATCATAATTTACAGTGGATTAATGTTGAAACTCTGTTTTCTCTTTCACGGGATACAGCTTGCCATCGACACAGAAATTCTTATCTCTCATCCCTCTTTCCAAAACATTCTGTTTTGGTAGACCAGCAGCACTTTCATGATTGCTCAATGTAGATTTAAACTGGACAAAAATCAGCACCGTGTCTCAAAATTGGTGTAAAATTACAGCCTTTGAGGTGTAATGCCTGACTGATTGTTATGAAAATACAATTATGACAGAATGTGGACACAAGACACATTTCTATTGTTACCATGGAATTTTTAACAGTTTGACAACCAGGCTCAGCCCAGCATGCAGTTGTCCTGAGGTAAAGGTGTGTCCTGTGCCCTATGCTGAACTTGGCACAGCAGAACCACCAGGAGAGGGGAAGGTTTCCCTTTCACCAAAGAAGATGGTTCACACCCCACACAACATTGACAGATGAAGCATCACCTTGTCTCCTTTAATTGCTGGCAGTGACTCCAACTCATCACAAAGTCAACATCCTCAGGATTTTGTCAAGGACAAGAAACACCTGGCAAGAGCACCCAGCGTGTTGGACATCTCTGAGCAGTCACCAGAAAGAGTGGCACAGCGTCCAGCATCCAGCCAGAAACAAGGAAGATCCAAAATTAGCTCTACTGGAAAGTGCCTTTTTTGGGCTGGGCCTGATGATGTTCCGAATCCCAGGCAATATTGGATTCTGCAGAAGTTTATCTTTATGTGATATTTTAAGGTTAAAAAGCAAGTGAAAAGGACGTATTTTAGAAAGCATGGGATGGTAAAGGAATGCCTAGAAGCATTTTGCACTGAGGAAGGACTACTTGACTTGGACTAACATTCGCATACCCATTAAAAGTACTACAGGGTCTGTCACAGCACCCTCTGCTTTCATGGCCTGTTGTGACATTTCTGGAAATTTGCTTCTCTTGTACTTCCAGACTATAAATGAGAAATTACCTATTCCCAAACCATTTATCTTAGAGCTTCATATAACACAAGACAGTTAAAGAACTGTAACTCCTCAGGTTCAAGAAAAATACCATCTTTTCTCTGGCTAACATGACACTTTCTATGTTGCTTTTTAAAACACATCCTCAAGCACAGCAGCTTGCTGACATGGAAATACAAACACCCTCCACATCTATTAGAAATTTTTCTGAAACCAGGACCACCTCATCCTTCAAAGTAAGACGGTGAGTCCATTGGGTTTGTGTTGTACAGTGCTTACAGAGATTTCTTTATTTCCATTAGTGCTGATAAAAGAAGCAAAAATCCTGCAGATCCTTGCTTGTTGTATATTGAAGGTAAAGTGTGGGGTTCTGACAGCTGTGCTTAACGTATATGCAACACCATAAAGATTAAACAGCATAATGTTATAAATCCTATTACAGTATATAATCTCTAAATTACATTCAAGTGGATAAAAAAATACACAGCTTGCTAATGAACTTTACATTTTCATGACACCGTTTACACTGTGCAGAAGAATTCCAGTACTTTGGATAAAAAGTTTGTGAGAATCCATTTCCTGTAGCTGTTACACACATCATCTGCCCTTTGTCCTGGGAATCCAGTCCCCTGGAAATGTTGGCCCGGTGAGGATCCAGGCAGGGCGAGGCCTCATCCACCTCCTTTTTATGGTCTTTGGGCTCTCAGGCGCAGCTGGCATGGCAGCAAGGAGCACAGAGGAGGTGGCTGCTCTGATGAGCACTGAACAAAGACCCAGGGCTCTCCCAGTGCTCCTTCCCCACTCATTTGCTGGGGGTATTGGCTGCACCCCAAGGATGGTAAGGGGTGGCCAAGTGTCCAGCATCACCAGCATTTCCTGCTCGGCCCCATCCCAGCTGGCTGCAGCCTTCCCAAGGGACATGGCTCTGTCGTTGTGGACCAGCCAATGCAAGGGCTGAGCACAGCACTACTGTGTGAAAAGGAAAAAAAGAAGTATCTTTGTGATGGGGGGAGCTGGAGTTTCAGGAATATCTTTTTTTCGCCATGGAAGAATGAGTTTTCCTGATCTCTTATACATAGCATGGAAACGAATGGAAATCTGTGGAGCCATAAAGCCCCATTGGTGTCTCCTAGGCAGGTTTTTAAGGTAGCAGGTTGTAGTGCTGCAACTTTTTGACCAACAGCAGAAAATGTGTAATTTTGTCTAAAGAACCAACCCTAAACCCCATCAAGTTTTGGAATGGTTTCACACTGATTGTGCAAACAAACCTTAAGCAGTAAAAATCAGCAATAATGAATATAGTATATATGTAGGGGATCACACCCTGCTTCATGAGCAAGGGGTTGTAAAATCCTAGTAATGTTATTTTTACTAGTAAAACTGTTAACAAAAAAGTAAATAAAGTTGCTTTCAAACAGATGGTAAGGCTGTAATCATGTTTTTACTTGTCAACACACATTAGTATCAGTAAAAACAGGAGCATATAAGGCAAACTGCAGAAGGAAAACGTCCCCTTGCCAGATCCAAACTGCAAAACAACAAAAAGGTATACATAGCAATCTACAGCTACCTGTTTTTGCAGTACATCTCTGTTACAGTCCAAATCCCTTCTTACCCTGGATGTTCAGGTAAGCATGTTCAACTAAAGAAATTCATACTATGTAAACATTTACTGTAATACTAAAGATGTGGATTAAAAAAAAAAAGACACCGCAAAAACAATCAATGGAAAGGCAGTTGGTAAGTGACATTTTAACAAGGCCTATCATAGCTGAGTTATGCAGCCATGAATTGTTTTAGTGTTCCCCTCGCCCTCTGCACTGTAATTCAGGGCATAAAATCAATGTATAAATTCCTGACATCACAGCTTTGGGAACAGGGTTTGAAGGACCTGGCATAGTTGTGTCTGCAAGGAGATGATTGGAACATGAGAGTTAACAAATTAATCTCAAATTCCTTAACTCCACACGTTTGACGGTTTTCAAATTTCTTCCAAGAGGCCAAGAAACTCAGCGTTTCTCCACAGAAAGTGCAATTGTGCTGCTGCCATACTTTTATCATGCTTTGTCCCCAGGCAACTGCCTCCATCCCCCCCACACGGGGATGCTGTGGGTGCACAGTGAGTGCCCGCGGCAGTGACACACAGAGCTGGGCACCGCAACACAAGGAACTGACGCTGCAAACCCCAGACTCCTCTTCCAGCAAGCCCAGGGAGGCACTCCCAGACTATGAATGTGGGCACTGGGCTGTGGGAATGGGGAGATAAGCAGAGTCACGAGCAGCAAAGAGCCTCTCTCACCTGCTGATGGGACCGCTAGGACTGGCAGTGGATGGCATGGGTACAGCCCGGAGCAGGCACGGACTGGGGCTGTGTCTGGCTGGACTGCCAGCTCCTTCTCCTGCCTGGCCCATCTCCCACAGCCTCTGCAGCAGGACAGGCAGGTGACAGAACTCAGTGCCACGCAGGCTTGAAGGCACCATTTCAACTGCTCTCCTGCAGATGAGCACTGTGCAACATGACCAAACCATGGTCCTGGCATGCTAGACCTGATCCTTGACCTGGAGCCAAAGGCAAGGGCATGAAAAAGGCGAGGGAAGGAAATAGAGATGGGGAAACAGGTACCAGCAGTAATGAGAGTCTGGGATTTCCTGAAAGGCTCGGGATGAAGCCAAAGCAGGCACCAGGCACAGCCTCATGGACACGTCCCAGCAGAATGAAAACACTGATATGCCATGGTCCGACTGCCACTGCAATGGCTACAGGGGAATCAGCTTTTGACTCTAATTGTTTCTGTTTTATAGTTAACTCTTATCAGCAGTTTTATGTAGCACATAGCTAGATTCCAACTCCTTAACAAAACTAAAAGCAAGGACCTCCATAAAGCATTTCTCCTTTGCAGCACAAAGAGGCTGAGACTTGTAACTCAAATGGGCAGTGAAATAATATTTTCCGATTATCCTTAGAGAGGGATAGCATTTCACAGCACCCACAGACAACCTCTGCTGCTGAGTGCAGCTGCAATGACAGAATCCACACCCGAAGAACGACCTGGTCATACCCAGTACACAGCTGTGACATGGGTTTGGAGGGCTTTGACATGAGCAGCAGATGCCGGCACCACAGAATCATGGAATAAATTGGGTTGGGAGGGACCTTGAAGTCTATCTAATCCAACTTCCCTGCCATGGGCATGGATGCCTTCCACTAGATCAGATTGCTCCAAGCCCCATCTAACCTGGCCTTCAACACTCCCAGGGACAGGGCAGAGGCATAAGCACACAAGGAATGAGATTCCCTCTCAAAGACAGTTACTGTTTTTTTGCTAGCATTGACCAAAAAAAGGAAGTAAATGTATTTCAAAAGCCAATAACTGAACCACCAACACTAAATGAGCACTAGTTATGGACTGTATAAGGCTGCTCTACCTTTTAATGTCACCCCGTAAAATTAAAGCATTCTTATAAAAGTCTAGTCCAATGATAGATTTTGAGGTTTTTTCCTTCAGTGTTCAGTACACAATGTACAACACAGATGTACTTGTTTAACTTTGACTTTATGACTTATGCAAAGCATCAGCTATTATTCTGCTGAAAGTCTCCTTAAATAAACTTTTCTGAGACATGGTGAAAATGGAGGTGGTGGATTAGCAGGCAGCGAAAGATGAGGTCATCTAGGCCTATTGAAACTGTGTTTTGAGACCAACAATAGCGCAACTCCAGCAAATCCTCTGAAGTACACCCCCTTGTTTTCCACGCAGCCTGGATTAGTCTTGAGCTTCTAGATCTGAAAATACAATAACCCTTTCACTCACATATAATAAAGAGAAATAGACTATACTAAAAAACCCCAAACCTAACAGGTTTATTTACATGCCCAGCACATAGAACTCCTCTGTATTTACAATACAGAGGGCAAAACAATACAAAACAAATGGCAATTCAAAAAGAAAGGGTTTTTTTCCAAACTGTTTGGACGTGATTTGCCATGTTCACAGAGGTGCCCCGTAAGAGACATTCATGTCTTGAGCTGACAAACATGGAAGCCTCCAGTGGTATCAAGGTTGTATGTTAACAAACCTATATATTTAGGGGTATTATATAATAGTGTAAGAATAAACAAAACCACATGTGTAATTACATACACCAAAAATTCCTGAAAACATGCCAAAGGAAAAGCTGAACACCAAGGGCTGCTCTCCTGATTCAGGATTATATGTCTGAAAGTGAGGTGTGTTTGAGGGAGATGCCACAGCTGGGAAGGGAGAATTGTTTTTGATGCCAACTTCAGTGACAGAAGAATCAAGCTGGTAACAGACTGATTTTTATATGTGTATTTGGCAATTTAAAACCACTGGAAAAGAACTGAACTTACGATGTGAGTTTTCCAAGGTGTTTCGGCAGTGGGAAAAAAAGCAACTCTACAGGTAAGCTGTATATCACATCTGGTTTGTGAGGAAGGACCAGAGGCTCCACTCAACACAGAGAATTACGTGGGGAGTGCATCGCCAGCCACACACAGACATTGACATCAGAGTTTTAGTTCCTTTGCTGAGCCGCTGTCACTTTATGCTGTGGGAACAATGTAATGGAGTCTTGAAAGGCTGGGAATACCCAGACTCAGAAAGAATAAATGGGAAAAAAATGCATTACTGCTTAGCCTGGGACAAAAACCAGGCGTGAACATAAGGAAAGCGTGGATCTTTACCGCTGTATTTACTTTCTTCAGCAGCAGCCTTTGCTGTAAGCTGCACAGCAAACCCACCATGGTTTGGAATCAAGCCACGGCAAAGCGGCTGTGAACTGGGAGCTGCAGACTCCAGGCCCTGTCCCTGGATGCTGCCTTAGGGTGACTCAGTTCAGTTTCAGTTAAAGACAAGGTAAAATTTTTTAAAGCATTTTCCTCAGTTACCTTAATATGAGTTGAATTTAAATACAGCTTGATGTCTCATGGAAATAATTTTTTCACAGCTTCACGAGAGGAGTAAGATGAAGAGACTGCAGATCTTTCTCTAACACCTAATTTCTGGATTTAAAAAACCAAACCTGGAGAAAGCAGTAGGAACAGAGAGGCACATCCCTGTGCAGGGATGGGCACACCTCTGCAACAAGCTGCAGAACAGCTCCCAGCACTGGCTGCGCTGTCCCGACCCATTTTCCACCCTGCCCACCCATCACATTTACAGGGAGCCGTGACTATTCCCACCCTTTGGGGTGCAGCTGGCAAGTCCCAGAATCGCTCTCGGCAAGCATGAGCCCGAGGCTTCTCGGAAGCGCTGAGAGGGAACGGGGCTGGTGCAGAGCATGGCGGTGGCACCCCCGTGGGCTCACTGCAGAGTGGGCACAGAGCCGGGGGCAGAGTGATGGCTGGGACCTGCTGATGATGGCCAGCACTGGCTGGGGGTTGATGGCAGCCAGGACCAGCTCCTGGCTGGTGGACGGACTGATGATGGCCAGGGATCAGCAGCTGCGGCACTCCCCTACTGCAGGATGGAGTAGCTCAGGGCCGTTGCTCCCCGCAGATCCCCATCTGTTGGGGTCCGCACCTGGCACTGAGCCAGTGCTCCCACAGACCCCTTCACCGGCCTGGAATGCTGCTGGGATTGTCACTGCTCCAGCCAGAGGGAGCTTCCCTGGTTTTGCTCTGTGGCTTAAACAAGCTATCAGCTCACGAGGAGCAGCTGCGCGATTGCTCTGTCGGACACCCACCAGCCACCACATCCCGCCGTGCACCAGCCACGAGCCTTCCCTCAGCACAATCAAAATAAACACTGGAAGTGGAAAATCTGGGAAATCTGTTCTCTTCAGCAAGGCACTTATCGCTCAGGAGTGAATTTCTCCGGTGCGTGCCAAGGAGGAAAGCCTTTTTCTATGTTGCTGGCAAAACTGTCAATCATCTTGATGAGCAGCAAATAAATGAATGCCCAATGATGGGATTCTATATTATCCTTAAAAAAGAAATCCATCAAATAAACATCAACAGGTAAATGTTTATACCCGACAGCCATCAATTTCAGCTATCCATGCAAAGAGACAGGTGAGCTGGACTGGTAAACCTCGAAATTAGAGAGGTATTAATCATCTGCTCCCAGCCAATATAAACAGATGTTATTTTTAAACAGGGAAAATCATCTTTTCCTCTGAAATTTATTTGCAACAGATAATGTTCTGTTACATTTTTAATCAAGCAGATGAAGTTACATTTAAATTGAAAATCTGCTGCACTCAACTAATCAGGCAAGTAAAATTCTGAGATGATTGAATGGCAGCACAGAGCACACCATTACAGCAGGTAAATTGTGAAATTTACCTGTCACACCACACAGCTCATTGTTCAGCCATCGTGCCTGCAAGTGAGGAGCACAGAAATAAGACAAAAAAGGAAAGACATGTTCAACATATTCATAAATCCATCATATTTTAGGAACACACCTTAACAGTGACAGGGAAAAAAAATAAGCTCCACCTATTTCCTACAAAAATGCCAATAAAGATTTACACAGGTTACTCCTATCTGCTTCATGCTCATCTAAGTTGCATGTCCGGATACCCTGAGATCAAGGCACAGCATCAAAACCCTCTTGTGTTTCTCCCAATATAAAGTAAAAGGCAAGACCACCAAAAAATCTGAAATATTGTAGGAAAGAAACAGTGTGATTCTTATGCCAGTCCATTTTCCAGCTCTCCCAGACACACTGGGCCCCACCACCCAATTTCCCCGCACCTACGCTCATCACTGAAACACTGGTATCGATGTCCTGACTCAGGGTTTCACTGATAATAAGCTTATTTGTGTAAACACTGTTGTAGTAAAAGCAGCACCTGTTCAATAGATGAAATAGATTTCAGCTCCTACCCTTGGCAGGGACACCCTAAAATACTTCGTTACATGAAAGTGCCAGAAATGGGGATTTTTCATCTTAATTTTAAAATGAGATCCATATAGTCTTGTGCATGGCATTGATAAATTATGCATATCTACCTTTTTTTTTTAATGTCACAATGAACACAAACTGACAGCAGACATCTGGAAGACTGTCAGTTATTAAAGCTCTAAGCTCCCATGCCTTTTTGCACCCCTGTGCTGTCCTCTGCACCCAAACCCCATGTGTCACATATTAAGATTATGAAGACTAATTTCTCCTTTTTTCCCCTCTAGGAATTCAATAAACTGTGTTATTTTCATATGTTATTGTATTTGCTAAGCAGTTGTTCCTATCAGAAAAAAAAGTTTAATGGTTACTTTAGCAGGGCGTATCTGGGCTTATCGTTTACAGAAGCCAATGTTGGTTTAAAAAAACGCAGTTGTTTTATATTGTTATGTTTTAAACACTGCAATGGTTTGGCCACTGCAGAAGCTTTTTAATAATAATAAATTATGAAAATCCTATTGTTCACACCTGGTCCACTGTGGCCTGGTGACAATGGTGTCATTGCCGCACGTACCTACACAGCCACACGGAGTGAGCGCTGCTGTCACATCAGGGCCAGGTGTTGGCTGCTTGCACCACGAGCTCCAGCCACAACCATCACAGAATCACACACAATCTGGGTAGGGAGGGACCTCAAATCGGATCCAGTGCCACCCCTGCCATGGCAAGGACACCTCCCACTGTCCCAGGCTGCTCCAACCCCAATGTCCAGCCTGGCCTTGGGCACTGCCAGGGATCCAGGGGCAGCCCCAGCTGCTCTGGGCACCCTGGGCCAGGGCCTGCCCACCCTCCCAGGGAACAATTCCTGCCCAAGATCCCATCTAACACAGCCCTCTGTCACTGTGAAGCCACTTCACCTTGTACTGTCGTTCCAGGTCCTCATCCAAAGTGCATCCCCAGCTCTTATGGAGCCCTTTTACCGTACTAATACATTCAAATGAGCACAGTCTTTACACATCTTTCAACTGCTGCTGAAAAGCAAATAAAAACATGATTTTTCTCAAGCGAGGAAAGTAGCTCTTCACAGACCAGGTAAAAAGGTTCTGTCCAACTTTCGAAAAGAGCTCTGCTTATGTGTCTTAAGGGGTTAAAGCAGTATATGTCTACCTGACAGAGAAATTATTTGAAAAAAAAGAGAAACATGACAATACAGGTCTTGATTTCACAAATATTGCTCTGCATTAAATATACCAAGCAGCCAGAAGGAAAACATAATTTGTAGCACACTGCATTCTGAGCTTTATTCACAATTCAGCAAATGTGAAAAAGGAAGCATATTGCCACAGCTTGTAGTGCTGCCTGCTGTGGACAGGCAATGCTGGACAATCCCAGAGTGCCGCACCATCACCTGCATGGGAAGGGTTGTCTGGAGTTATTAGACTGTTTCACTAGACTCCTCCCAAAAAACTTTAAATGAACAATATGTTACAAATTAAAACAGGACATCAAACCAGCTTCACACTGATAGAAGACTGTATTAGATGGGATATTGGAAAGGAAATTTTCCTGTGAGTGTAGTGAGGCCCTGGCACAGGGTGCCCAGAGAAGCTGTGGCTGCCCCTGGATCCCTGGAAGTGTCCAAGGCCAGGCTGGATGGGGCTTGGAGCAACCTGGGATAGCAGAAGGTGTCCCTGCCCCTGCCAGGCGGTGGAACTGGACGGGCTTTAAAATTCCCTTTGACCCAAACCAGTCTAGGATTCCACGATTCTATGAAAAATTAAAATCTCTCAAGGTCTGTGCCTACTCATGTGGCCGTCACAGGTTATCATGTGGAACACCTGGAGGTGCCATTTCCTGGGGTATGGCAGTTCCAAGACACTGGCAGGGCTGCAGGAGGGTGAGATGTAGAGCAAAGATCTCTTTTTTAAAAATTGCCCCATGGCCATGCCACTCTTCAGTCTTACACCTGCACCATGAACTGAAATGTTCCTTGCTGCAATGATGCCCACTCACACCCCAGAGATAGGTGCAGCCAGGTGAGCTACAACCCCAAATCTAGAGGGGACAACTCAGCATTCCAAGTCAAGCATGTGTGAGTGTTTTGCTGAACAAAAACCTCCCTGCTATCTGCAGTGCGAGCTCACTGCAAACTGACCAAATTATTAATTAAATACCTGGGCAATTTTAACATTGGGTCTTGTTGTTCTAAGTACTTTTTTTTCCTTTAGTGCCAATTGTTTTTGCGTTTTGTTTGCTTGTCTGTCTGTTTTCCCCCATGGTTTAAAAGATATTAACCTACACAACAACATCACAGGTCTCAGCCATGCGAGATGTCAATTTCTGTCCCACCCAAGCAGCTTTTAGAAACAAGTCTAGAAAAATTTGAGAGTTTGAGACAAGGTATACTATGCAGTAACTTTTATTTTAAAGTCCTTTAGGTGTAGCTTCAAATGATATATTGTGATACATTTTAAAAAATTAATGTAACATTATTAAAGACAAGTATCCAGCATCAAAACTGCCCTGCTTAACATCCAAATAGTTGATTCTTCAACTTAGTATCAATCTTAGTAAAGATTATTTTTGCATATAATTTCTCTTTTAAAGGAAACAGAAGTTAGCCAGAATTATAGAAAAGCATTGAAATGCTATAAAGGTAAAAATTCAGATTATGTAAACCCTCTTATTCAAGAAAAATAAAAAATCCCTCAAAATGATAAGCAATTACTTTGCAGTCTTCAACATATCTGCAAGTATTGAAATACTGCGTAAATTAAATTTTGCATCTACCCTAATTTCCTTGGCATTTAATGTGTCTTAAAATTGGTTTCTCCCCAAAATCAGGAAATTAATATGGAAAACAACAGCACTGTGTTCAGTGACACATTAATGAAGGAACAGAACAGAACAGAACTTTGAGTGACCTCAAATAAAAGCAACTGCTAGCAAAATTTGCAAGTTAAGAAAAGGACACTCTTTTATTCCTTTCAGTTTGTTTTTTGGGTTTTTTTTGTTTGTTTGTTTGTTTGATTTTTTTTTTTTTTAATTAAAGGAAAGTCGCCATGGTGAAGACAGGAAACTGATCCAAATTAAGACTTTTAGCTTCCAGAATCTGTTCTCAATTGCAATAATACACTAGAAAATAATTTTCGAAGATTTTGGAGGACAGTTTTGTACAGTACATGTCTGCTTTGACCTCACAGTTATGCTAACACTGAAAGAACATCACTTGAGCACTATCGTGTCTTTCTGTAAAGAGAAGCACAGTACTTCCACATCTCCAATCTGACATATTTATTTGGTTTAAGGGGATCTCTGTAATATATAAAGAAATAGTAAGAACTTCACTCAATTCACTGATTTAATAGTCTGAGCGATCATTAGACCCAAAAGAAACTGTTGTATTTTTTAATCATAGATTTGCCTCTTGCACTGACCCATCTCAAGCATGGCAGTAAGGATTCCAGAAATAACAGCAAAAATGAAAGACAACAGACACACACTAAAGTCTCCGTCTTGCACTATAGATCTTCCTCTTGCAGCAATAACAGAAGCAAAGAGAGGCTTCAGACCCACAGGACAATGAACACCTGAACATGACTCTGCTCCTCAGGTGACCTTCACCACATCACGAGCAAGACTGTCTTAACACACACCTGATGGAGTCACAGCAATGTGCTGGATCACAGAGCAGGTGAACACTGCCAGGAGCAAAGCTTTGACTCTGTGGGCCTTGTCTGAGCTCACTGCAAAGGAGAAATTAAGTGCCAGAAATAGGGTTTAGCCTTTTTAATTTCTGTCATTGAAGTTAATTTCTCAGAACATACTTGCTATTAAAAGCTTTAAAAAGTTGTACTATTGTATTTCTAATAAAAAAATAATAGAACCAGCTTATTTAGCACTGTGTGTTATAGTTCTTTGCTAGAATTAAGGAAGCCTTAAATAAGCAAATTCCCTTTTTCTGTCATTGGATAAACCATGACTCTATTTCCCTGGCGGGCTGGCGGGGCAAGCTAAGCGTCAGAGGAGGCAGCACACAGCCGGGGGTGCTACTCGCCCCCATCCCCGGAGCTGTCTGTGCCCTGGAATCCTTTCTCGTGGCTGTCTGGCACCAGCTCCTGGATGGAAGAGAGGTCTTCTCACCCAGTTGAGCTGGGCAGGAGCCTGCTGCCACTCCTGGAACTCTGGGAGCCCCATGTCTATGCTGTGCCTGGTACCTCCTGCAATACACCCCTATGCAGCACACCCCTCCCTCCCTCCCTCCCTGCACAAAGACACCGATGGCCAAATCCTCAGCATCCCCCTCGGCTACACACATATTCAAATGCATACATGAAGCCCATCTAGTATAAAAATGTGAGCAAAACAGCACATTCGAACTGTTTCTGTCAGAGTTTACTCTAAAATTTGCCTCCTGCGTAGCACATTTCTTCTCTCAAAGGCTTAAATGCCCCGCAGCTTCTGCAAGGGTCTCTGTGCTGCTCCGGAGATGCCCTGTATTGTGGGATGTTCATTCCTGACGTAATGCCATCCTCTGAGTTACCTGCCCTAGAACAAGGGAGACATAAAATGCCACCTGTCCTGCAAGGATTCCTTACACTGCAGGGCTGTCTTTGTTTGGGAGTGAGAGGTCCCAGCCAAATGCTCTGCCTTTGTAAGACTGAGTTGGATTTCTGCTTTTCCACACCTATAAGAATGTGAGATCCTTGACATGTCCAAGACCTCCTGTGTTCAAAACCCGAGGCTGAGATGGAATTGCTTTTGTCAGGAAACTCACCAGTTTAGTTTTACAAAGGTGTGAAATTTAGACATCTTCATATTTACCCACTTTTGTCCTTAGGCATGACATGTTAGCAACCCACATATACAATATGCCCTAAACATCACAAATCCTCAAATTTGCTGACACTAACATCCTCAAGCAGCACAATTCAGGAGATGGTCTTTTCTCGGCCATGGAAAATAACTCATGCCTGCAAAATGGCATTTAACAGTTGTTTTCTTTCTTCTCTCTCTCTCTCTTTCTCTTTTTGCTTTTTTTTTTTTTTTTAATTTTTTTTTAGTGTGATACCTAATGCACATTTTAAGACTACTACACAGCTGGCTGCTTTCTAGCCCTCACCATAGTTTTCAAAAAGCATGAATAATTTAAAAATATGACATGGACAGTATTCCAATTAAATAACAACCTGACAGTATCTTTCAAACTATCACATGTGCCACCAAAGGTATTACCTGCATAATTCCAAAGATGAGTTCCCTATTATTTGAAATTATATTAGGGGATTATTTTCAGGACACAGCAAAAAGGCCAAGGAGTGCAATTTGAACTCTAAAGGTAGAATTATAGAGCTTTTGGCAAGGTGGGGAGAGGGTATTTAGTGCACTTTGGATGATATTGTAACTCACTGGCAAAACTTGGAAGAGGTATATAAATTTTTAAGCAGAAAGAGAGAAAAAGAAGAGCACTCTAGAGAAGCCACAGCAACGTTTTGCCTCCTTCAGGATCAGAAACAAGTATTGGGATGGGGCAACAAGACTGACTACATTTCTGTGAAACACACACAGAGCCCAACAACAACCTTTACTACTCTTTCCTTTCCCAGGATTGATGATTCATCTTCAAGCCCAAAGACGAAACATAGCAATGACAAAATGAAGAGAGTAGGTATCCCAAGACCACAGTGTAACAATAAAACAAATTTCCTAAGACAGATCTTGTGACTGCACTGAAAAGACTGAAAAGTTTAACTACTCCAATACAGAGGAGATATATGAGATACCAGTAATTTTTCAGTTTCCAAAATAATTTGTGCTAAAAACTATGTGAATTACTCATTATTCCATGTTACCAAAACCCCCAAACAAACAAGGACAATGAGACCTGTTAAAGGAAAAAGTCACCTTTACTGTGCTATTTACAACTTGTAGTCAAAACAGGATTTTTTCTGTTTCCTTGCAACTTATTTAAAGTTTTTAAATTAATCATCATGTATTTGAGGAATATCTTTCTCTCTCAAAAAAAAAAAAAAAAAAAAAAAAAAGAGTGGGAGAATCAAACCAAAGAAGAAACAACAAATGTAACTTCAAACATTTACCATTTTTGCAATTAGAGATACTATATATGCATAAGAGCCAAGATTTTGCTGTAAATAAACACCGGGATGAGGTTTTTTTGTTACATAAAATTTGCATGTACAGGGATAAAAGGCACACAGGTAGCATAGTTTTTTTTTGAAAGATACAATGAAACCTTATTTTGAAGATCTATGCTTTCACTACAACTTGTGTTAATATTAAAGACATTCCTTTAATAACTATGTATTAACTATTGACACTGGTCAATAATTAAAACTTAGATTTTTAAGTGTGGGGCTGGGTGAAGACAGCCTGATACTGATTCTTTGATTCATTTTGATTCTCTTAATTTTCGGTTTTCCTTTTCCTGGAGGAGAATTGTTTGAAGACTCTGATTTTTCATTTGTTCTGTACAGAATTGTGCTTCATGTAGCATTTTGTTTTATTAATAAACTTTGAAATTACAATAGCAAAGCTAAATATTAGAAAACAAACTGAAAAGAACTTACTGGCTGCCTAAATCCCCCATTCAGACTGGAAGAGCATTTTCTGTGCTTTTCTGTGTCCTTGAATGAATTGACACTTAACAGTTGTTTTCAGATTTTCCTTGTGGATGGTAAGCATAACATTAAAAAATAAAGCGACCAACTGGATATATTAAACCCCACCTGCACATCTCACCTGCCCAGTTGCTCCCTTTGCATGCTTATGTTCTCAGGGCAACTACAGGAAAGAAGAGCAACACCTGAATGAACTGTTCTTGCATCTGTACATTTTCTGAAGCACTGACAAGAATTTTGGGGCATATTTTCCATTTATGTCTCTTTTTTGAGTGAGTATCCTCCCTGTAAGATACAAACTGGAGTGGCAACATAAGAACATTGACTGAGAAGTGGTCTCAGTCTTACTGATGGAAAAGAGATCAGGTATTTGTCACACAAAAAAGAAAGAAAGTCTCAATGAAGTTACCCCTAATAAATTTGCAGCTTTTCCTACAGCATGAAAGTAGAACCAGAAAATTTTTCTTTTGTAAAGAATGCTAACGAGCCTGCTTTCTGCTTCAAAGTCCTGCCGATTTCAAGCTTCACAAAGCCACTCATGAGTAGTCAAGTTTTCAAATTTAAAATTCCATGTGCCCCTTCTAATTATTTGAGTTCACTGGGAAATTATTTTTAAATGTGCATTACCACAAAAGGAAAAAGTGTTTTTCAGCTTTTGTCTTTTGGAGATTGCAGGGCTATGCCGCAAAAAACTGAAATTACATCACTGACATACGTCATAAACATGTCATTTGTATTTAAAAACATAAAATCGTTATCACTGACACCTCATTAACATGTCCTTTGTACGTTCCAGAATGTTTTTGCTGTTGTTTAGCAAAATAAGTATTTTGCTTCACCAGAAACTCATGGCTGCCCCTACAAAAGATTGAATTATGTATAACTGAGCAACCCAGTCTGGTGGAAGGTGTTGCTGCCCATGGCACGAAGACGGACCAAGAGGATTTTTAAGGTCCTTTCTGACCCAAAACAGCAGCCGCCAGCTCCCTGCTGCCTCCAGATGCTGACAGGGACCGGTGACCCCCAACCCCCGGAGGCAGCAGCCTTTGGGGCCCCCTCACCACGTCCTGTAAGAGAAACCACAGCGAAACACAAAGGACCGTGACCTTCAGCCACCACTAAATCACTCCATTTTTAGGGAAATGACAAGAAAAGCAGTGCTGTTTCACCTGCACTAAGCTGCCCCTCAAAATGAAAAAAAGCCCTTATCACAAAAAAAGCACAAGCGAGTGACCAAAACTCAGCTTTTAGGCTTCATTTTTAACAAAGGGTGTGGTTTTAATACTTGGGTTTGGTATCTGAAAATCTAAGTCACACATACACATAACACGGATGCACCACGTGAGACACACAAACACACACACCATCAACGCCAAGAGAATTGTCCCTCTGCTCGACTGCTGACCTGGATTTCTTAGAGGGATTTCTTCTCTATTCTTTTTATGCCAAAACAGTGTTGCAATAACTAAAAATCGGATGAGGAAATCCCCTCAGCACACACCCATTCAGCCTAAAGTTCAGAGAAATGCCAGCTTTGCCTGTGCCCTGGGGAGCCTGAGGGGACAGCTCCGTTTTGTGCTGGGCTGTCACTGGCTGAAGCCTCTGACACGGAGTCCAGGGCTGGGAATGCTGCTGCCCCTCTCATGGGTGTGTTTTGGGACACCAGAGAAATTTCTGTTCAAAGTTGGCAACTTTTCCCCCTTTAGCTTTCTTTGCCAACACACCCCATGGGAGCATAATGCAGGTGGAAATGTCAAACCTTCATACACACACCTACAAATACACATACAAGCACATACATGTGCCTGTGCTTACACACGTGCATATTTATGTCGCTGTACACACTCACGGGCAGCGAGGCCCCACGTTTCCAGTGGCAGCTGGAGCTGCCCTGGCTCCGGTGGGAGGGAGAATCCCCCAAGCTCTTCAGGTAAAGTTTTAAAAGCACAAGACACAGTTCCAGGCTTGGTGTCTTACCTTTGGTTAGTGTCAAGCCAGGAAGGGAAGTGCAGCATGAGGCCGGGACTGTCAGACCGGGCTGTAACACACCCGGCGCCTCACTGCCCCGGCTCCAGCAGGGCAGAGCAGGCTCTGGTGTTTCACCATGCACAGAGAGTTTCAAAAAGAGACCGAAAAGAGCATCTGGCAGCTTCCCCCCACGCTCCCCCCTCGCTGTCTGGCTGTTGAGGTTTTAAAGGAGTTGATGGAAGAAGATTTGTCCTGAAGATGCCTGGCTGTTCCTGGTGCCTCATGGGCTCAAAGTAAGGACAGGAGGCACACCACAACCACCCACACAGCACAATGCAAGACAGCAAAGTGCAGAGAAATCTGCCCACTTTGGGCAAAGAGCTGCTTTTGTGATTGTCACGAAATCTGCTCTCTCTAATAGGCCTCCTCAGGCTCTCCGCGTGCATCCCCTCATCTACACTTCAAAAGTGAAAACAAAGGAACACCAAGACACATGTCACACCTGAGGCTGTGCAAGGGCAGCAAAGGAACATGCAGAACTAACACCAAAGTGGTGCCAAAACAAACCAAACTGGTGACAGAAACACCTTTGCAGCTGATTCTGTGCACGTGGGTCTCAGCAGTGCACGGGAGACATGTTTCTCTTGGTGAGCCACATCCACCAACAAAAGTCCAGGAATAGACAGAGACCTTTGATTTTCCTCTTTCCCCGCTGCTAGTGATGTCATTGTCTCTCTCACAGGACATATTCTGGATAGCTGGGAATGTCACATATGATGTGAAATCAGAGATATTAGCAAAAGCTTTAGAGGAAAAGCAGTCAAACACCACCACCACAGAGAGGAAGAGGCTGAGCCCGGGAGGTGGGAAACCTTACCACTTCTAAAAATTGTCACATAAAAAGAAACAGCTTAAAGCTAAATTCCACAACTACAAAAACTGTCACACTGGTGAGAAACACTGCAGTGGACTGGAGACCGTCAGCAGAGGAGCTGGAGTGTGCAGCCACATGCACCAGCCTGTCCCCTGCAATCACCATTCTCCCCCGGCAAAGGCAGCTGGAGTAGGGTTGTTCCATGTGGGATACAGTCACAGAAGAGAAACAGCACTCACCAATTTGAATTCTGGAAATACCAATTATATACATTAAGAGAATATAAAAACCACCACTGCCATCACCCCAGGGCTTGCGAGCCCATGTCACACACGTGTGTGTACCAGCACACGCACAAATGATGCAGCAGCCCGAGGAGCTACTTCTGCATTTCCTCCAGATTTAAATGAAAGGAGTGACCACACACCCCTGCCTCACGATCAGCATCACTGCAGTGGTGTCGCAGGGCACAGGGTCAGGTTTCTGTCCCCCTATGCCTGGCACCCACCACTGGCTGCTCACCTCAAACTTTACTTCTTTTTAAACGCCTACATCCTTTGTCTCCAGTATATTTTCCATTATGTTTTTTAATTGCTTAAACCTAGAACTTCTCCTTTGAAAGGATTAAATCAGTTTCCCATCAGTGTTCAAAAATTAAATTGCAGTACCAGAGTTTGTTATTGCTTGTAAGAAACCCAAAGAAACAGGGACAAGGAAGAAAGATCAAAATGATAACAGAAGGGGGGGGGGGGAA